>JAAAKM020006971.1:35745623-35756858 GCA_010016025.2 Alatinidae sp. Z8VKAUB7J3
CTGCCTTTCTTTATCAAGACTTGCTTAAACGAAGTCTTTTGGCGCTGGCTGTGTGTCAAAAAAAGACTATCTGCATTTCGACAAGTGGTATTCGAACACACAAGTTAGCAGGAAACTTATTTTGATGGGAGCTTTTCGCCAGTTTTCTGAAAATGATTTACATCGGATATTCAATTACTGAAAAAGAGAGTATGAAAGTGAAGACGTCACCAAAACCTTTTTTCGAGGAATCGCAATTATAACTACATCACAGTGTTAACTCTGCTGCCAAACCCCCCTAAACATAATATCGTGTTCAAATCTGATATCAACTATGAGAAACGGCTGTTTGAATTTGCAAAAGTCCTTAAGCAAACACTGCTAATATTTTGCTCAGTTCATAAAATCATGACCTGAGCTCAAGTAACAAGTTTGGCATGACTTAAAGTTAGAAAGGGCGTATCTTGACGATCGTTCAAAATTTCGTTCTCAAATTTGGACAGGTTATCCATATCAACAAAACGAATTCGACGAGTGCACAATATAATCAAACGTCTGATATTCATGAAATTGTGACGTCACACTTAAGGACTATATTGACATGTACAAAATTCGAATATTCCTCTGCTTAACGGATTCATTTTGCTTGACGTTTTTGAAAGGAGGGTAACAACAGCCGTAACCAATAATTTGCCCGCGGTAAAACCGCGCTTTTACATTCAACCCAGAATTGTTGCATGCAGTCTTAAAAGACTGCCTTTCACGCACAAGAGATCCTTAGTTTACGTTTATAAATTTCGATGTGAGAGGTAACATATAGATCGTACGTGGCGGGGTTTATAGGACAGAATCGCTCAACTTGTAGCAAACTTCATAAGTACAAGCAGTACAAATGTGAAATTTTACCGTGTCATGCAAACAAAACCAAGCCAACAGATCCCCCAAACGGGCTTTGCTCTAGGGCAACAATTGCTTGAAAACCCAACATGTGACAACAACTACCAAGAAGATTCGTTTCAAGTATTACCTGAAAGTATGACCTCTACTCATCTTGCCGCACTAGAAGACGTATTCATACAAACAAAGAAGCTGGTGTTCTGTAAACAAGAATAATTTGTAGTGGCCGAAAATGTACCAAAACACCTCAAAAACTATATGTTCTGGTATCTTAAAGAACAAACTTTAAAAGCCATCATTGCACTTCTTGTTAAGTGATAAAAAGTAAGTACTCGACTCTTTTTACTTTTTGAGGACCCGAGCTTGGGAGTGTGCGGTAGGGTAAACATTCGAGTAACATGAACCATCGCTTGTGCTTACGTCATTACAGACCACGTAAAGCTAAGATTTCACACACGTCAAGTTTTTAGTGGTTACAGGTCTCCGGTTAAGTGGTACATTTTTGTGGCGAGTCTGTAAGTGATTGTGTAAAAAATTGTGTTTTCTACGTTAAAAAGGGAAAATATCGGACACTGGGAACAAATCAATTACTTTGTGCTTTTTCCCGTTATGAAGTCTTGGTGATAATTTTAGGTCTACTATTAGGCAGACGAAGGGAAAGAATTCCGAAATAACTCTCTCGCGCGTAGATGCCAACTTTTGTTTTGATATTTTATATGTATATATGTGTATTTGCACACATGTAAATATAGGTCACCGGTTCGTAATGTCTTCCTAGCAACTCCTCTTTTCGGCACGCTGTAGAGTTCTCGGCACCCTGTAGAGTTACCCTAGTGTAACATCAAAAGTTTTATATGCAAACAGGCGAGAAAGACCGTAAATGCTTGAAATGCAACAAGATATGCAAAAACGAGAAAGGATTAGAGATTCAGAGGGAAACCCACAACACTGAATCTGCAGAGCCCTCGTCTGACATTTTCGACGGAAGATTCGATCCGTATCTCCGTATGTGTATACGTGCACTGCCGGTTTTAGGGGGTGCTGACTGTGGCGCCGCACCTAAGATGGAATTGGGAGGCCCACACAGCTCACTCAGTACACTCAATTACACTGAAGCCTCCCCCCCCCCCCCAAAAAAAAAATTTACTTTATGGCACAGGGGGCCCTCTTGACATAAACCGTCACTGTATACGTTTGTGTATGTTTATACATAGGGGATCATGGCAGAAATTTAGCTTATTGCAGCAACATTTGGTTGGCTCAATGTGAACGTGTGACCAATGACGTTACATGTTATCCTCACGGAATGATGATAATCTCCAAACATCGTATATGTGACTTCGTTTGGCTGCCATAATGTCAAATTAAGGTTTAATGCCTGATCATTAATATCACGTGTATTTCTAGATTTAGTTTAGGAAACAGTTTAATAAAGTGCAAAACATACGTTATTGACAGTCAATTCTTTATTTGAGATGCCCCACTTATGTGACCAAATGATTCCTTTTGTCTTCTCTGCTCACTACTGAGTTGTTTTATAAACAAATTCATGTTTGGTTCTGGGGATGATCTAATCGATTTTCTCTGCTATTAACGGTCTCTTCGACGAAGCAGAAAAACGTGACTCGCAATCTCCTGTACATCTCTGGTGCGCCATCCATTGTTCATTGTCTTTGTTTATTGTCCATTGCCCATTGCAATTCTATGATGATAAGGACACGTGTAATGTCACGAAACTCAGTAAAATATAAATTATGAGTCAAGAAACGCTTGGATATCGGTCGCAAAATCTATCACTTTTAGTAGTGAATCCCAAAGTACAGTCGGCTCTGGTAGAGAACCGGTCGGCATCCAAAGAAGAATTTCGGTATTTTTGAAAGTTCGGGGAACCATTCAATACTAACACAGATGTATATGGTACAGTTAACTAGAGATAACTCGAACTTGCGATAACTCAAACATTCGCTAAGACAAATTGATTCTGCATTTCGCTTGAAACATGCACAAGGCTTTTATTTAGAAGTATCCCCAATAACTCAACACTCTGCACCATATGTCGGATTGATTCTGCACTACCCCCTAAGTAGAGCTTTGCACCGCGAAACTCAAAGTTGTTTGCACTTCGACTCGAAAATGACCAGAATGCTTTGCGCTACGCATCAAGTGATGAAATCCACAATAAGCTATGTGTAGAAATATCTCTTAACTTAAAAGTTGAACTCAAGTTGTAATATGAACAAGGAAGAGGAAAATGTCGTTGGGGCCCTTAGGAGCAATTATTCTAAAGTTCGGCAGCTGCATATTGGCTGCCGATGGTAAGCCCTTGGTATATTGATAATTAACATCAAAATTCCTTTTGAGTAACACTAGAGACAGTTGGATATCTGATTAATATTCACACTTTTTACGTTTTACACTTTTCAAGTCGAATTGGAAAACAGCGCTCGATGTATTTCAAGAACTAAAGGACAACATTACTTCCTTAATAAGATAATTATTTCGAAGTGAGAATCTGCGCACTTTCAATTAAGGATTTTGAATCACAGTAGGTAATATTGGAGAAGTTTAAAAAATGCATTTCGATGAAGCGAATTTCAACACCAGCTTACTTTATAATTGATATGAAAAGGAAGTACCAGCTGTTCTCCCTGCCTTGGTCATCCCAAGTGACATCGAATCAATTAGTTCTACTTTTTTAACAGAATTCAGTTTTCGCTGAATGTGCATCTAAATACCATAAGGGTTGTTTGTAAGTACAGTAAGTAATATTTGTGAGTATTTTGATAAATCTTTTAGTCAGATATATATATATATTAGAGCCGCTTCTACTCTAAAGTAGTAACAAGGGAGTGGAAGGGGCTGCTTTGCGGAATCCCCCTGACCTGGGGCACTCCCACCTCCCCACTAGTCAATGAATTCTGATCTTTTTATCGAGATTAATGGAGCACCATGTTCTTCGAAACAGCTCAGAAGAAATTGCTACAATACAAAAAGAAATACAAATCCCTCCAAGGAAAGTTATTCGGGCACCTTCATTAGTACTTAAGTGACCCCTCAAAAACAGAAAGCGCACGTCGTTAGAGTTTTACACCTGAAATACGTTTTTGCTTTAAAGTAATAGTTTAAACGATGCTCCAGAGGTGGAAAATATTAACTTAGAGGGTAGGATATGATTCTTACTATGTAGTGATTACAGGATAATAGTTTAATTATCAAATCAATTTCAAGAGAATTTGAAGAGGGTTGATGGTAAATTTGAGGCATAGCCCTAAATGACCCCCACACACACACCTTTTAACATTAATTGATGCCACTGTATGGAAGATGCCATGTGATGTTGTGGCATATATCATACCATTAAGATGGAATACCACATTTCATCTTAATTTCTTTAATGTTTCAGGACTCTGGGGCTGGCCTGATTGCAGCAGCGATGATATCTATTGTCCCAGGTATGTCGTTATAAGTGCTCTTGTTATTTTGTTTAAATTTACCCAGTTCATATTCTAAGGGATGGGCATATTCCACATACTAATGACTGTCTATTCCACAACTGTGTATGCTAATTTGGTTATGTAGAAACGAGCTCTGAGGGCTCAGTGCCATTGGACTTTTTATATAGATTAAATGACCAGTTTTTGTAGATTTTAGGGATCTGAAGAATTAAGTACCTGCTATTCTTATAACCCTAATTTTCGGCGGTAAATTTCTCCAACAAGATCTATAAATACTGATTAACGATACTTAACAGTCAGGAAGTGACTGTAAGTATCATCTTTAACCAGGGATTCGGTGGGAAGCGTGCGGATTGTTATTAAGAATGCAAAGCCAAGGAAGGGTTACTCGGTGGATTGTCTTAAGATCTTCGCATATTAATAGTATAATTAATAGATAAACTGATGAACCTTATGTTTCCAATGTTGGAATGTTAGTGAAATACAATAAATACTTGCAAAGTACTTACCTTAAAGTACTCCTGTTCTCGCAAATTACCTTTTAAAAATCTGAAAGCTTTTGGTACGCTTAAGATGTGGGCCTGCGAAACTCTCATGTTTTGCATTTGTGGATACTTTATAAAAGTTTTTCTTTAATACTGTATTAGTCCTTTGCAATTATTTTTAGGGCTATGTCAGGAACTGTTTCATACAAATATTTTTAAACTTGTTTAGGTTATATTTCAAGATCAGTTGCAGGCTCCTATGATAACGAAGGAATAGCCATTTTCTGCATGTTACTTACGTACTACTTATGGATTAAATCGGTTAAGACTGGTTCATTGTTTTGGTCGACAATTTGTTCACTTGCATACTTTTATATGGTAAGTTGTCAATCTATGTTGAAATGTTAAGTGTCCTTTTTCATTCCTTCTCTTGCAATCTGGTATTTTATCACACTTCATTGTTCATTCATATACCGAATTTACGACGACTTACCATCCTGGGTGCTTATTAATCAGAGTGGGTGCTTTTTAACCCAGGCGCTTATTAAACTTTTAGCGAGTGCAAGTAGGCATACTTTGTGATGAACACTTAACTGCATTTAAAACTGTGAAGATGCTATAATATATCTTAGCTGAAATCTCTAATTGATACTTTTCAGTTCAAGTTCAACTCATCGTGGGGATGGGTGCCTTTTTCGAAGCTGGGTGTTTTTTCTGCCTTCCGAGGTTTGGCGCTTAGTCGAACACTATAGCAACCCACCTTAAAGTGTTACATGAAGTAATCGTTTTCAACCATGTACATAGGTACATAATTTAACAGTATTTGACTACTTGCGCAGCTTCTGCAAAACGGCAAGATTAATGATGTAGTTTGCATTTTGCATTGGCAGTTAGCAACTCATGTTAAGGGTAAAAAAGTTTAAACAAACAGCCAAAACCAGTGTTAAATAAACACATCCCGGTACAAGATAGTTATCGGGACGATCGCAATAACGTAACACTCAATTGAATCGAGGTACGGAACAAAGGATCAGGGTCTTTTTAATTCCGAAGTATCCCATTTCTTTCCCAAAATTTATTGACCTTGATGTTTCACTTTGGTTTTGGAAGTCGGGTCTGTACTGTCTTAAGAATTCTGAATTCAGCTCGTTTCGAAAGTTTGAGAAAGTAGGAACTCCACGCACAAAAGCACAGTTTGATATCAAGTTCAACAATTTTGTGAAGGATCAGGGTTTGTGTTAGGAAATTTGGCGGAGGATTTAAGTACATTGTACTATTTATACTCCCATATGGAAAAGTGAACCGCAATGGATAATGAGAAGGGCAGTTGCATATTAGAGAGGATCCAGAAATCAGCAGGCTTAGACGTCGTTTAACATGGCTTCTTAAGCAGGGCTGTATTCGTCACCTGATGTTCTGTCGATACATCTCAAGGAGGGTCCATAAAAGTTGAATTTTTGATATTTCTGTATGACAGGGCCTTCGACCTTTAAATCCCAGATAATTTGATAGACCACTTGACAGTTTCATCTTCTGATCTAAGCCGTGCAACAGTCTGCGCAAGAGAACGTTTAAGCAGAATTTAAGTTACGTTTCATGAAAACTGTACAAGTGATTTCTCAGTTTATTGCAGGATGAAGTTAATCAAGAGATTATGTTTTACACCCATTACGTTTCTTGCACTGTAGTAGCTGATTATATTTTAAATGCACGATATTACTTAAACGGGTTGGTATGTTTATGTGCATCTTCCACAGAGGCTGTTCAGCGCTGTCACTAGCGCGCTCTAAAGGATGCATGACACTAATAAAGTTAAAAAATCACTGCCTAACAAGTTTGATATTCAATATAAAACAACAAATTATAACAGTAAACTAGGATCAAAATCTTTTTAAAGGCATTGAAATCACGACTTTGGAAGACCTGCACTTATACTTGTCGGTTATCACTTTGTTAACTTGAATGGACCAGTTCTAGAGTTTGGTAAGGAGGCTTGCTTATATTCGCATAGGGGTCTGAGTTGTATGTTGGATGTTGGCGTTGTATGATGGCCTTAATGTACGTTATTCAATGACATCACGAGGGAGAAATTTACTCTCTTTGCAGCAAAATTTCATGTGTAAACAAATGATGGCTAGAATAGATTACCATTTAAGTAAACCAAGCAAATAGCTACCCTGGATTTTCATTATGATGACAATAATTGGGGAATGAAGGTAGACGGCTGCTAGTCGTAAATACAGATTATTGTAAGTACTGGTTTACCGTTATATACAGTTAAGTGGAAATTGCCAAATTTGCTGGAATTTAAGGTTTTAAACTGAGGGTTAAGTAATTGCCGGGAGATACCCATCTACACAATAAATATGGATTCCAGATAGAACATTAACATCTAAGACTCAACCCAGATCTATTAATGTTTCATGTGTGTACTAATTTAGATCAACGTTGCTATGAATAGATTTATCTGCATTTGTTATAATAAATATGGCATGGTGAGTTTATGCACACAGATTGTAATTCTGTATATTTTATAAAATCTTCTTGGTATAGATTTATTACTGATGCGGTTTCTTTGTCGTCAACTACCAGTATTTGACGTAGGATTTGAATTTTCTCAGGTATCATCTTGGGGAGGCTATGTGTTCCTTATCAACTTAATCCCACTGCATGTCCTTATTTTGATGGCAACTGGCAGATTTTCTCACAGGATCTACGTGGCCTATAGCACGGTAAGTTGTTACAATCCCAAGAAACATTTGTGTCGCTTGTATCAAAATTTCTGACCAATTTGGGTTTTGCATTGGAAACGTGTAGCAACAGTGATTACAATCACCTGGAGACATCCCCCCTTAGTGAGCGTCATCGAAGAGTGTGTTTATGCGTCTATGTAAATGTGCATGTGCACGAGCGTATATGTATCTGTACGTACGTATGTGCCTGTGCCTGCATGTATGCGTGTGTGTGCGTCTCTGGGTGTGTGGATACGTGTGTTTAATGCGTGTATGTTTTGTGTGTCTGTGCGCGCGCGCGCGCGCGCGCGTGTGTGTGTCTGTGTCTGTGTCTGTGTCTGTGTCTGTGTCTGTTCGTGTGTGTGTGTGTGTGTTGCGGAAGAAGAAGGCTTTGTATCCTGCTATTTCTATCAATGTACAAGATATGGAGGCGACCTTATAATATTTTTTGGCACAAATCTAGAGGGGTTGTATATTTGAAAAGATATTGTGACTTTAATATGTGCCTCATGCAGAACAGTGCTACTCGCTGGATATGATACTTTACCTAAACTGAGTGGCAGTCTTTTTCATTCTTCAATATTCATCATTGTTTATTTGGAAAAGACTGTGTCGAAGTTACTTTTTGATGAATATCTACGTTTGTTTTTGCTTGGATAGGTTTATTTTTTAGTCTGAAAGCTTTGTTTTGCAAATAGTAAGTTAAAACTTTATTTTTATTTTGCGATTTATTTTAGTCACGCTTTAAATGATAAATTTACATCTATTTATATAATATTTTCCTATTGTTTATTACGATACGGCGAATTTGAAATGAAAATTCATTCCAATTTATGTTAACTAATTTTTCTTTTTGCCGGAAAATTGGAGGGTATAGAATTGGTGGGATCTGGGTCAGGTAAGCGAGGACTCTGCTCGACAATCATGAGAGACACTACCGTAGAATGTTACATAGCCAATGACTATTGATAAATTTTTATTTATTTTTAAACAGGTATATTGCTTGGGAACTATACTGTCCATGCAGATCTCCTTTGTTGGATTTCAACCAATTCAGTCAAGTGAACATATGGCGGTGAGTTGAAATTTCAGTTTCTTGTAACTAATAATTCTTGCGCGTAGTGAGCGATTTTTCGCGGAGAAATCTAATAACTTCACAGTTTAGTTGGTGTCATGACAGTTTTCACGCTTCACATATTTCAGTCTAGTTGATATTCCATATCGCAACCTGAAATTAAATAAAAACTTAACATTTATACTTGCCCTAATTTTTTTTTCGTTTTAGGCTTTCGGTGTCTTTGGTCTCTGCCAAATCCATGCTTTCGTTGACTACCTTAGGTACAGGCTGAGCCCCCACTACTTCGAAATCCTGTTCAAGAGTTTAGTCCTTCTTGCAGCATCCGTAGCAACTGGAGCTGGTGCCATTCTTACTATTACAGGAAAGATTTCTCCATGGACTGGGCGTTTCTATTCCTTGTTGGACCCCTCTTACGCAAAGAATAACATCCCCATCATCGCCTCGGTTTCTGAACATCAGCCGACAACTTGGTCATCATTCTTCTTCGATCTTCAAATGCTGGTTTTTATGTTTCCAGTCGGATTATACTACTGCTTCAGCAAACTAACGGATGCAAATATATTCATTATACTCTACGGCATCACTAGTATATATTTCGCAGTAAGTAGTATGACTTTGTTGCCGTTTTGTTGTTGGTTATGTACATTTACCCTTTTTGATAGTGTTGTGTTCGGTGTAAAGGACGTTAGTTGTATTACGTGTTAAGTCATTTCAACGCATCAACAGATTTCAGTGGCAAGACTTATACATTTTGGCTGTATCAAACAGACATATATCACGGCCATTCATAACGTTGCAAAAATAAAACTGAAACTGAAACTGCTAACAGGTAAAGGCGTACACTGAGTTTCCGGAAAGGGGGCCATGTCCGCTTCTGAGGCTAAGCTTCCATTCCTCCTCTGCATAAGACTTAATAGGAATATTCTTATGTGTACTCATTATTACAACACAATTAAACGGAGAATCGTTTGCTCACAAGTTTTGAACCTTGCTTTGTACGTCGAGGTACACCACTACCGACAGGAACCTTGTAGTATGTGAGCACATTGAAAGTTGCTGTTGATGGGCTTTATAAAGTTTATATTTTATCAACCGTTTTGCGGAAAATTGCTTTGGAGGAAAATGTTAGGAAAAAATTATTGTAATTTTTCAAAATTACAATTCTGTGCTCCACTAATATCTTATCCTCCTGTGAGATTTGCAGCGAACTAACACATGAGAAACGTAGCAAGCAGAGGCCCTCACACTCGATTTTATTTAAACTATAACTTGCGTTGCAAGGCTAGAAATAATCAAGAGAAAGTTTCTATTATCCGAGCGGGATGACTTTACTTTAGCACTAGAGGTGGCGCATTGGATTAAGCCGCTTAATACGAACTCAGTGAACTGTAATTAGAGAGGTTGGAATTCACTGGCCACATGACCGGACTTTGTGACGCCGCCTCATGATGTTAAGGGCGTGTACAAGTGACTTACCATGTTTTTAGGTTTAGGCATATGCACCCTGGTGCTAATAGATTCGACTGTAAGATTAGCAGATGTGAAAGATAAGTAACTACATGTCTTGTAATGGCAGTAGAATGAAACCTTATCTAAAATGAATGAATTAGAAACAAAATACAAGAGCACTATTGTAATTGCAGTGACGAATTTATCAGAGTAGTATCAATTTCACATTTCTTGACGTCGTCAGTCAGTGTCCCTCCGAATGATGCACTTGCAGGATCGCTTCGGTGAGGCAAGTGAGAACAGATCTCATTTGCCGTTGCTGTATTTGATTGTCATGATATGTTCATGTAATACCTTTGCGATTGGCATTACCGTCAGTACAAAAGGGTTTACTCATACAAAGGAATAGGTCAATGACAACTGTGGTGTACATATTGTTAACGTATGGAAGAATAATTGACGCCACTGAATCTGTAACATGAGGGTAACCGAAGATACAACTGGAGTCCATTAACTCCATTAAGCCGATAGACAACAAAGTCTTCCGGAGTGATTGGTTACAAGGGAATGGTTTCATAGAACACAACATTTTGTTTGTAGTAGCATGTGATAACATATTGGTACGCGCATACTACATAGAAAGTACTTAAAATCGTGATCACCCTTTAAGCGTAAACAAGCCCTTCTCTCTAACACTACTCGCGTTCTGTGATTTTCATTTCTTTTTTATTTTAAGGGCGTTATGGTTCGATTGATGTTGGTCCTTGCACCTGTTGCTTGCATTTTATCAGGAATAGGCATTTCATCAGTACTGACTACCTACATGAAGGTAAGGCACTGTTGATACACCCAAGACTATTCTTCTTTTCTTAACGTAGGTAGACTAGTTAATAAGAGCAGTTTTGAAGGACTTTGTAGCACGACAACTATGAACGCATGAATCATTTTTCTAGGGTAGAAGAGGATTATGGGAAGGTGCCCACAGGGTACGTAAAGGCCATAGTATTGCACACCTAGTGACATTAGTGTAGTTTTGCCGTTTCACCACCTGTGACGGTTCGACAATACAGGTAGCATGACCAGTATTTTCACGTCGACCCTCAGTTTCGAATAATCGGTCATTTCTGCAAGATAGAATTCCTATGCACTGCTGAACGATG
>JAAAKM020006971.1:35756958-35768661 GCA_010016025.2 Alatinidae sp. Z8VKAUB7J3
TATTTTCACGTCGACCCTCAGTTTCGAATAATCGGTCATTTCTGCAAGATAGAATTCCTATGCACTGCTGAACGATGCGTACCCGCGCACTTAAGTTATTTAGAATATTACTAGATCTTCGCCTGTTCATGTCACTGTCGCTCGAAAATTTCAGTTGATATTACAATGTCGCGGAAGCCTTACAAAGCTGTTGTAGCTGGTTTCTTCAGACGCGGAAAAGATACGACTCTTCTCAGAGATTCTATGCATCGGTATCAGCTAAGCACAAGCACAAAGACAGAACAGAACAGAACTTTACTTTTCCGCTTGCAAGTTTGTTTAAGTGAATGATTTATTAAGTATACAATTTAAAAAATTAAAGATCAGAATGGAAATACCAGTCTTCTGGTCTGCATTTGTAATATATCTGATGGTAATACTGGAGATGGTTTCACTAACGATTTATGTTTTTGCTGCTAATTACTTTGTCTTTAGCCATTGCCGTACGTAGTACAAAGGGAAATAAACGTCTTTGCATCTGACAGGATGTCGCCCAACAATTTACTAGTTTTTCTCTGCATTGTAGAACTTTTTAACTTTTTAATCGCGGTAACGCGATGATGGACGTCTGTGAAAAACAACCTCTTTCATACTGTTGCCGTTTGCTCCGAAGCCCCGAAATGAGATGTTAAGCGTCCGAGTTGGAGCAATCCTAAAGGCGCCCCTCGCCAACGGTGTTGTATTAATTTATTATGGCCATTGCTTATGTTGCATTGCATCGTACAATGTTTCCTCTCAATTTTTGTATATTAGAATGTGGATGCTGCTAAGCCCACGGCTGACAAAAAGTCAAAGAAAGGCGATCCCAGCTATCCAATCAAGAATGAAGTTGCTACAGGCATGGTGTTCCTTGTTTCTTTCTTTCTTATCACGTACACATTCCATTGCACATGGGTAAGTCGTTTACTATACAGTGCATTTTTATGTGTTTATAAGTGTGATAAAAAGCTTAATCGAAATGTATGAAGCAAGCATGTTAACGACAAAGTACTCGCGAGAATCTTTCTCTGGAAAAGATACAATATTACTACCGAAAAGTTGTTGCTGGCGGCACTATAACGAAGAAGAGTTTGAAGATACTTTGAAGTCAAGGGTTTTAACGGCCCTATTGTTTGTCAAGAGCTGCCAGTTAGAGAATACTATGTTGTTAACGATTTGGGTTTATTCCACGTGTTTCGTTTCAGTCCGTTTGACATTTTGCTTTCATTAAAACTCCCGAGTACTCGTTAGATGATTGCATGAATCAAGAGTTTCCCAAGTATAATGTTCGTGTGTCACTTTCCCGGTCTATTTTTTCATTAACTTAGTTTGTAATGTTATTACTAGGCAATAATTTTTATTTGAAGGTTACATCCGAAGCTTACTCTTCACCATCGATTGTACTGTCGGCAAGGCAACATGACGGATCACGTGTTATCTTTGATGACTTCCGAGAAGCTTACTATTGGCTAAGGCAGAACACCCCTGAGGTATGTTGACATTTAGTCCTTTTTCAAGATGTAGAAAGAGGAGTATTTTTTGTTTTTATCACTGATGTACCTTTTGTAATACAGACCAAGCGGCTGCATTTAGGTCGTCTTTTGCTACAGTTATGTGCTAGTTTTCTGTTGTGATTCTTGTTTCTACGATAGGCCAACGGCAAAATGAAATTTGAGATAAGACCCATACATGAGGAAATTAGCAAGAGCCAAGAAAACTCAACAGCAAAAGTAGCAAAAGTATCATCAAGAAGATTTATACTTCAATTTTGTGCACGATGATAAGTAAGATGCCAAGTGTGGAAACTTTATTGACAATGTTTCGTCTAATAGCTTCTTCAGGTCACTACTGAAAATTGGCTACACTAAACTTCTTAATTTGTGAACATGGAGTTCAGTTTAGCGAATGCTCTGTAATGACCGGAAGAAGTATGTTGGATGTAGCCTTGTCAATAAAGTTTCCGCATTTGGTGTTTTACTTATCAAAGCTTGTCAATGGACTGTTCACCTTTCATTCATTTGTGCACCATAAGGATTCACTCACAGTTACTGATTGTGTACGTATACATGTAGTAAGATGTGTAAAACATTGATATGTGAGTGTTACAGGGTTTTAAATTTTGTCCCACTGTCAGAAAGTATGAACCATTTTGTCTTTAATGTAAGTTGATCCTAATTGTAAGGCTAACTCAACTTACTTTATTTTCAAATGACTGATGCAGAATCCATTAGATTTGTACCCATTTACTCTGTGTGTTCCTTTTCTCTAAGCATTATTAACCACTCATCAACATCTCAGTCACTAAAATGGTGATATGAATTTGAACTTCCTCCATTGTTGAAGTGCTCCCATGACTCATGTACTATCCAGGGTTGATATTGGTTGAAAATCTGTTCCTAATATTTAGGCTAGTTCAAATAATGTTAGATCTCAACAACAGAGACCTTGGATCCTGTACAGTAAACCATCAGTGATAGGATATTACCTGCATATAATATGTATATATAAATTAAGAAATACATATAAATATTTATCCATGTTGGAGAACTGATGCCTATGTCAGGTTCATCAGAAGGTATCTCCTGGTATTGGTGATTACAGAAATGTGCCAACCAACAGTTGTAAAAGGTTTCCATATTTGCACCATGTTGCATTAATTGTATTGATTTTCCTTGATTATGATAGGTATAGTCGAAAAGAACCCTTTTTGCAAAGATTCACTTTTATGAAGTAGACAATAATTATAGCCTCATCTTTGATGTGTTTTTTACACCACATATGTGTACAAGTTGTATATATACTTTTTCAAGTGTCATAGTTGTAACAAGATGTATTTTGGTCAAACCACCCAACTTTGCTCTAGATAGATACTTTTGGCTCCATTGTTTTAGCATTGATTGGGGACAATGTAGAAGCTCTCAGTGTAACTCACTCTTTCTGTATGGTGCTTTAACTTTCTTGCCAGAACCTCCTACAAATCTTCTGTCCATAGTGAAACCAAGCCTCTTTTATTGTCAGGTTTTCGCTTTGAAGCTCTATCTTGCTCCTTTTTCTCATGGTATGCCTGTTAACTCTCATTTGCTATGGGGGAGTTATGCACATATGTTATTGAATACTATATATGGTTAGTTATTACTGTTACTCATTTATTGTTAATGCTTTAATGCAGTTTGTAACTTTTGTGAGGTTATACTTTATTTACTTTATTGCTTAATAATATTGTTGCATTTGAATGAAAATGCAATGTGGTAAATGTTGAAGGCTGAGAATAAAATTTCTTGTGTGGTTTGTTACCATGTTACCCTGGTGTCAACTTAACTTTATTTGAATGCTCATTAATGTATTTCATATATGAGAGCAATATGTAATTTACTTTTGTTGAAGTTCACATACTCAGATAGGTGTCCAAGCTTGTTAAGCATATCTAAGATATAGGAATAAGTAATGTATCTATGCATTATTGGTAAGAAGACCAGGGAATTTACAGAGGTCATTATGTACAACTTCAGTAGCTCAAACTATACTATTTTCACAAGGATGTTTTGAATAGCCTTTGAACTCTTACACGACAGTACCAATGGATTAAGGTTACAGTTGGCCAAATGTTGATGAACTCATAAGTCTGTAAAACATATTTTAAAGAAATCCTAAATTTCCTCACATGTATCCAATACACAAGTTAGTGTTGTTTAGATCCTTACCACTTCCTTCCCTTTAAAACTCTATCAATATCAGCCAAATCCCTAGAAATGGTATCAAATCTAGCCCCTAACTCAAGACAATTACTGAGCACCTTATTGCAGTATACTCATGATCTACCCAAGGATTGTGTTCAGGAAAACATAAATGTAGAAAAGTTTTTACTTTATTTACTGCTTATTTCATATGCTTATTCACAAATTACATTGAAGGCACAAATATGTTGACACCTTAAATCCTATAAACATTCCAGGAACTGGTCATCAAAAAGACAATCCCTTTATATAGAAGCAACACCAGTTTCTGTCATTTTGCATTATTCTGGGTGCTATGCATTACCTTTAGTTCCAAGGCCTTTGTAATAGATAGATACAGTAGAGTTAATGCAGGATCATTTGTCACTTTAAGAATGTTTTTAAGGTAACAGTGAAAAGTCAGTGGGTGTATATGTGGCATTTGCATTATGGCATGTATATTTATCACATCATGTGGCATGTACATATTGTGTAAGGTGTATTTATGACTCTTGTGCTTGTAGGTATATATATCAGTGTCCCTGCTAAGCATGTGTGCTCAATAGAGCTGCTGTTGCAAACACTTGTACTTATGCAATTAGGTGTTCATGTTGGTGTAACAGTGATTGGGTAATTTTAGTGTTTATCACATTGCCAAGCTATAAATGTGCAATATTTCTTGGATTCTATATAAAACTCCTGTTGTGTTCTTTGGCAATTTAGAATGGGATAGTACCTGGTGATTATAGCATTATGAATGGATCTGGAAAAGGAAAAGGACTCAGTAATTCCAAAACATCACTTCACTCTAGTGATTCGTCTGAAAAGATCCAACTTAATGGTTATGCATCTACACAGTCACTCACTGAGGTATGTCATTTTGGCAGAAGTCTGTATGTCTGTGAATAGGAAGTGAGTAGTAGCTTTAGTGGTGCATTACTTCTGAGTTTAATACCATCAAACATTAGCATGTATGAAAAACAACGTGGAGTCATTGACAGGGTTTTCTTTTACTTAGATATGTATCTGAAGTCAATGGTTTGTTGATATATATCCTATATTTAGACATGAATCCTTTATTTTTTAACATAAATTGGGAACAACACTTATGATAATGAAACTAATATTGATGTAGGTACAAAATATGAACTCCAGCCTGTTTGATCCAAAATGATACTGAGTGTGATACAGCCCAGACGTATACTTTAAGATAATAGTGGGCTCCAAACTACAAAATTTAATCGTACCCGTATTTCATGGTAGTAAATCAATGTTTTGATAGCTCTTGCTCAGTCAAGCCTTACTATATCATGCCTTAAGGTGCATCTGTATTATATGACGGGCATTTGTAGGACTAAATTGGATGGCCTTAAAGTGGGCACTCTTGTAAGCTTGCTTTAGGTATATGAATGATTACATATACCCCTGTTTTGCCCTCAAGATAGTAATGTTCTCCACTTTTCAGAGTTGAGGGTATTCAGGGACGTGTCTCTCATAAACAGTTAAGCTAATAATATAGGCTATATATAAGATAGTTCTTATAAAATTAAATAGAAAGTAAGTGGTCAATCATAAATAGTTTTCATATAAATGTAAGGGATTTGAATTGTCGTAGAAGCTAGAACATGATATATGCATGGGTAAACATTTTTGCTGCAAGGGTGTTCAAACAGTAGGGATATGTCATAACAGCAATTTGTAACTCTTATTGTGAAGCATGTAGGATTTTTTCAGGGTTATTCAAATTTAATGTTCTCTGAGTACAGATTTGTGGCCATTACTGTAATTTCGGAGGGGAGTATAACAAAAAGACAGATGTTTGATTGTACAACATCTATTTGGGAAGATGAGTTTTCTGTTCAAAATTTTGAAAACACTTCCACAGGCCATAAACAGAACTGATGGACTTACAATTTGCAGCTGTGTTATCTCACTGTGTATGCATTCTCATAGTCACCTGCAGAATATTCCTAAAATTGTATTGCTGTATGCAATAGGGCACTATACATCAAGCATGAGAGTACATGGTGGACACCTGTTATAAGTTTATGAGCATAGATTTTGATGTTTTAGATACTGACATAAGTGCTTTTTGGTGGTTCCTTGCACCAGTAATTAACTCGTTTCAACAATGAACCCTCTTACAGCCAAACTTTAATTTCACTGACAAATTAATTTTGTTTCTGCTTTTACTGTTGAACACTTGGGACTGCAGATAGAGCAGAGTAAACGACAAAAACGTCATCTTTTTTCATGTTGCTCATGTACACTTCAGCACTGATATACAGCTGTCTCCACCATTTTTATGCAGTACATAGGCCACGTTAAGATTTTCCTCAGCTGTTTTTGGATAGCTCATCTATAAGTACGATTTTGAAGGCCTTAAAAATTGAATAAAATAAGTGAATGCTAAACAATAGGATCATTCTTGTTCATGGGTAATTTTGCGATATCTAACTGCTCATGTTCACTTCAGCAGTGATATACAGCAGTCCCCATCATTTTTATGCAGTACAATCAATACAGGCGATTGTATTGCTGATTCACCATAGACTATATTGGTTAAAAATCTTTGGCAAAATGAGTCTAGAACTAGATGAAGTTTTTGTCACATCAATTTGAGAAAAGGCAGTTGTTACATACTTAACAAGTGCTGTGAACTCAGAGAATAGGCTTGTGCCTACCGCTTGCTGGAGATTGACTTTTCCTGTATTCCGTCCAGGGCATTTGAAGTGGAATTTCACTTTCAGTAACTAAAATCGCTTGTGATCTATAGGCTTCCTAAAGAAACAAATTATAACTGAGATTTACTGAAATACAATTTTTGTATACGCAATACTCGGTCTGTGTCTGTGTAACATTTGTTGCTCTGTATGAGAAGGAGCCACTTTGTGGTGGCATTAGTTGTATAAGTATTTGAACATATTATTGGTATTGCAGAACTTGAAAACACAATTCAGCAGGCATCTCGTTTTGATCGAAAAGCTTTTCGCCGATTTTCGTCAGTCAATCTACAGGTTTTTTTTCGTGTATGTATTCATTACCGATGTAGATCGACTGACCAGAATCGGCGAAAAATTTTTGATCAAAATGAGTTGCCTGCTGAATTGTGTTTTCAAAATGATGAGTGTTAACTACGCTTTTAAAGTGTAATGAACATCAAGGATTGATAAGAAAACAACGAAATACCGTTTTTCATTAGCATATCATGACATCCTTAATTTCGCCTCCAATACTTCCACCTTTGTACATTTTCTACACCTTGTTTATTGTTGCTGAAAGATTTGTCGTCTTAGCTTGTACATTTTCTTTTGTGTTCGTTCTCTGCATGCCTTCTCAAGGCCAAGTCACAAAGTGTAAGTTACATATTCTTGCCTTCAAAATAATTAGAACCTGATGCCATGCCTTCTAGTAGAGGCCTGAAAACTGCTTTTGTAAGTAGACAAATGTACGATACTATATTGGATTGATAAAGCTTAGTTGGTACAACAACTCCCTCTGACTGCAACGTAGCAGGTTTTGAGTCGCAATGGCAAACTTTAACTTTTGCGTAACATATTTTTAGATTGCGTTTACCAAAGGCGAGTTTGTTATGTATATTTGATATATCTGTCAGTACTGTGAATAGACAAGACAAGCTAAGAAAGTAAAGAAAACGAAAGTTCGCAGCACACACTTCACCGTTGTGTTACGGTATTTTCTTCTACAGTATGAAGAGAAAACGATTACCATTTCACTACAAGCAACCGACAGGCGATTTGGATTTTCAGTAATGGGTGGAAGTGATGAAGGATTTCCAGCAAGAATAGACGTCATTTCGGAAGGTGGGTGGCCATTTTATCGTTAATTTATGTTACATAATACATAAAACTTACAGTTATTAAACTTCAGGTGCGAAATATTTCTTTTAAGTGAGGTATACATTGACTATGGACGATGTTGGGTGCACATTTCATGTATTCTAGATCTATCAGTTTATTGTGCAAGGGTCACTGATAGGTAATCAAAACCCTGTGTGTAAGTGGGCGGGGGAGGGGGAGGAGACAGGTCAAAGAAATAGTTTTAAGTCATTTACAGGTTTACTGAAGGCCACTACCCCTTCACTACCACCACGGTTGGCGGCAAAAAAATTTTTTTTTTATAATTCTCAAGGGACAGCCTGATAAAGCTTACTGGCTATTCAAAGCTTTATACTTCAAAATGGTGTTTAGATGTCTCGTATAACTTTATTAAATATTGTTAAGGTAGGCTTGTCAAAACTTCATCCGTCAACTCGTATAATTGAAGCACTTACAGTAAGTCAGTAAAGCAGGCAGCAATTTTAACGATATTGGTATTCCACAATAAATAAGTAAGTAAGTAAGTAAGTAAGTAAGTAAGTAAGTAAGTAAGTAAGTAAGTAAAATCCATCACATCCCCAAATTCCATAGATTTCATAACTAATCTCATATGACGATACGTAGTTTTTAGAATATAGTGACACGAAGGAAGTAAACGTGACCAATGGGATAGTTTGCCAAAGTCATCCGTGGCCATGAATATTGCTGGTGGAAAATTGTAGGACCACAAAAACTCGAACATGGACTTTCGATATCGCTACTCGGATATGTTGCTGTCTCACCATGGTAACGGTATTTCGGATGTCATCACTGACGCCTCTACAAAATCAACATTAGCATGCATTGCATTCTGCCCTCCTTTCAACCCCCTTTCCTTTCGACACTTATTCTGTCGTTCCATAGCTCGTTCACTCGTTCACTCTATTCATCCATTGATTCATTTACTCATTTATTTATTCATCCATTCATTCATTTTCTCATTCATTCATTGATGCATCCGTTCGTCAATCTGTCGATTGTTTCATTCGTCGATTCTTGTGCTCACTTATAACCTTTAGGCAAATCGAATTCAAGAAAAAATTTTTTAATGTCAAGAAGCCTCCGTTAGCGTATATTTGATCTTGGATATCAAGTAAACATCCCAAAGTGATCAACCAAACTCCCAAAGTGATCAACCAAACTAGTGCTCGCACGATACTGACTTGGCACTCGAGAACTACTGGTTTGCTAACAAATGACCAAGATTCCCTACCGTTCTTGCTATTCCTGCTACTATTTTATATGGTTGCCCAGTTCCAGTTTAAAAGTTTATGCGCCTACCACTGATATTTTGTTGTTAAAGCGTCAGATTATCTATGCAATACAGCCGGATACAAAAATTGTCTCTATTTTGTAGCCTTGGTAGCTTTCACTATGAGGCCATAATACGTTTGAAGTCTCCATGGTTTATTTGTTTCGGTCGAAAAAGCATTTCAGACACTGCGCAAAAGCAGCAGTGGTGTAGACCTATATGTGATAAAAGCGCACTATTGCTTACTGACTACACATCTTCTTGCAAGAACCATTAGCATTTGAGTCTCCCGTTGTGGTTTTACAATTGTGAGAACTATCTTAATACATCCTAAATTGAATAACTGTCTCTAGGGGTTCAGTTAGTTCAGATTCGCTTTTCCAATTCATTTGGGTCATTAAGGACCTGCAATGTCACCGTGTTTGCTAAGAGGTAAAATAGGTAACCCAGAAGAGAAAACGCTGCATACTAACAGTAAAGTGGCATGTTATTATGAAAAGTTTGTGAATTGACGTTTGGTAGACCACGCACGCTCAGAATTCTAAAAGTAGGAATTCTCCTCCACTGGTCTACTTATGTTGTTTTCTATTGCTTACTGGCCGTTAACGAGCAGCTCCGAGCACTCCAATACATCTCGAGACTGGAAGTTGATAAAGAGAAAATATGATACTAGCAAAAGAAAAAGATGGTGGTCACCTTGTAAATGATGAGATTGTATATGTAAAAGACGTTCTGATAACAGTTAGGTCCTCTTCACTCGTCTACTGCCAAGAGAGACCACGATATGCAGAGATATGTAAAATACATCTGTCAGATGCAAAGCTTAATGATCTCCGCGTCATTAGAGCCATTTTCATCTGCTCCTTTCCTATCGTGACTGCTGCACATGTTAACAGTTTTTCCTTTATCAGTATTTAGTTCGTAGCATATCTTTACCGTCCCCCTGAATGTCTTCCGATTTCTTTTGGTTTACTTTTGAAGTATTCTCATGCCCTCTTCACATGCTTACATGTCTTGTTAGTGGTCTCATAGGATTTTCAGGTCTGCAATATGACCTTGGAAGCATTTCTTAGGTGAAAGGTAACACCTCTGGCATGGGTACCTCCTAGAATCGAAGGTTGATTTGGAAGCTCAAATCAGGTGGAGGAAAGGCTTTTCTTATCTTAAGGTGATTTCCAGTATCGTTTACCATACACGTACAAGGGGTCAGCGACAGGAGGGGGTTGGGGTCCTTTACTCACTGACCTTGTCATTTTGGGTGGATGATTTAGGAATATCGTATGACCCAGTCAGCGTATGCAGCTGAGATATCTATGTTCGTATCCAACTGTTAAATTCGCATTTTCACACGGTTTATTAAGGAATGTTATTGAATTTCACGTCTTAGTTTCACGTCGTGCTGGTTATTATTGAGGCTTTTTGATGTGCTTTTGTTGAGAACGTTTCTTGTTAAGTGCCAGACCGCGATGTTTATAAACTTCGTGTCCCCAGGTGTCAAATCATGACAAATATAAACTTGATACGTGAAGGAAATCGAGCACACGTCCGCATCATTACTTGCAATCTGAGATACTGCGATAACACGTAAATGACTGCCGTAATTTGCAGTGTCATAATTTAAGCATACTATCTTATGCTCTGTGAAGTTAAGTTATCACTAAATATATATATATATGAGGTAGGTGTTCTTTTCTTCAAAAATGATGTTTTATTCGTTTTGACAATATAGCTCTCATGTTGTCAGTGTTACTCTCTTCTATTTGAAAAACTTTCAGTATCCAACTTTCAGTAATACAAAAGATTAGATTTTTGAAATTTGAGACACGATGGAGATGGGACGATAGTTTTAACTATATTCAGTAATACCTTATAATGTAAAAGAAGGAGAGAAACGGTTTCTAGAAGTACAGGTTAGAGTAATCAAAAGTTGCTAAACCAAAAATTTTCGAAGATGTGAGAAATTGTAAAATCGCCAAAATTCATAGTTTCGGGAAGAAAAAATCAAGAGAAAAAAGTGAAAACTTTAAATTCCCACAGCTTATTCTCCCCATAACATTTTCTAATTATGTCTCGGCTCCTTTTTAACCTTCTTGCCCATTGATAAAAAGGCACAACGTACTCCGATCTCGTCTGACGAGGGTTTTAATATAAAAGATGGGACGTACTGTGAAGGTATCTTTGAATACAGATGGTGCTCTAATAATGTCAGATTTTCCGCTACAGTAGGAACAGTCCAAATATCCTGTTTCGTGACATCTCTTGGTGGAGTTCCCGAAAGATGTCTTGTTAACACTTCGTCGATTGGGTTGACAAAAGAAGCAGTCTGTCTGTTGACATCTAATAATCTAAAAAAGAAATAACAGTAAGATACTGTCAGTCAAAAGGAAATAGAAACTGGCGTAGTTCCTCGATTACCTCAAGTAACTGAACTTCGATTATCCGGACAGGAATGCCCAAAACAATATTCCGTTGACGATCATCCTTGTTAATTTCGAAAATAGGCTCTTTCTTAAAAAAATCTTTATCAAATCAACTTGAACAATTTGTTGATGATCAAGTGGCGAGTGATATATTTTGGGAAGAAAATATAGCCGAATATGTCGCCGAAATTACCCTCCAAGCCTCCAGTTAATGCATAAAGAGTACTTAATACCAAACCTAGACGTGGTGGGAAAGGGGGTTAAACCACTTTAGGTTCGTAAAGGGTATTGAATCTAACATTTCCAACTCGAACTCGAAATCTCAACACTGCTGAGAAAAGTTAGCGGGTCGTAGCCATGTTCCTTGAGATGAAGTAGTTTTCTATTACCACGTCTATTGCACGAAACAAATTCGCATACGG
>JAAAKM020006971.1:35768761-35788463 GCA_010016025.2 Alatinidae sp. Z8VKAUB7J3
CGTTTTCAACAACTTTAAAGAGTGGCTTTAGCCTCAGTAGTGTCCATAGTTCTAATATCAACTTCTTGTTCTGGGATCGAAGGTTGTTCCATTCGTGATCGAGTCTAGGTTCCAACGATAATCTAATTTGAAGGCCTGCTGTTATGCATTCCCAGTATAGCACTACGAAGTAATCGTCAAGAAATCCTACAACCTCTGATAACCTACATTGACGGTTATAGGCAAGAGTAAAGCTCATATCACATGAAATCTCTTACCAACAAATTTGAACACAAACACACACACACAGACAGACACACATTCTCTAGTGTACTACGCGAGCGCATAAACAATCGCTTGGCACTGCAAGAGCTACGAAGTACGTCCTTGACACGGGTGGTTGTAGGTTTGTGGTAACTAGAAAGAAAACCCACACGGCATTCCTCATCCTCCTTATCCAACAAGTGGACTCAAGGTATAAAGACATCATGCCAACCCCGCAAACGGAAGGTCGTGATTGGAAGCCAGGCATACCTCCAATATCTTTAAAATTGGCCATCTGAGGCACATAAATCCCGCTTATGCAAGTGTGAATTGTTAAGATGCGAGCAGGGGGAGAGGAGGGGAGAGGAGGGGACGGGGGGGTTTCGTCACAGTGTTTTTCAACTTTTGACAATGACGGGTAAAGGAATTCTGCACTGCTTGATTCACATTCATGTACATGTATCAAAACGTCACTGCAGTGGGTGAGGTGGGTAAATAGGTACGACATCGGACGGGGTAGCAAATAAGAGGAACAATGACAGTCACCGGGGACTATACGTAAAAATGATTGACACGGTCCTATCGAAAACCACAGTGGTGAGTCATCGCCGACCAGACGAACTTCCTGATCGAGCAATTTGGTACACTGACTTCGTAACAATATTAAGTAATGCATATCCAACTTCCCGTACCTCTCAATACTTTTGACCAGATCCTTCACTAGAGGCAGTGTCTCTTCTTTTTCTTTGATCTCCTTGAAAAAATCCCGGAGTTGCTGAGAAAGTTCTACATTCTTGTCAAAATCCTGCAGTAATGCAAATAAATACAGTACATCATACACTTTTATAGTAAAAAAGATCAACACTGCACGAAACAGTGAAACTATTATTGCACCTAAATCTCCTCTGAGCACAAATTGTCAAAATGGATTAAAAAGAAGAAAACTAAAATATTTAGCCAACAGAAATTTTAAAGATCCAATCAGAACATTTGATTCCCATTGTTGGTCCAATAAGTGGCAGCTGGGGCTGTGTGGGTTGACCGATAGGCACAGTGACAAGACAAATCATGCCTTGCTTGCCTGTATGTGGACTGACTGCAGAACCGGCGAATAAAACGCAGACCAGTTCTACAAAGTGAAGTCTTCTCACTGGGTCTTTCGGTTAATCTACGCAACTTCAGCAGAACTTAGTATGACTATCCCTCTCGCCATACTTTCCATACGAGTTTCTATTAAACGGTAGGTTGCCTATTTTCCATACAGACATACCAGATAATGCCAAAAAATTGCAATTCAAGCACTTCCCTAACAGTTACTGGGTAGGATAGGCAGAAATATCATACAGAGATGGTTTCTGGCTCGAGATGATGAAACAGATTTCCATAAAAAATTGGATTTAAAATCACCTTATCACTACACAATGTAAATTCGCAGATAAAAAAGCTCAAAATGATTTCATCCAAAATTTTTAGTAGATAAATCAACGAGTTTACGAGCGAGGTTAATAGGGATACATACGTTTAACCCTTGGAAACACTGCTACACGGAACCAGCTTAACATTCGCGTCAAGGCCATTTTGAACCTACAAATGTACCAGGGGTCGTAGTTAACAGTATGAAGCAATGTCATCTTGAAAGTAACGTACCTGCGGAAACTTTGATAACCAATGCTTAATCACGTTCATAATTTTCAAGGGCGCTCGGCTAAATGCCATTGTCTTTACTGACAGAACACTGCTTTTTCTTGCGGCATCTTGGTCTGGATCGTCAACAATGATAACTTTTTTCTCCGTGTCTCCCTGTTCCTTTCCGTCCATCTGTTCTAGCTCGGCTTCTTTAGCGGTCTCGCTCCCACACTCTGAAGGTGTGCCCGGCGTCGAATCACCATCTCCTACAAAACTGACACGGCCATTTACTACTGATTCCTCGTCTTCGTTGAAAGGGCCACCTTGCGGAGACGATCGTAGAAAATCCGATTTCGATCGTTTCATCCCTGTTTTGTTTGTTTTAAATGCACTGCCAAAAATACCACGCTTCTTTCTAGGGCTATCTGGACTATTCTGGGTCTTGTTTTTCTTATTGTTTTTCACCACAGAACCCTTACCCCCTGGTATAATACTCTTCCGTGGAGACATACTTAATAGTCTCTCAGAGATTGACGTCGATTCTCGTCGATTTTTCCAATTCTCGTCCCCGAGAAAATCCGAAAAAGCGTCCCTGTCATCGCTGTGCTTTCCTTTCCGTAACGATTTCTCCTTCCCTTGGCCTCCCTGCTGATCAATACCTAACCACTTTACAAGGTTCTTTTGATACCCTTGAGGTGCGCTTGCATCTGGAAGTGACATTCTCTTCGAGGTATCGTATCGAAGTGCAGCGAGAAGTGGATTCCCCGGCAATTCTAGGCTCATCTTTCCCATATTGCCTCTTCTTACACTGTACTCCATTTCGTCAAACCCTCCAGAACCTACAGAGGTATTACTCCGTGATAACGGGGTATGATCTGAATTATAATCATCATAGTTTAATACAGAGTCGCGTCCAAGGGTCGCATCGTTTGCATGCGTGTCCAACGTGGATTCAGAGTCAAGAGATCCCGCAAGAGATTCATCGTCCTCGTAGTTCACTTGCCCGAGGATTGGAATCGGTCTGTTACGTGAATAGCGAGTACCGATATCTGACACCGATCTTTCCACGGACACAATTCGACTGGGTCCACGTCGTGTGCGATCTGAGCTGCTGCGCTCCAATTTAAGTCTCATGGACATATCAGGGCTATCAAGGTCGGAGGTCGCGGGGCTCGAGCTAAGCTTTTGCTGATCAGTATCTACAGCAGATGACGATCCATCTTCACCTTCAACCCGTCCTATAGCAGGAAGGTAGTCGCAACTCATTGCGTAGTTGCTTCCTCGACCAACTAACACTGCTGGTGAGGTACGACGCCTGAGGGTGTCAGAATTGAGGTTCGGGCTCGGATACTGAACTGAAGCGCTCCTGGCTTTTGGTGTTGGAATGGCGAAATCATCACGAAACAGAGACGCCGATCTTTTAGGCATTTCATCATTTCTGTCAGGTATACTTGTGAAACTGAAGATCAACTCAGTATTAAGTGGAGACTTTAGGCCAGGTGTGTCGAGGTCTTCCACGGGGGATGTATGCGGCGATGAACTTAGGACACTTTGATTTCGTTCACGGTTGATTGCATTCTTCCTCTCTGTTTGTAAAAGGAAAAGATAATGAGAACAACTACTACCTAGCTAGCAGTGTGTTCAGCATAAATATCTATGACATGCCACAAAGACACTTAGCATGCCTGGATATACGTCCACCGTTTGGAGGCCCTTCTCTGTCGACTCGGTATTAAAGCAACTCTTTAATATCGACCAATCTAACTAATAAATGAAAGCTCGTTGGATTCACTGCTCGATCTACACTGGCTTGCAACTAGTTGCTTTATCATGTATAATTAAGAGATCAATGATTATTTCTCCAATTGGCACGGTGCCTACTGATTTGGGAAAAAGCTGAGCGCCAAAGCTAAATAAAATCTGACTAACCTTCCTCTTCTTTCTCCTCTTCTTCCCTCCGTTTCTGCTCAGCAATTGCTGCTAATCGTTCCTCTTCCATTTTATCATAGTATTTAATAATCGCTTCTAGTACAACTTTCGCAGTTGAAAATATTCTATAGGTAAGAAGGAAGGTGTCCATGTACTCTGTGCCGGGGAATCTGGGATCGACAAGCCTCTCTATAAGACGATCGACGCTTGCATATTGAATCTGAAAAAAAGGACAAAAGGGTGAATTTCTGATCGATGCACGAAGCTGTTGTAAATTATATTTCGTTCTATGCACGTTGTGTTTGTGAGCCAATACGTACAGAGATCCACGACATACCCTTTCGCGTGATTAATATAATAAATAGTACCGCCCAGAAGAATGTGCATGTGTCGTATAAGGAAGTGATAAAAAACTAACCAAGCTGCGAACGTAATCATCGCATCATCCTCTGGGTACAACAATATCAAAGAGTACTATGCTATTTATGGACCAAGTGGCCTAACTAAACGAGCTAACTTATTACGATGCAAAGAGCAAATAAATGACCCTCAAGGGAGAATTTAGGAAGGTGTGAAGCGAACGGAGCCTCGTACCCACCATTCAAAGGGCCCCGAGTTTAGCAAAAAGAAGGCTTTCTTTGGTAAGGAGAGTAGACTCAGCGAAGGCAGATGCTAAGAACGTAAATCAGATTCAGAGAAAAGCTGAGAGCACGCTGTCACATTTTTGTAATTTATAATACAATAGCATTGTTTTTACACATTCTCAATACGATAACAGAGGTCCTACATCAAGTGTTAAGTTCTTTTCAGTTTCAATTAATTGTGCGTCAATGGAAACACCGGGCTAGTACTATTAAAACGTCAATACAGTTTCAACGCCTGTTGTTCGAAATTTGATGGGCTGGGCAAGATTCTGCTAATGGCTTTCTTCTATTTCAAGCGATTGGGGGGAAGTGCCCTACCTATGTTTTGAGACATTAAGCCAGCCTTATTCCTTGAGTTCAGGTTTTGAGAGGTAACATTCAAATCAGTATAATTATCCTGATATACATCGAATCCATAGTAGAGCAAATAAAGATACTGTATCCTCGATTATCCGACACTGTTGGGACAGGATTTTCAGAAAACAATGGGAGTAATTCAAGATACCGGGTAATTTTCTTTTCTTACAAAGACAGAGCAACAGCAAAAACAATAAGGAATGGTAAATGAGCACTGGTTGTCTGTGTTCGAGGTAAGTCAAAGGGCAATCATGCGTATAATTGAATAAATGCAGGATAATCGCAGGATACTCTCAATTGTAAAACGCAAACTCATACGGGATAATCGAATGCCGGATAAATGAGATATGCATAATCGAGGAAGCACTGTACGTCTATTTGTTATTATCACTGACGATCTATCATAAGAATCGTCGAAACTAACAGTGACTACCTGACATGAGCTAGAGGACTGGTAACTAGTAACTACGGTGGCTGTGGTAAAAAGGTGGTTAGAACTATTACTACTCTTCAAGTCGGGGCTCCGAATCTTAATGAGTAGCGTTTCCTTTAGAAGGAGCACAAAGTCAGAAGCAACAGGATTTACAATTTCAAAAACTGATTGAGGAAACAGGGTGATTTGCAGAGTTAACATGTTTCCCTACGTTTGAAAATGGCGGGCTGGATTACTTTTCCACTGTCAAAGCCCCAAAGCCCACATATTCCGATTCTAATACACACCTCATTTGTCGCCTCACCTACGTACTGAGCACCACGGACATTTACATTAGTATACGACACTATATTTAAGAGGTCTGGGCACCCACTGTCGATTTTGAGCGGTGCAGAGTCAAGGGCGGGAAGCTGCTTTCTAATTATACGGAGTTCGTAAAGCAATTTAACATGGGAACTGTTGCCTAATACCTCTCAAATATATTTTACAACATGTCAATGTGAAAGGGAGGGTCCGAAGCAGTGGGTATATCGGAGGTTAGCGTCCTGAAAATGGAGTGGATACGTTCTTGTTCCACTCTTAATGGTCAAACACTTTTGCTACCAGAGACGTCGCAGATGCGTAACAGATCCCATGAAAGGAACCGAGGGAGGTTTACGACATTTAGGGCAGAGTTGCATGAACGGCAAGTTTGAGAGAGTGCTACTTTACGATTTGTCACTTTGTAATGGGCTGAAGCTTACCCTGATCAATGCAATAGAAACGTACAAAAGCATAACGCCTTATGTAGATGTACCTGAGGTAGGTTATATGGACCAACTTTTTCACCGTATTTTATGTCAATGGCATCTTCACATAAGCGCTTGTCATCCCTAAAAACAAATAAACAAACACATAAGAGGAAAAGTAAGCAATAGACGGACTTTTCAGCTGCCACCAGCTAAAGCACCTTAAACGTAAAACAAATAAACAGACACATATGAGAAAAGGTAAGCAGTAGACGGACGTTTCAGCTGCCACCAGCTAAAGTATCTGAGACGTAAAACAAATAAACAAATATGAGAAAAAGTAAGCAGTAGACGGACGTTTCAGCTGCGTCCAGCTAAGGTATCTTAGACGTAAGTTTAAGTAACGTCGCTCATGCTATAATAGACGTTGTTCTCTGCTTAACCAATCCGAAGAGAACCAATTAGAAAATTCCAGGTGCACAGAGGGTCGTTTTAATCAAGAGTTCCTAAGTTCACTTAAACTTTTGCTTATGTAGAGCTAAGGAAGTCATAACTAAGGAGAAAATGTTGTTTACGCAGCTTTGTTAAGGATTTTTCTTCTGGATCATTTTTTGGTGCTATAATCACTATACTGTCAATGTGTCTGCGCCTTAAAATAAACGCTACCCAATCAAACAGCGGTCGCGTTTAACTGCAGGAAAGCTACCAAAACAATTTCTTAGCAAGGTTGGTTCATCCAAGGGCGCCCTTATTCGAGAGGAGCTAACTGGCAGGACGGACTGGATCGCAAAAATAATCTATCTGGAAAAATACAGTGCAGCGTATCTGTACTGCAACTAAGGTCCCGCTCACTAAGTTTAAAGTCTTCAAGACAACACATATAGCGTGATCAAAAGGCAAATTACTGAAATAAAGATAACTGCATTGAGTAAAAGATTCATATTGCTTAATGCTTTCGCCAGACACTTGTTACAGCAATAACCTTAAGCACCGAAAAATGTTTTTTTGCGGCTTCAAGACAGAATCGCATAATATGTAAAGCCTTCATAAGCAGACACAGTAAAGTTTCGAAAATTTCACCTGGTCCCGCAGGTAAAATTTAGTAAGCAGCTTCAAAACGTGACTCAGAAATCGGCCAACATTTGCATGAAAATCTGTTATGTACCGATTTCCTACGACTTTGAGCAAGAGCTTGCTCTCCTTTTAAACTTGTCACCATTCTAGAAGCTACAACAAGCATAGAACGAGGTACTCTGACGACATAAGATAAGTCCTAACTGCTTACGTTTTTAAATAACACAATTGACTGCAATCGTTTTCCTCATATACGAGCTACTTTCAAGAGAATGATTCAATACTCTCGAACCCTGTAATTTTATCAGGGAAAGATCTCTTTATTCACTGCTCCGACCAGTGTTTTGCGAAAAATGTTTAGAAGTACGAATCCGTTACTCAACGCAATTTTGAATCTTTGTACAATAAACCAACTTTATGAAATAGATATACGTTATTCTTTTTCATTACTTAAGCGATCTTGTTTTGAATCCTTGCGCTGCTTTAATCACTGGTGTTTCCGTCATCAACAGGACCCCTTGCGGTTCCTCTAGTCCGGGTTTGTCCGCAGCTTTGGTGTCCGGTTGGTTTACGATTCTGTCTAGTTTAGGTTGAAACCTCATTTTTCCACGTTTTGTTAAGTCATTTAGTTATTGATGCAGGTTCATTTGAAATCCAGATAATAATACTTTTTTTTAAAACTCAATTTTTATTTTTATTTTTATTTCACCATAACACCAATACACAGTTTGATACTCTTTTACAAAAGGCATATCAAAACTGTTACAATATACGACTCTAGCAACAAGAAATACATTGAATCATCGAGAGAGAGAAAAAACCCCGAAAAAACAACAACAAAAAACAAAAACAACAATACTGCTAATAATAAAGCTAATAATAATAATGATGAGAAGAAGAAGAAGAAGAAGAAGAAGAAGAAGAATGCAAAAATTCTGTTAGCTCATGGTCATTTGTTATGATCCGCCTATCAGAAAAACGTCGGCAATTACAACAGCCTGACACAAAATTGTGACACACGATAATAATAATAATGATAAAGAATCTCGAAATAAATGGGAAGAATGTAGTTAAGGCAATCAACACATGGGCTCTTCCCATTTTAAGATACTCTGTGGCCTTTCTAGATTGGGCAAAGATTGGGATAGAAGATTTAGATCGTCAAACAAGGAAATTCGTAACTCTTAACAATGCACAATGGTTACACCCCCAAAGTAACGTAGCCAGGATTTACTTCCCAAGAAGACAAGCAGGCAAAGGATTACAAAGTGTTGAAGACACCATAAAACTTCCAAATATGGGATTACTTGATTACGTTTGGAAAAGTCACGAAAATATTCTACGAGCCACAAGGAATAATAGTTTTGGTAAAAGAGGAACGGAAAACAAAGTGAGGCACAAGCAAAGAGAAGAGCACGAAAGAAGCGCATTGCGGAAAGACAAGACCCTGCATTGTCAATTCGTTGGGCAGATTTCTGCAGTTGGAAGTAATGAAAGCTAAGGTTGGTTGGATAGGGCCGCTTTAAATGGAGAAACCGGAAGCCTGATCATGGCAGCATAGGATCAGGCTATAAGAACCAACAGCGTTAAAGCAAAAATTGACAAAACGCAAATAGATAGTAGATGAAGAATGTGTGGTGCACATGAAGAGACAATAAATCGCCTTGTAAGTGAATGTTTGAAAATGGTACTAAAAGAATATCAGACAAGGCACGATTGGTTGGGGGAAAAGATACACTGGAATATCTGTCAAAAAGCAAAAATTAATGTTTCTGACAAATGGGGAGTCGAGGAGAATAAAATGGTAAAAGATATTGTGGGATTTTAACGTGCAAACGGGCCATGTATGAGAACACAGACGCCCAAACATGATTGTTATAAACAAAACAATTCTAACCTGTCAAATATGTGACTTTTCAGTCCCCCACGATGGTAGAGTTGAAGACAAAGAAAAAGAGAAGGGGAAACGATACCAAGATCTTGCAAGGGAACTGAAGAAAATGTGGAAAATGTAAATGGAAGACATCCCCATAGTAATTGGTGCTTTAGGAACCATGCCAAACAATGTAGGGACTTATGGGACCAAAGGGACTTAAAAAATGCAACGTGAGGCCAGAGTAGTTGACTTGCAAAAAAGAGCATTGCTGCTTAGAGGTGTGAGGAGACCTTTTGTCACTGAACTCTTTGACCATATTTCCATTGCTTACGACAATGTAGATTGTTGTAGGTGATAATGATAATATTAATACCTGTTGTAATAGGAGCCCTGGGGTGTGTGACAAAGGGGTTTGACAAGTGGGTTGAAAAATTGGAATCTATTGCAATTTGGAGTGCTTCAGAAGACTACCTTGATCAGAACCGCCAGAATTTTGCAGAGAGTACTGGAGGTCTGAGAAAACAAGATGCTGGTAGACCACGGTCATTTGTTAGGACCTGCCAGACACAAAATGTGACAACTGAAATAATAACAAAAATGGAACTAGTCCAAACAGTAATTTTTCTAATGAGTCAGTTAAAACTGTAGATCATCTCATCGCTGGGCGCCCTCTACTTGCCCCAACAGAATAAAAGAATCGGCAAGACAGGATAGAACAGTAAATGCACTAAAAAATATGCCAGCATTTTGCAGAAAAATGACGGCAGGGTATTGGTATGTACACCATCCAGATGCAGTGATAGAAACAGGAGAGGCTACAATTTTATTGGATTTGCATATCTATACTGACAAAGCTATAAAAGCAAACAGGCGTAATATTGTTGTAAAAAATAGAAGAGGTCACACATGCCTTTTAATTGATATGACTGTTCCATCTAATTGCAACATATCCGTGAAAGAATTTGAGAAACTATCGAAATAGAAAGACCTGGAAATTGAAATTACTAACTTACGGAATATGAAGACTACTATAGTGTCTGTGGTAATCGGAGCTTTGGGAATGATGTAGAAAGCAACAGATAAATATCTTGAAAGAATATCAGGAAGAGTAAGCCTTCATAAAATCCAGAAAGTAACTTTAATGAGCATAGCTCACATCTTACGAAGAACTTTCTCCCTCCAATACACCATTCTGTTATTCTGTTTAAATAATTTTAAAAAATATTTAAAAAAGCAAATAATGAAAAAATATTCAGTACCAATACAACTCGTAATTACCCATAGGTCTTGGGAAGAGGCCCTGTTACTTCCTAGCCAAAATGCAGAAACTTAAAAATCTTCCATATAACAACAGTAATAATGCCATGAGTCCTCTTTACAGAATGTTTGGAAAAAGAGGAGAAAGTGTGCAACATATTGTGAGTGAGTGTGATAGAATACAAGAGGAGATACGATAACGATGGGTTCAAAGAGGGCGAAAAGTCGTATGGTAAGTGAAGGAAAAGTAGAAAATGATAGATTCAAGTTTCTCTGGGGCATCACTATACCATGTGACCATGTAATCGAGGCTAGGAGGCCTGACATTGTTGTAGTTGATAGGAAATAGAGAGCGTGTATTATTGTGAAGATTGCCATACCTGCTGATGTACTAGTAGAAGAAAAAGAAAAGGAAAAGGCAGAAGAATACTTAAAAAGAGGAATGGAAGAATGAGGAATATGCGAAACATGTAGAAAAAAAAATGAACACATGGAATTTTGTTTACAAACTGTTGTGCAAACAAAAAGCATAATGTCTTGGGTCAAACTGCTTACAGGAATACCTAAATTACATGGAACTTGCATTTCGCTTGTGGGACTTAGTTGTCGAGGAGGGAGGCGTTTCTCATCAACCAGACCAAATTCCTCTTCTACAATAAAGTCAGATTGCAAATGTTTGCGCAACATTTTGTAAACAAAGTGCTATGTGTTCATTTCTATTTCTTTTCTACGGGTATACCTTACCTATCATTGCCTTACGGTGGTCTACCTTTGGTAGATTACACAACATCATAAAAAGGCAGAAGGCAGAAGGCAAAAGTGAAAATCGATAGGAAATCTTTCAATGTGTACAGTACTTAGTGGTAGACGGAATAAAGACATGGTACGAATTACCGGCCAGAAAATATGTAAATGGCAGTACATAGAAAGATGAAATGGATTATGATAAGACCTCTCCTTTAGGACAAAAACAAAAAGTCGAGTAAGCTGAAGAACTGGAGTGAGACCCATCTTCTTCTTCTTCTTCTTCTTCTTCTTCTTCTTCTCCTTCTGCTTCTTCTAGGTGTCGTGCCTTTCCAGAGCATTGATGATCATAGCGTTGATGATCATAGAAGCTTACACTGTCTTCTGTCGTCTGCATTATGAATTGTCTCTTCTGCTGACATTTCAATCGTCTTGCATGTGCACTTTAAGTATGCCACTCTTTCGTCGTCCTCTGTCTCTTTTGCCTTCAATCATTCCTGTTAGAATAAACTTCTCAAGTTCGTGTTTCCTAATGATATGCCCTAGGAATTGTATCTGCCGTTCTCTGATTGTATTAAATTTGGGTCCTTATAGCAATCCTTCGCAGGACGTCGTCGTTCGATGTGCAGCTTGTCAAAGAAATACGTATTTATAACCAAAGTCAAAGAACAGACACAAAGAGTCTTTAAAAGGCCACTTGGTAGGCCAGAAACTAACGAGAAAAAAGACATCGTCCTCAAATTTAAAAGACACAGAAAAACAAATCGAGAAAAGAGGATTTGACAAGTTAGTTTTGAAAAGAACACTAGCGAAATAAAAAATATGTCACCACCAGGCATCGAACCCATGACCCACGCGTCTTCAACACAGATAAGAACAGGCCGCAGTCACTGGAAGCAATTTAGTAAGGGATTCCTTTTAAGAGAGAAATAAACCCAACAGTCTTAAGGAAATTCTGGATAGAGATAAGGAGAAGATGCCCCAATTTACAAAAAAATTGGAATTCTTGTCCTGTTATAAATTCCAGGAAATTTTAGGAACTGGTTTCTATATATATTTTAAATTTTAGCTCTAATGGTAAAGATTAGGTTACTTAGTTAAACTATTCCAATATAAAAATTGTATTACCAACCGCCTTGGTATTATGTAATGGATAACCATACAGAAGTCAACGTGAAGTCTTGCGTAGCCTGAAGGGAGCCGTTCAAGGATATTAGAAAGCTTCAAAAGTATGTCTATGACGTCTGCCAAAAAAAAGCAAATTTATGTCGTTTGAAGACAAACAGAAGGAGAACAATTAAAAAATTATCTATTATCTCCATGAACGAGCGATGCGATCTACTCTCTGAATTACAGCGAATGTGGCAGAGCACTTTCTCCCCCACGCTTCGCGCTTTTATGAAGCACATTCACTGTGAAAAGACTTGGCCACCCAAACATATTCACACTCCATCTTATTGGCTTCAAGGAATCTCGAATGTTTTATTTTCCTCAAATGGACTGGGTGAGCGCCACAACTGTGGTAAACAGAAGTTGCCAAAGTTTTCCAACGGTGATTAAATCCTGTCCGTGGTTTCCAAAGCAGTCTCTTAGGCCATAAAGGACACGTTCTAATGAAAAAGACCAATATGAAAAACATCTATATAATGATTTTCAAATGTTGTGTAAGGTTAGTGATGTATAAATGGTGCAAAATTTAACTTGCCCTTGTTAGACAAAGCGAGAAAGCGAGTCGTTCGTTGTGTGACTCATTGTAAATCCTCAAGCTCACTGGAAGTCAAAAGTCAAGACTTGCAGGACGAGACCATTATATCGACTCGGTATGACAGTCATTAATTCCCTGTTTATTACTCGAACTTCTGGTGAGAAATCTAGTTTTAAAGAGAGCATTGTTGTGCTTAGTCACGAATTGCCCTATAGTACCAAAAACAGATGTGTAGAGACTCTCGCTAAACCAAACTTGCAACGACTTGCAGGGCTATGTTTAAACAGAATCTACAGCAGTGAAAGCACAACATCTAAATTGTGTATCCTCGAGGCTTATACGTTCGGAGCAGAGTTGGGAAAGTCGACTAAGTCGCTCCTAAAAAAGCCCGTAGAGTCTGAATCGAGTGGTCTCAATCCATTTGCTGCCTCGATCGAACTATTCTGTCTATTTCGCCTTAATCTAGTGCTGGCCGGTAAAGTGGTCCTCAATGTTTGAAACTCAGGTTCTCAATACAGCAAAAGATAAAAAATTCTGAAAAAAAATTGATAAAGAGCAAGAAGATAAAAATTAGGTGACCCTGTATCTAATAGTGGTAATGGTTGAGTGAAAACAACAAAATCGAGCCGTATATTCCATTAAACGTTTCAAAGTTCTGCTTTTCTAGGGTCGTACTCTTTGTAAGTAGATAGGAACCATTAAACCCAACTGCACTTTTGAAAGAGCTAATCAGAATTGGACTTCCTGAATGACTTGTGTTTTTGGACCAATCAGCGCCCGTTGCAAAATTAATTGAAAAGGTCCATTGAGAAAACGAATTCTTTTTTGTAAAGTTGGTTAGTGGTACAAAATCTGAATATTGCGTTGAGAAATGGATTCATTTTGCCAAACGTTTTCGCCATACACTGATCACAGCAATCTTATGGAATGAAGTGAGGAAGCTTTTACAATAAATATATAGGAAACGAGCAGACCAAAACACCCCGTAGAAAAATATACGTCACGGGAGAGAAACCTTTTCTGCCAATCGTGTTTCTCAATAAGGCGTAAACTGTAAAAAATGTCATTTTGTCGACTGAGTATTGGCTTTTTTCTTTCGATAAATGCGGCCTTTAAAGTGGCAAGATGGAAAGGAAATTGGGCTTTAGCTGAAAGTGACAAAAAAGCTGTCACTCTCGTAACTGTTATTTTCTAGGATGTGTTTTGGTCTTCTCGCTTCCTATAAATTTATCTTGAAAGATTTCTCACTTCACTCCACACCACTGCTGTGATCAGTGTATGGCAAAAACGTCTAGCAGAATCAATCCGTTACTTAACCCACTGTTCAATTGTTTTTGTCTGCGTAGCAAACAAATGATAAACAAGAAGGACAATAGGACAAAAGAGTCACATGTCATCTCCTAATTGTCATAAGGTACAAAATCCAATGTAAAGACAGAATGGAATAAAAAAGGTACTTACTTGATGACTTTTCTCCTTAAGTTTATCGTAATCCTGTTGTATGAATACATCGTTCTCCCCCTCCTCCTCACTTCTGCATATTTTCCTGAAAGATGTCAGAGTATATGCGGTATCCTGGGGGTTATGAACTCGGTGCAAAACTAAGTATTTTGCAACTGCTTCCTCAAGGTGGTTTTATTTCGAAAAGAATTGCCTCTTGCTGGGTTAATCGGGAAACGAAAAAGGCAAACCTAAGCAAAAATATCAACTGTTTGAATATCCAGATAGCTTTGCCATATCCACGCGTTTCACGTCAGTGTGTATTGTTGTAGATGAACCCTAACCGAATGATGTCACTGTGGAACAACAATGCAGTGACTACTTGACTTCACGTTTACCTACTGTAAATATGCGATGTCGCGGGGCAATATTGCCTTGCGAAACATAAAGATAAAAAAAACTTTATCAAATTATGCCTTTTCACTTCAGACTTTCAGCATGTCTGTAATTTTATTACTAGATAATACCATGCATTAGTATTCAAGGGACGGCAGTTTATTTTAAAAAGCAGGTTCCATAATTAGCCTTTAATAACTTGAGGCAGCAGAAGACAAATGCGGTCGTTTCAAGTATGCCAATTTCCTCTCATGTCCAGTCCTTGTTTATTTTGGCAGTACCCAGTGCCCCAGCGGCGAGATCGGAAAGGCGTCAATAAGAAGACGTGCTATATGACCATGGAGGCACTTTTCATCTTTGCATGTGTATAAACAACGTGATAAAAGGCAATCTTTAGGTACAATGGGGGACATGGAGTAGACTAATTATTATTATTATTATTTTTATATCTTGTAAACGTTATTACTGTAACTGTAAATTTACAGAAAGAATAAATGACAATGAAGTTAAAAAAATTTATTATTATTATTATTATTATTATTATTATTATTATTATTATTAACAATCTTTAAACAGGGTGCCCACATCACGCAGTGATGGTTTTCAGTGAGGCCCTGTCCATAAACTAATAGAGTTAATTAGTAATATAAGCTAATATAAGTAACTTTTGAAGAAAAAGAATATTTGATGGCCAACATTAGCCGCCTCCTTGTCTCCTGTACTTGAAAGGGAAACTGTCTCATCATTCCTCTTGTATGTTACTTTGTAAACTTGTTTTTGATAAATTTTAAAACTTTTTGACAAAATGAATTATCAGGAGGCTCTAAAATCTGAACAATTTTGTTAATATACTTATAGTTTAAGGAAACCACTTCCAGAGGCGGACGTCAAAATCAACCAACTAAATATTTGTAATTTGTAATGTTTATATTTATTGTTCATTTGGACTAAAACTTTGGTTTGGAATTGTGATTTCTTTCAAAAAGGGGGAACTGTTGATATAGCAGTCAGTTTAGTTGACAGAAGACTCGTAGTTTTGGCACTCAGTACAAAGTGTTTGTTTCTCTGCTGCCTTAACATATCTCCGATTTATAGATTATATCTCGTTTCGGCATGGCACGTACTCAAATTATGGAACACCTTCATTTCTTGTACACGTAGGTGAAGCCGAGCTGAGATAAAGGAGGCAATGTACTTCGAATTGTTGTCAATTCCGTGTGTGCATTGTTGATCGTGCAATTGGCTCAGTACAATGTAATCAACGACAGAAATCATCAGTTTATCAGAACATGCGCAAACGGAATATACTGATGAGTCAAATAGTTGGAAACGCACTGCTATCGCTTGGAGATGGCACATCTGTCTCCAACTTAGAATCAAATAGTTGTTTATCAACCCGATCTTTTTGTTTGTCGTGCAACCATTCTAAATTGATTCAGGCCAAAAGTGCGTATTGAGGGCGGGGTAACTTACAAATATCTTGTAAATCACCTTCTTACTTGTTTTCTTTGTCACAGTTTTGTCAAAGCGTTATCGCAACTGATTCTGATTTTGTGAAGATTTATGGGTCACGGCAAGTGTTTGCAACTCCTGTTGTTTATTTAAATGAAATGTCCATCATCTTGCATCAGTATTGCTATCCAACCGTCATTTCCTAAGAAAAAAAAGATAATGAAGAATTCATAAGGTTATTGAAGTTACCATCTCTGTCATTCAGGTACTCTTGGGAGCCTAATAGACGTCCCTACCACTAATTAATTTTTCAAAAATTTTCCACCCAGGACATTCTTATTCCACCCCCCGCCTATTATTGTTTTAGTAATCTCCCACCCATGACAATTTTTTGAGGAGGTACTTTGGCAGGCAAGTAGAAAAAATCTTTATTAGAATATGAAAATCACACATTAAAAAGATGAAAGTGGCCTTTTACGAGGCTCAAAGAACGCACATTACAGGTGTTAGCAATAACACTGTCATTGAGCAAGATGACGAGGGGAACATTTTTAAAAGGAGGAGATTGTTAATCGTCATGAAAATTAGAAGGCACATGAGCGACACGTTTCCTGTCACTCTTGTTAATGAAAGTCACAAAAGTTATGAAGACAAACCAATATCATTTTCATGCAGAACCTCGTGTAGGAATAAGCACGGGAGATATAATGGTGTGAATGATAAAACGATGCAATCTATATTACGTAGGATGCTATTTTAATACGGATCGCGGAGCGATATTTACAAGTGGAAAACTGAAATAGCTGGTAGGCGATGTCAGTGTGTGTGACTGAATGATAGGAGTGAAGATTATGGTGAAAGTAGAACTTAAGTTACGAACATTTTATTGTCACTTGCCTTGCAATGAGTGAGTGACCTGGATGAGAAAACATGGAGTTTACGATTCTGTGAAATACTCAAAACATTATTTATTAGGTTTGATTTGAATAGACATGTAGAAGAAGAGCAAGGCAACTTCAATTCTGAAAACGGAGTAAAAGACTAGAAAGGAAAATCGAAGAGAAATAGCATATTGTATTTTGCGTCAAGCCCAGTTCTTACTCATGCGCATATACTTTTTAAGACGTGAGTGAAATAACTGGTTACGTATAAGGGTCATCGGCGCAATAGCTAAATAGGCTACATTAAGGCTAGGAAGAGAGACAGAAGCCCCAAACCTTGGATTTCAAAAGATCCGTATATGGAAACTTAAGGATCAGGCAGAAAATTTTTAAGAGTTATTGAATACGCAGCTTTAAAAGGAAAAGGTAGCAACGGGTGAGACTCTCAATGTTGGCTATACTGACAGAATAGAAGCAACATTAAAATTGACCAATAGAAAGGCTTTGAAGAAGAGCATTACTTCGTGGTGGAACAATTCATGGAGTGACAAAAGGACAAGAGAGAGCCTATAAAGTAGGATGTAAAGAAGCTACGATCTTTGTAGTTTGAGCCAAGGGAACTCAAACTCAGAGACTAAACTAGACACCGAAGAAGTAGCAGGAATCTATAAAATGTCCAGTGCAAGATATTGACAGGGGAAAGGCAATTCAGACCGTAATTGAATCAAGAGGGTAAGGGTGACAAGGACAAGGACAATCGTGGCAATGGCAATTGTGACAAGGACAATTGTGACAAGGACAAGAGAGAGCCTGTAAAGTGGCATATCAAGGAGCCTTGTTGCTAGAGCCAAAAGAGAGCCGACCTAGAGACTAAGCTAATCACGGAAGAAGTAGCAGGAACCTATAGAACGTCCAGTGCAAGACATTGTCAGGAGCAAGGAATCTCAGGGCGTAATAGAATCAAGAGTGAAAGAGGGCAAGGCTCACAAGGACAAGGACAATGACAAGAAAAAGAGGAACCTATAGAGTGGCATGTCAGTGAGCTAAGATCTTTGTAGCTAGAGCCAAGGGAGAGCCAACTTAGGGACTAAACTAGACACCGAAGAAGTAGTAGGAATTTTGAAAATGTCCAGTGCAAGACATTGCCAGCGACAAGGCAATTGAGAGAGTAATAGAGACACTGACAAGTAGGTCAACATTGCAATAAAAAGGAAACAGTGTTGGAACCTTCTAAGTATCAAACTATTAGAACATGTCAACAAGGTCCAAGGGAGTATGATAGACACAAGACTAAGCCAAAGATCAATTTCAATAACATTAAGTTTACATCTAGTTCAGCTGTGTAATATCATATTTTATGAGCTGCAGTAATTACTCGTTGTTGCTGTAAAACTCATCCTATAGCCACATGTAATTTTTGCCCAGTTCTCTTTGCGTCTTATAAGTATTACAGGGACATCCCTTAGACAGTATTCTATTGCCAGAAATTAAGGTTTGGAGCCGATGTGACAACGATATTGTAAAGAATCTAGATAAATCACATGTTTTTGCTATTATAATCTACATTATGTTAATAATTGATTTGACGTACTTGACTTGCCTGCATACTACTCAGAGGATCTTTGCACATTTCTCCGCGACACAATCCTCACATGTCCTTCTGTTTCCTCGTCAGGTGCTCAGCAGTTAGTGACGGAAGACCTACATCTTGTCTGATCTGGTCTTTACTTCGTTGTGGAAGCCTACCACATGGCCCTTTAACCGGGACTTCTTTCTTATATGCTTGGAACAGATTGGTTTTAGGACCTCGTCTGACCACATGACCAATCCAATTCGATATTTTTTATTTTAATACACCTGTGATGTATATTTTAACCCCCACTGTGCTTTTTGTATCTGCAATTTGCAGTGATCCAGACGAGTTTGACCTGCCAGAGCCCTCATACCGTCATTTTCAAAGCCAGATAACTTGCGTTGGTCCTCTGTCTTCAAGTCATATGTTTCAGCTGAATACGTTGTAGTTGGGACTATGAGTGAATTGAAAAGTTTCAATTTGAGAAGATATGACACACTTCTCCTATTTCAAAAACTTTTCTTCTACCTTCGAAAAGCAGTAGCTGCTACTTCTATCCTCTGCTTTACATCATTTGATGCATCAAGGACTGATGATCACAGGAAAATTAAGCACTCTACCTTCTCGATAATATCCTTGCAGATCTTTATCTTACCATCCACATTGTCTGTCATCACCTTACATTTTCCTGTATTGACTTTCAGATCCAATTTTGTACATGCACTTTCGAGTTCCTCAGTGGGCAGTTGCAGTTTTTTGAAAATAATTAATGATGTTGTGGTATCATCAGCATATCTAATGTCACATGACATGTCAAGGTGTAATTGGGCTAGGCTCGTAATTCCATCCATTAGATATTCAAGGAAGATATTAAACAGGATTGGTGGTAATATACACCCTTGTTTTACTCCAACTTCTACTTTGAACCATTCAATTAGGTTGCTGGCGATCTTTATTGTGCATCGCGTGTTTTCATACATGTATTTTTTAATAATGGGTCAGAACAATGCTCATGTTCTTATCTCTCTATTTCCTATCTTTTACTTTAGACGTTGTGTTAATGATTTTACGTTAAGGAGATATGTAAAGAAATTTACTTCAGAAAGTAACCTTGTCATGCATCGAAGGAGCAAAACGTAAACACATTGCACGATGTATAGAAAGATTTGTTCTCTTTAGTATCTTAGAGTGGCCTGGCTGAAATTCAGTGTGAAACCAGGTAACATCAATAAATGGACCTACTAAAGTTCTGTCATCAAATCATTCCTACAGTTTTTTATGCATTATCTCTCGAAGAATCCCAATAATGCAGCAGATTGTATCACATTTAGGTTTATTACCCAG
>JAAAKM020006971.1:35808062-35824891 GCA_010016025.2 Alatinidae sp. Z8VKAUB7J3
CCACTGTGACTTGATGTATCCTGCTTTTCTGTTGCGGGTGTTCATCAACATGAATAAACGAAGGCTCCTTTCAGTTAGGTTTCGATTGTTTATGTAGCCCTCCTTAAGTGACTTTGAAGTCATACTTAGTGTGGAAATATTATTTATCGTTGTGATTGAGTGGAACCCTCAGAAAAGAAACAATGTTTATAGCATAAATTTCACAAGTTGGCATTTGGTTTTGTTTTAGTTGGAATTCATCGAGTCGTGTACTAGAGACGCAAACTACAAACACTGATGAAGCAATGCTACCAGCTCTGTCAGCCTCCTTATTGAACGACTGGCTTGATGTCAGGAATATGGAGCCGTCGGATATGGAAGAATTACAACGGGAACTGGAGTCCACTTCGTCTCTGTTGTTATTTGATTCCTAGCCTCGATTTTAGCCTCGATTTTTTTGTAATTTGTAAACAAATTATCGTTAATGAAGAATTTACTATTTAGGCAGTGGGTAAATTTTTGTTATATATATTGAAATGGTATTTGTCTTCGATATTTGTGTTTTTATTTGTTATGTGGTATACACATCGCAGAACTGCAAATAGAAAAATGTGTTTTAGGGTACTTGAGTAAAGGCACCCTTGTAGCAGGTATTTTTTGTACATCTATTTATTCGATTAAGTGCATCGCCTGGAAGAACATGCCCCGCCATAAGCGCACGGCAGATTATTAGAAATTACTTTAGGCGCCTTTGGACGCAGCTACATTCTACATAGATCCTAAAAACATTGATCAAAAGTGGTATTTAGTGTGCTATCGATGTTATGACGTAGATTTCGCGGAGAAAGAGGTTTCCCCCTTTAGTCATATTTTCAGTATTTCGATGGTTCTTAATAGGCAGAGTCCTGTGACATCTCCTTGTAGAAGCATGGACATTTTTGCGCAACCCCGTTCTTCCCCTCGTCAATGCACTACCCTTTCGTTATTATACCTTATTATTTCAACCGGTATACATTACCTGTTCAATACATGATTTCATCCTCCCCCCCCCCCCCCCCCTCCCTACTCACATCAACAAGCTCAACCCTTGCATCGCATCGTGTTAGTGGACTCCTTACTTTCTCTCCGTGAAAGAACGATCCCAAATAAGGCTCGTTAAAGTACGATCCCAACTGAGTTTCCATAAAGGTACGACCTATTGAAGATCCACCTCAAATGCACCACCCCGACTTAGTTTCCTCAAGTAGGTATACCAGGTAAAGCTAGGTAAACCCTGGAAACATTTAATATTGAAGAGACACGCTTAATCGAATAGGTATTATAGTTTTGAGTTCCTTATTTCAGCATGCCGGCATCAGTAAGTCGGTTGGATGTAAAGTCATGAATTGTAAGAATTCAGGTAATTCTAGCATCTGGCAGAGCCAGTACGGCTGTGAGTCCATTATTGTAGTCAGCGTGTGTTGTGGAACGAACCAAACAAGACGTTTTAGTTAATGTAGAGCAAGGGTAATGCCAGCATTGTGTATAACTAAAGCAAAAATTCGTTTGCAGTAATAGTATTAAAGACATCCTCCGTAGTGCTTTAGTGGTTAGAGCTCCTAGCACGTGTCTGCAACCCTCTTCTGCTACGCAAGGACGGTATTTGGAGGATTACTCATGTACAAGAGAAGTACCTAACTAAGCTACAAGATTGAAACGACACATTTACGGCCGTTTTGTTAACGGATGGACTACTAAACCTGAAGATAGAACTACCCTGGTTACGGGGTGGCAACGACATGCCCAGCACTGTATTTTCTGCAAGACACGGACATTATTTCGACAGTTTGGAGGTATTACATATAAAAGTACTCTCTTGAGTAAATATACTTGTAATTTGATTTGATCTATCAAAAATCATTACAACATCTTGCGTGATACCTCCAATAATGCAGACTTGTGCAGTGACAATAAGAAAGCACTGTATTCAGAATGTCGTTGCCAAGATGTAACCAAGGTGGTTATAACCTAGCGAGCGTTTCCGGTTTAGTCGCTTATTGAATAGGAGGGCAATACTCTGCACACGAGTATGTGCGTTTGTCAAGTTCAATTAAGTGGCAGCAAGAGGCTCTAACACCGCCCAACCCCAGCAGAATCATAGGGGGGAAACCGCGGCACAGAATAGGATTAACATTGTCGGTTTTCAGGTGCCCCGGTCATGCCTTCGGTAAGTTACTGAATAGGCAAATAAATCATGGCCATTTAATAGAAAAGAACTTCTCCTCCGGTATTCGAACTTTGCTTTTCCGGACTTCGGTCAGTCGCAGCAAATGCCTTGTAGCGGTAGAAGGACGATAGAAAAACGGGGAACTAGGATCAAGTGGACAATAATTTGATGCTGTTCTCGTAAACCTTATCGTCAATTGTCGCTTTGTTAAGCCTTTTTGAGCCTTTGCTTTCCTACAAACTGATTTGATTTATGGAGCCTATATTTCGTTTCCCGTTTGAACATCGAAGTCAACTTAAAATTTTGATGATCAGCTTACGCATTCACATCGTTACGTCAGTTGTGCCGGGTAACCGAGAAAGTAACGTATTAAACTTAAGATACAGCAAATGTAAGAAAAGGCAAGTCATCATTGTGGGCGGGTGGTAGGGGACTTCCTAAAGTGGATACAATGTTAAAAAGCGACTGCTTTGCAGTAAACTCAACGTTTTACTTTCAATCATAGTAAGTGGAATAGAACCAATATTTGTATTCTGCTTGCATAGAGTGTGGGCTGTATGAATATCGGTACAGCATTACTGTTACACGGAGTATTTCGACCTCCATGGTATTATTGCATCGTCACCAGCTGGCAGAAAATACGACATTAGTTCCGCTGATCTATTTATGGTTCATAATAAATCTTAATTGAATACGGGATTTGTTTCATGATAATTTTAGACCTCGTTCGCTGAAAAGATAGGCAAGCATTTTGTATGAGACTGAAGAGAATGTACCGGCGACTGCTTGGTTCTTCGTTAAAGTTTCATCGCTAAGGCCACTACTCTTCTGTGCTTAATTGTAAGAAATTTTAGAAGTGGGAGGGGTTATCTTCATACGTTTCTTAAAATGTGAGTAAAGTTTTGAAAGGAACACTAGAAAAATATGTCACTACCGAGGGATCGAACCCATGACCCACGCTTTCGTGGCGTGCGCTCTACCAAGCAAGGTGACCTCCGATATTAAAATACTCTATTTCTTGTCTCGATGATGATTTGTGCATAATAGAATGGGGGGAATAATAATGTATATGATTGATGTACGTAGTATGTGCTTCGGTAATAGCCTGGTAATTAAATAGATGTTGTGCCTCTTTATAATTTACTTAACTTGGGAATGAGTCGTAATAGAATGCGATTAGGATGATTTTTTAGAAAGTGCAATTAAACCCTCTAACAATCAAGTACAGAAGAGTAAGCTCGCTAGCAAGATAATTCCGCATGAAAGAAACATGCTATTTTGTAAGATTCCAGATCCACTACTAAAAATTGACAATAAACTTTGACCGTGCCATCTCTGATCCTTTTGAACAGTGAATTATGAGCAGATAGAGGAAACCTTGTTTCTAATTATTAGGATTAGCATAGCTAATTAGGAATTATGGGTTTATCCATGTATTGTGAGAGTTTGTATCAGTCACTATCAAGCACGCGTTTTAGAATTATGATTTGATCATATAACATTTTGTATCGCGGCACGTTTGAAATACATGGTTACTGGAGGATATATGTACTTAAAAATTAATAGGTGGGGGGGCTGGAATAAGAATGTCCTGTAGTGGAAATTTTTTTTAAATTAATTAGCGGGGAGGGACGTCTATTAGGCACCCAAGAATACTAACGCGTTCCGTAGGTTCTACAACATCAGATGGATTTGTTAATACCTAACATACACAACGTATACATAGATTGTGACTGCCACGTCTCATGAAAATAATTAAATACTTGAGTGAATTGCATTTATTGCCTCTAGATGCTGCTCGAATTGTAGGCCTATGAATGTTTTTTTTCTATCATCACAAATTACTTGGGAGACTTTCATTGGCTTTCAACAAAATAACATTGATTTAAAGACGTATACACACCAAGGGAATGTAAGGCATGAAGAGGATTCTCAGGATGTTATGAGGGCCTACGAAAGCCAACGAATTGGTCAGGTGTTACTAGAAATCGGTCACGAGAAGAAGCTGCAAAACAGTATGAGGAGTAGACAGATTACGTTTTTCGGTTACATGATAAGTGGACACGGAAGTACAGAGACGTTCAGCCGGTCTTTGTCTGGTAAGGTTTACTCATTACTGCATTTCTTTGGACAGTGATACGTTTACATCATCTTTATATCTCTTATGATCTCATATAAAAATGAATGAGCTAATTTATAACACAAGTAAGACTCACAATATCATATACCTTCATATGTAGATAACAATTATACTATTTCCTTGTTAACAATGGACACTACATTAATGTAGTTGCAAAAACTTTTTAGCTGCTTAATTGACACTTCAAGAATAAAACGAATTAATCCTTTCCTAATTACTTTCTGAGCGGAAACAATTCCATTCATATCTATCAAAAATCATAACTATATATCTATATATATAGATATCATATATATCAAAAAATAATATCATTCATATCTATCAAAAAAAGGCCAAGTCTCCAAGTCTACAACATGTGATAATGTTAGCAATGAATATCCTGCACTTTAAGGCATCAGCATTAAGTGCTTAAATTCTTTTGTCTCGTCATTGCGGCGAAAAGAAGTGACCACTCCAGTGAGACGACACACGGGAAACCAAATCATGTCCTTATGCCGAAAAAAGAACACCACTGGTACAGAAAACTTTTCTTAACAAAAAAAGGTTAAATTAAGTCGGCTATAGACCTCCGTCCATTTCTTAACCTTTAAACTCCAAGATACCTTCTGTGGCCCCTGCCCCAAGCAGTCTTCAGCTATTCAATGGTGATTTGATCGACGGCCAAATTAACTTAACTAGGATTTTATAAATTACGGAGGCGATTCTGCAAAGGTCGTGCCCAGGGTTTTAATGATGCCAGCATAGTTTTCTACATGTTCATCTCTAGGCCTCTTTTGCTTTGAAGTATCTATTTTGATGCACTATCACAATTAGAGTTCTGCAAGTAATATGCAGAAGCGTGCTGCTACGAAAGAAATTAATGCTAGCTTCATATACAAAAAACATCATTCTACGTGTTGCTTCTTGGAAGCATATGCAGGCTCGGATTGCTGAAAAATAACCATACACTAGGCATATTGCCTGGCTTGCTTTTCTGAGCGGAGACAATCTCGTGATTGTGCCAAAACGGTGGACCTATGATTTAAATGCACGTGAAATGCTTTCATCGTTGAGAGTGGTGAGAGTCCGACGTATAGTTCGAACGTTGGATTACTTTTCATGTGGATGTTTAAAAAAGCGTTATGCTTATAAATTCCATGACTGATAGATGTGAAATTCTAAAATTCTCAAAGTGAGCAACAGCCTTTTACCTAAGTTAGTAGAGTAACAGTTTGCTACACCTTGGGTTGCGAGTTGAATTTTTCTGGCTTTAAATTTGACCCAAAATGAGCATATGATAAGCATATTTTGAGCCTGAAATAGAGCCTTGCTTAAGCATAGCCGAGCCTGTCTCAGAAAAATCATATGCTTAGAAAAAAGACATGTATGCAATATATGGCTGATGGTGTCAATATTGATTTAGTTTTTCTGGAAGGAAGAGATGATATTTTACTGCATGGATATAGCACTCACTATTGACCACTCTTTAATACCAGGTAGTGGTATGTGGAGTAAAACACAAATAATTATATAATTAAATATAAGACAACTCATTGGTATGACCATGATAAGCATACCTTTTTTCTTCTTTGGAAATGTAAACAATAGACCTTCAGAGAGTCTGCGCATTGAGTATGTTTAATGATCACAGAAGTTAATAACCCGATAATAATTATAAAAAATCGACTTTCCATCGACATGTGTTTATTCAGCATTTAAGTAAATTTAAGGACATTTAAGAACGATGCGTACAATGCTGTACCAGTGTACTACCTGGCCAAGCATTGCGTTGGAAAGCACAGTCAACGTTATCTCCTCCAAAATACAATATCGGAGCCATTATCATACATGTGAGAGGGCTCCACATCCTTATGAGTTTTCTTCGATACTATATGCTTGTTTGGTTTGTAAGTATGACGTTAATAATCACATTTATGCTCAATTTACAGCCCAAGCTTAGTGTTAGCTAAGGGTTATACCACGTCACACCGTTTCCAATTTTTTTGTCTGCAAAGTTGTTAACCGTGCATTGACAACAGACATGCTAACTGACGTTCGGCAAAGTTTTAGGGATTCCTTTAGCGCCATGCAAAATTTTACAATGGCAGTGAGAGAGAACTTGATTCGGACAACAAATTCTCTTAGACCAATTTAACATGTAAGGAAGGCTCTAATGCAAGTTTATGTGGGCAGGCAATCACGCAGCTCGGCTTTCGTTTCCATTCTGTCATGATGGTGAAAACGTAGGTGGGTGGGTTTCGAGACACTGCTTGTAATTCGGAAAACGGCTAAGAGAGAAAAAAATTAAGTTGAAAAAAATTAAGTAGCCATAAACACCTACTCGCAAAACAAAAGAAAACCCAGTCCCCAAAATGCCAAGCCAGGAAGATCGCGGAGAATGAAAATTCGTCGATCCGAACCGCCGCAGTTGTGTTGGCGTGTGCAATCTCGAGTAGTAAATTATCAAGTCAAAGCTGTGGGTATTGAAAAATGAAAGTTATTCATCAAAGCCGAACTCGATTGAAGTCGATTGAAGCACTGATCAGTAAAGAAAGAACTATCTCGAACTGAACTGATTGAGCCGTAACTGTTGAATGAAAAATGTTACATTATATCTTTCATTTCAATTACAATGTATTATAATGTGATTTGACATTTCCCAATCTTGTTGCATCGCGCTGTCTCTCACTGGCCAGTGGCGACCTCGTAAAAGTACCCAGAAATGAACAACACTTGAAAGCAATTTGCTATGTGCGGTTGGATACTTGGAAGCTGCGTTTGTCATCACTGTTACAAATGCTTCCTTTTGCCTCAAGTTGCTCGTGGAGAAGTTAATACTGCTATTGAAGAACTTAATGGAACATTACATATTGTTAGTAAAGAAAGAAATGTCTGTGACTAAGATGTCTCGAGTCAACGAATGCGAGACATTATAAAAGTGGGGAAACCAAAATCCTTAGCAAACGTTTATGCTTCTCATATCTAGTTTGCGAGAGAGCAATACATGGAAGGATATCAAATTGTATTTGGCAGTCTGTTACCTAATGACACTAGCAACGAAACACCAAACTGATGCCGAAATTAAGGTACTCGCATTGAACCTAAAATCCATTCTCTGCTACAAGTCCTATCACTGCTACAAAACTGCAGTTTCTGGAACTTGACCAGCAAGCACGCTTTCATCAATTTTCTTGCAGACAATTTTGAGAAACTTTGAAGATAAATTGATTGAATGGTTTTATAGATATATTTGTAAAAGCTGCTTTACCGGACTGCATGTTATTGCGAATACCTGTAACTGTATTTAACATTTTAATGATAATGTATGCAAAATGGAATAAGGAGAAGTCGTTGAAATATATTGAATATTATTATTTACAGTAGCCATGGCCGAGTGCTTAATACTACTTAGCCCATTTGTACAGAATAGGAAAGACTGGAGTTTTGTATGTCTTGTAAAATGTAAATGCTTGTTCTGTTATAGATTATGGCAAACGAGAGGCAGTTACTGTTGTCAAAATATGCAGTCGTACCACAATGTGAGTCAGGTTTGCTATCATAAAAGAGAGGATTGGTATATATAGTGAGTTGAGCTCCATGTAATAACTTTAGCAATTGCTTATCAAAAAGTTTGTTTGTGGTACAAACACGAATATTACACGAAAACATTATGTACTTAAAAGCTTTTTGTGACTGACACTCTTGGTAAAAAATTGGAAGCATCAAAACGTGAAACACAATTAATGTTACATTTCTGCATATTACAATCTCCATTGCATGTTGTTGATTGACATGACAAAACAAGTATTTAAACTAAAATTTACATTTCATATTTGAGACTAAAACGGACGTACTGACTTACCTTGGAATCAGGCTGCTGTCGACGTCCTCAAGATTGACAATGGTAGATTTTCAAAGTTTACGTTTTCTCTAAAAATGCAAAGAACTCGACATATGAACGCCTTACAGCATTTTCGCACGTTTGTTGATATGAACGGTATCTCATAATATTAACTTTTACATTAATTTAGCATATACGTGACCTGTTAGCATTAAGTGCCTGGTATGAAAAGGGGCTTAAGATTTCCACCATTCTTGGTAACATTGATAGGGGGATGACGTGTTTATATGCTTGTCAGTACAAGCTAGTAGCACGTTACAGATTAAACATTACATTAAACACGTAGCGAAAAACGAGAAAACAATTATCAGCTAATAATACTGACTCTGCATTTATCACTATCAATCGTGTATTGATTGGTATGACAGTATAGTTAATTGATTACTAATGTTTACTTGTGCACGTATTCTCTAAACTAAAATGCAAGTGTTGACGTACTTTGGGACTAGTATGTTGTCAGCTATTCCACGATTGGCAATGGTTGATTGGAAGACCTTACGTGCTTTTTTAAAAAGTAATAGATACAGCAATATTAGCATCTGAAAGCCTTATAGCATATTTTTGTATCTTTGTTAATATGATAGAAAACATAAGTTATGATATGATAGAAAAAAAAGTTATGATATGATAGAAAAAAAAGTTATGATATGATAGAAAACATAAGTTATGATATGATAGAAAAAAAAGTTATGATACACTAATCATACTATTTCTCCATTTAACAATATCCATTGTAAACTAATTGATACAACGGAGGATTATTCAACTGATTTCTGAAATTTACAGGTACATATATTCTCTAAACTATTCCAACGACTGACTTACCTTGGGATTAGGATGCCTTCAAACTTGCCAACAATTGACAATCTTTGTTAGACGTGATATTTCTCTAGAAGTAAAATAAAAAAGTATATTAGAATATGAGGATCTTACCTCATGTTTCTTACGTTTTATTGATATGATAGCTGGAAGATCAAAATATGGGAGGTAAGTGGCTTTTGCTCTAATCTTAGCTAACTTAACTATGCCGAAGGAATGTTATTGAGGATAAAACCTAAATAACTACTGAAGCAATCTTACTATACGCTGACACGCTGATTGGGCGTTGAAGTGTTTACATGTTACATACAAACATTGGAAACATTGGAAAATTTACAAATTTAACATTGCGTTTGAAAATAAGGAACATTACTGCGCGAGATTATATTTTGTCGTATTAGCATTTTTTAGAACAAAACATTTATCATCGCTTAATATTCTCCTAATGTCTTGAAAGATTTACTGGGCGCTGAAATGCTTACATATGGGCATCTTACAAATGGAATGACATACCCCTACTATGGTGTTTCACAGTTGACAGCTCCGCAACCGGATCGAGTTCCATACCACCGTCAGAAGGAACCATTTTGTAGTTTCAGCCTCTCTTCCTCAACAGCACATTACTCTTAAAAAGGAAAATGTAAAAAATCAAACTATGTAATGATTATGCATTTCCTCGTTTTCACTGTATGTCATTGATTAGTATGTCGTATGTCATTGATTAGTATGTCATATGTCATTGATTAGTATGTCGTATGTCATTGATTAGTATGTCGTATGTCGTATGTCATTGATTAGTATACCGTATGTTGTATGTCATTGATTAGTATGTCGTATGTCGTATGTCGTATGTCGTATGTCGCATGTCGTATGTCGTATGTCGTATGTCGTATGTCGTATGTCGTATGTCGTATGTCGTATGTCGTATGTCGTATGTCGTATGTCGAATCAGAGTTTTACATTATTCTACATTTGCATTTAGTTGCAAAACTTGGACGGAATTACTGACTTACTTTGAAATGTAGCTGGTGTAAAAGTCTCAGCTATTAGGAATGGTGGAAATGTAGACCTTACGTTTTCTCTAAAAAGTAATAAATACATGAATATCAGCACCTGTAAACCACATTGGTTTTATTTTAACTTTGTTGATACGATAAGATAAAAACAAAGCAATTTCAAAATATTACTTTTTGCACAAATTTAGCACAAGTATAACTTGATCGGAGTATGAGATGTTTACATGCTTGTAAGTAACAATAAGTAACATATTACAGATTAAACATTAACTTAATATAAAGTAGCAAACAAATCTGGCCAAAGAATTACCAGTTAATGACAGGATTCCAGCATTTGACAATATTCATTGCATATTGTTTGGTATAACAGAAAATATACTGATTTCTAATATTAACATAAGCAAGCATTCTCTAAACCATAATGCAAGTGCTTACTTACATCTGGATCGGGTTCTCATCCATACCATAATTGACAATCGTTGGTTTATTAGACGTTTTGAATCTAAAAGTAAGAGAACAAATATATTAGAGCACTTGCAACAATTTTTTGATATGATGGTTGATATGATCACATCTACAATTTAGCACTTTCATAATATCAGATTTTGCACCAGTTTCACAAAATATGTGACTTGTCTAAGCTTTTAGGACGAGACATGAATAAAGAGCTGGTATTCCCACCATTACCGAGAGGGCGTTGAATTTCTCGCGAGTTGGAAATTTTACATCACATAATCTAAATAAAATGGAAAGTGCTTTGTTATCTTATCAAAAGATATGTAAAGTTTTACATTACGCATGATAGTTAAAATAAAGAATTCAAAAAAGGGAAATATCATCCATTTCTGCATGAACAATATTCTTTGGATGCTAACTGGTATAAAAAAGCATATATTCATATAAATAGTATTATTTACATGGGCGTTAATCTTCCAGACTAAAATGGAAGTATTAACGTACCTAGAAATCAGGCTGGTTTCAACGCTTTTTGGCAATGGTTCGTTTCAGACCGTACCATTACTGTAAAAGTGATAAAAATGAAGATATTAGAATGTATAGATTTTATGGTGCCTCTGTTATATAATCAAATATGATCAACGGCATAAAATTACCTTATACTCTCTTATGAATTAAAACAAATATGAAGTACCTTGTTATCTTATGTACAAGATATGCAAAATTATACAAAATGCTTGATAGTTAACAAAATGCCAAATGGAAAATATCATTAAATCATCCATTTCTGCATGAACAATATTCTTTAGATGTTAATTGGTATAGTATCTATCTATATGTCTAGTATTATTTACATCGGCTTTAATCATCCAGACTAAAATGGAAGTACTAACTTACCTAGAAATCAGGCTGGTTTCAACGCTTTCACAACGGCAATGGTGTTATATCGCGCTGTTACGATATAATGAGAAGATAAGTTGACGAGGTACTACGACTAGTTTATTTAGCTAAGTATATTTCACCCGCACTCGTAATCTATACCAAATCGTCTCTCTCGTTCACTCTGATTATTGTAGAATTTAAGGTAAGAAATTACGCTAATTTACGTCAATGAAGAAGAGGGGATTCCTTCAGTTTACATATACTACATCCCTCCCTTTCTTCAGTTCTGATTGGCTAAGTAAAGTCTTTACTTAAGATTATTAAATCAACTTTGAATGATTGTTTCTGACTGAGTAGTTCCTTTACTGAAATTAATGTCTGACATAATCATTCAGGTAAGTTGGAGTATTTCTCGTTCGACCTGAACGCCTTGGTTCGACATCAGTTTCTTGGTGTAGCATTTGATCTTGATCATGGACTGCCTGTTGGTTGGTAATACATATATCATCTTCATCCTCTTCACTCTCCCTTTGAGGAAGATTGACGACTTGAGAAGGTGTGGGATACCTTTTGACATGGCTGCTGTTTCTAGTTACAGGTGTACCATTTGCAATCCTCATGATGATCTGCGAACCATTGATTTTTGTGATTGTGAGTGGACGAGGATTAAAACGTGTTGAAAATTTATTTTGTCTTTTTCGTGCGACCAGGACTTTATCACTAATCTGAAGGTTGTGCTGCCTTGCGTTGGTCAGCATAGGTTTTGCCTCGAGATTTTGAGGTTTGGTCGTTGCTTTGGAGGTGTTCAGGAGCTGCTGATGTTGGTATGATGGTCGGGAGCTTGGTGCAAAGCTCCGGTTGAACAACAGCTTAGCTGGTGTAAACTTGGTCATGCTGTGAGGCGTTGAGCGATATAGACGCAAGAGGCTTGGAAGACTACTTTTCCAATCTTTGCCTTCAGCTAAGTGTGTTTTTACGTGTTTCATAAGGACACGGTTGAATCGTTCGACCTGTCCATTAGCACGTGGCCAATAGGGTGTGACTGTCTTTAAGGTTATGCCCCAGTGTGAAAGTTGAGTGCGAAATTCAGCTGAGATAAAATAAGATGCATTATCGGATTTGATTTCTTGTGGAAAGCCATGGGTTGCAAAAACGATATCGAGCCAGCGGAGAATAGTTGATGAATTAACATGTTTTAAAATTGTTGCACATGGAGTGCTTGGATATTATTTTATGGCCGAGATGACAGTGGTTATTGCCATAATTATGGTCATAATGCTGATAACGATTATTTATATGTGTAACAATAATAGTTATATACTACCAATGAGACTGGTAATGATCCTATTTATTATGATGATGATGATATCTAAAGTAATGCAGTGTATTGCGCATGTTGATATTAATTTTAGTGGTGATGATGATGATGATATGATGATGATGAAAGTGATGACGATGATGATGATGATAGTGATGATGATGGTTATATACACGAGGCATATAACTATAAAACATACTAGCTTGAAAATGAATACGTGTAACTTCTTTGAACACTTAATATATATTTCATTGGCCAAATACTTACAATTCTTTACGTATATCAATATTGCATTATTGACTATACATCTGGTAAGACCGACTGTGTTGCCACGGCTATTCATGTTATGGCGTCTTATTTGCAAAATTACGTATAATCCATTGATACCAATAGATAGTTTACAACAAATAAAGTGAGCAAATATTGCAAGAGAGGACAGGTAGAGCCAACGTGTGTAGTTTTTAGTGTTAAATAAGTTCGTTTAACATTTTAAAAATACAGTTGTTTCTGTTTATTTCAGGTCACAAGTGCGAAGACGATATTGCTTTAGGTAATTTCTGCGAAGAATGGAAAAACAGAGGGCACTGTAAAACGGACCCGCTTCCGATGGGTGTTTACTGCAGAAAGACATGCAAATTCTGCCGATGTAAGTAAATTTGTACACAAGTTTTACAGTGATGCTATTTTACTTGCCTTTAGGGGTTACATAGAAAGGTTCCTCCTAAGATTAAGGGAAGATGAGGGGAGCAAAGGTTCAGAGTAAAACCTGATATTGAGGGAAAGTCGTGGAGAAAGTCGTACAACCACATATCAAAATTATTACAATATTACATCTTCACTTTGTTACAACCAAATTAGATATCGCTCATTTACAAAAAGTACCTTTTGTACCCATTTAAGTATCGTGACCTTCATAGCTTAATTGCTTTGTCTATGATTTGCAAAAACTAAAAAGTCTATACCTATCAAAAACAACCAGAGCAAACTTTGTAAATTATTTGATATACTGTTTCTGTTGCTGGCTCAAAGAACACTAAAATGGAATGATAAGAGGTGTGAGTTTCTTTAAATGGGAAACGAGAAGAGGAGTTGTAATTCCGTAAGTTATCGGACATCGTTTACTAGCATCTCTCCTTCAGTGCCAACAGATTGCATGTTCTTGTTAATTAACAAGGTTAGGAACTGTTGAAGAAATCACTGCCACTTACATTACTTTCATTTGCTTCTGATAAAATAAAAGATTCTCCAATCACCTAAGGGGTACGGTAACTCAATTGCTTTATCAACCGCTCACTGGATTATGCTGTCGGTAGCAAAGAAGACTGTAACTTGCATGCTTCCCTGTTTTTAATGCCCATTCAACATGGCACACCGTCTTAGGTTGCCATCTTGATATAGCTACAATCCATCAGACGCGCTTCTAGAATCCCAGTCTCCTCGTTTTCCTCCATATGACAAGTTTAAGTTTCTGGCTGTGATGACGAGAATCAATCAAAGCTTCCCGGTATTGAATCGACCTTTGGTCGGTGGTTTTCAAAGCAAGATCATAAACCAAAAGACTATACACTCCATATTTATTTATAACACGTGCCTGTTCGATAAGTTAGGCCTGGACCACCCAATCGTCGTTACTGTTTATACGACAGAGTTTCATATTCCTGAATTTGTGACAAAATCAAAGGAGCATATGTCTATTCGAAAAACCATTTGTTAAAAATTTCCAGTGTTGGTATGAAAGTTATTTATAGTTTACATGTATGAGAGAAAACAATTTAAATGATCCAGAGCATATACATACTCACTTCCTACCGGCAGGTGCCATATAAAATGTGGCGTATGACTTTGCAATTGGTTTTACCTCTCAAATTTCATTACCTTCCCATTACATGAAAATTAAAAATATTCTTGCACATAATACTTGTGTACAATAAGATCGGAATAAAGGGAGGTTGAGAAGAAAAGGTTCCCCCGATGGGATTTATTTTAAAAGTCCCTTGCTATCATGTTTATTTTACTTCGTACAAAAGTTGTCAAGGAATAAAGTCATGAGAGTAACGATCAAAAAACAAAGCAGGAGAGCAAACATCGTTAACTGCTCATAAACACGCAACGTCCGTTGAACCCATTGAAGGTGACTGTATTTTGTCTAATGCTATTGTGAAAGGGTATTCGTGGTCTACAGGATTACATTCATATGTCACTTTTCTAGTCCTATAACTATTACATTTTGCTCTACGATATTACATTTTAAATCCTAACGTCACTTTAGTGAGGTATTTATGGATTAGGGTACATAAAGTTATTTGTTTAATATTTTCTCTAATGCTCATAAAATGAAAGAGTGTATAAATGCAAACAGAATCTGCCAACAAGAATGTTTTGACTTTAAACAAATAACAATACGATTTTCACAACCACCCACGGATTGCAAATGCTGTCTTTATGACTATTTTACAATCACTTTTCAGATTTAATATAAATAATGTGATATCTCTTGAGTTACGAGTGGTAACAGGAGAATGCTTTGAATGTTTACTATTTTGGTAAGACATAGAATAAGGGAGGGAAAGGTGACCGGCCTAATACAATCAAGGTATTATTACGATAAGAAATTTGTAAGAAGTTTTGTTGAGACAAATTATCTGTGCTATCACATGTTGCTTATAGGCTGATGTTGCCGCACCTTGAAACTTTAACTCACTCACTGTTCTCTTTCATCTTCTCACAGGACCATAAAAAGGTCAAACCAGGCATCGTACCATGGTCATAAATGGAAGAGTGGATTTAGGATTCTACTCGTATTTCGTCAAAGAAATCACCTGGCCTTTTTCGAGGCTGCAGTCGTAAATCTTATAGATTATTAGCAAGAAGTCATTTCGTTCATCAACGAAAGATCACGCCATTGGCAGGATACGTTCCACATCGATCTAAGGAAATTTAGTTCAGATGCATATGGACGTGTAATTGAAAGCATTACAATGGGTGAAAGAATAGCCGAGTAACTGATGAGGACATAACAGTATTCAAGGAAAGGTTGTTGTGGACACCCCGAAGTGTCTATTCTTTTCGAAGGTATTAAGAGGCGTGTAATCTACCATTAGCTACAAGAGGAAGCTAATTACTCATGCCACGATGGTGAAAGAAAGTATGTCACTAGTATTCTATACATAAGAACAAAATGACTTATTTTAGGACAAAAATTAACTCCATCAACATAAGAAAAGCTTCGTATGGATTGATACGATTTGTACCTTTAAATTAAAAGGTTGCATGACGTAGGCTTTAGGTAACTGTGTTGCATAAAAGAAGGAGAATAGAAATTCGATTACTTCATAATTTTAAGTATTAAATGACAGATATTAATGCTCTGAGATATTTATAGTAAGTCAAATCAATTAGAGTAGTTCTTGATGATATATTGTTTTCGTAGATCTGTTATCAGTTATTACACACAGTATGTGATGTATATATTTATTACATGTATTGCATTATATATATATGAATCTGTAACCCGATAGGTGTAAACGTCTCGCTATCTGTTATGTAAATCTAGTAATCTATAGAATAGATTGGCAAATATAAATGATACGACCTTTAATTTATTTTCTCATGGTCACACTTCCATTTGCACAGGTCCAAATTAGAAAACACTAATTCTGCCATCTCTTCATACTTTCTCCTTACTCTTTATTACATCTGCAAGTGGTTATTATCCTTTTTATTCTAGAACACTTTAAAATTCTTAAATGTGGAAACTACCAGTAAAGAAACTGTATTTCCTAAACATGTGTCATTTATAAAGGTTTAAATCGGAGAAGATTTTTCAGTTTAAATTGAAAGTGGATAGTTTTGAAAAGGTGCTCGTGGAAAGTATCTACTATACATTTTGGCGATTTACGACCTAAACCTTCAAGTCCAAAGTCTGGAGCAAAAATATGCCAGAAGAAGGTCATTGCAGGTGATGTTTTCCTTTGAACTTTAATATGCTTCTTTCGGTTAGTGTGTTTGGACAAAGGAATTACAGATGGAACAGAAAAATTAGAAAAATAGGTCTCCCTAAATTATTATATTATGGCAATGCTGAGACCTTTCTTAAAATAACAAATACACATTTTACTACAGACAAACGAGGA
>JAAAKM020006971.1:35861481-35877926 GCA_010016025.2 Alatinidae sp. Z8VKAUB7J3
CAGGCTCAACCGCCTAGTAGGACCGCACCTCGTTGATTATGGAAAGAATCTGTCATCAATGAGAACAGGTACTACATCCATTCCTTGTCAAAAAGGCGAAATGCAACCTGGCGCTGTAATTGCGACTTTTGTTAAATCACTCTTAATTTATGTAACTTGCACGCGCATTTCACAATAACGCTATGAAAGCCTGGACGACTTTTCGCTACCTGACTCCCAGACCTTAATAAAGAAATCTGCAATGCAGGGTATAACGTATGCTTTTTAAGTAATGACTTTTAAAAAGATTTGAAGGAAGTACGGAAAAAGTCACGACCCTTATGATACAACATGTACGTTTAAGTAAAGAACTAATTTTCCTTTACCTCATTGATATCCCTGCATACTCTCCCGTCTCCCTCAAATCCTAAAGGGCAACCACCACATTTATATCCTGGATCTTCAACTGTATTTACGCATGGAGAATATACGAAGCAAGGATTAGATGAACATGCATCTCTACTTTCTTTTCGTGGGCTGAATAGCAGACGACCTATCATTATACAGAGGAAAACAACGGAAATTCAAATGTAAGAAGACCAGTAGGCGTGTATTCTTCAAGAAAAAGTTACGTCAGCTACTATTCTTCCATAATAACTGAAAAAATAATATATATATTTAAAGTTGGAAAAGTGTTCATCACATTGTGGAGTAGATCTGATAAAACTGTTTGGAAACTGTCGCACAGCAAAGGTTGGCTACGATAGCATCGCTAGCAGATGCAGGGGACGGGGGCCATTCCTATACTATACCTCCTACTAATGATCCTTCATAATTTTTGGCCTTTCGTTTCTAAATATAGGCAGTTTGAAATGGTTATAGAATTTTCGTAAATGATAATAACAATGTGGAAGTTAGTGAGTGTGGCACTGGACAATTTATGCAATCTATATTGCCCAGTGTTAAAATCGGCCCCTTAGAATTCGCATCACCACCCCACGATTAATTGATAAATCCGCCACTGGTTAGCAGCATTACAGAATATTCTGTAATGGGGCGCAAACTTGTAAACACAAACTAATAGCTAAGGGTCTGGAATAAGTAGGGGGATTAGGAAGTGTGTAGTTCCAATATAATAAACAAAATGAAACATTGATAAAATAAACAAAATACTGGTGACTTACCGTCATCTGATACTATCTTTTCCATCAAAGCTCTAAGGGTGAGCAATTCAGTTACCTATAAAGCAAATGATATACCTCGCAAAAATATTGTGAAAATCCGAATATTATTTTACATTTGGCTCATGCTTTCTTCAGGCTAAATCAATTTAAAGTAAACACTCGATATGTGATGCAAAGTTAAATAATTAACATAAGGAGATATACAGCGCAGTTTCATGATATTTTGGAAGGAATGACTTCAGTAAGTCTGCATTAATCAATTATTGTTAATTGTTCACAAAAAATCTTGAAATTTGTCTATTACAGCTTGTCTGTCACGATATATGTAGAATTCTGCCACTAAATATTTGCTTAGTGGACTTAACAAAGTTGTGTTAAAAATCTTACAGATCCCAGGGGGCCTAATGAAGTCTTATCGAATGCACAATGATGACTCTTCTGTCATTTCCCCCAAAAGACTAAAAGAGACATATGTCAACAATGCATCACGATAATCAAATAGATAGAGAGACCAGTAAACAAGACGTTATTCTTTTCTATCACTATATAACTGGGGGATGTAGACGTAGTTTCAGCCATTCGCATAGCCTACTAATCGAAGGGGTTCTCTTTGGCACATTGTACGAATCAAATAAACTGAGTCGGGATCAACTCATTTAATCCCTCCTTGCATGCCTTTAATTTCCTAGGTGAAGTAGATTGAAATTCCACAAGGTTTTAAATATTTTAACTGGGTGAAACCTTCGTGCAATCTTTCTGTATACAACAGAGCACAAAAGTCCGTTCGTATAAAGACATCCATTCAAGAGGTACAGAGAGCGTGTATATTCTCTTACCTAACAAAGTAGTAGTTTCCTTAGCTTGTGTTATAGACCCCCCAAAAGCTTATTTGTTACGGTCTGCGAATCAGACAGCAAAAAGTCGTTCATGTTTTCACAGTTACAATACTTACAAATGTTTCAGTTTCCAACTTGCCCGAGTGATCCGAAGTGAAGACCGGTATATAAAAATGACACCTACTTATTCTAACGAGCTTGAAAGTGATCTAAATATTCTTTGGTCGACTCTAGTACAGTCAAATGAGCATTCCTTTGCTTAGTGACTCTTGACTAACACAACCTGTGCACAGTTTAGAAGAAACTTGCGTAGCCTGGACGACATTTTGCTGTGTGATCCACAAACCCTTGCAGAGAAGTTTGTTTGGGTCTGCAACTGAAGTTTAAAGTTACTTGAAGAATAAAAGGGTTCGTCGCTATCAATATGCAATGAAGCAAAAGGGTTAGGCCCCAGTTGGTGGGTTATAAATTCCAACGGCTCGTACGCATCGAACTCAAAACAGGAAGAAATTTCAACTTGTACTGGACCAGAATGTTAAAACTCATTCTCAAAAACAATAACAATGTACCTCGGGATGTTTATTTGTTTTATCTTCGGTTAGTTTTCAGTCTTTGAAGACCCATTTTATGCACCATCGCAAAATATATTTCATAAATGTAAGGGTTAATACAAACAGATTACTTATATCTATACACTATTAAGCAAAAGTTACAAAAAATACACATTCTTTCAACGTTTCCATAGTGTCTTCTTCAGGTACGTATTTGTCAAAGATGATATCGAAACGTCGAAGAAAATGTGCTCTCCTTAAATTCTATATTGTATTTTTAAGTGTAGGAGAACGTAGCTTTTCGACATTTTTCTTATATGCATATATATCTATATATGTATTAAACCCTAAAACCACATTAAAATTAACATTAAAAACTATATAAAATGACTTAAAATGTCTTGAGGCGAGCTACAAGCTTTCGGTTTAAAAAACCTTATTCTACTACTACTACTACTACTACTACTACTACTACTACTACTACTACTACTACTACTACTACTTCTATCTCTCTCTATATATATGTATATATTTATTATTATTTTTACTAGAGGATCACCATAATCGTGAAACTACTAGTAGTACCAATCGTCTAGTTTTCTTTGCTTTCAAATTTTCTATATTTAATTATTTTACACTTTTCATTCATTGACCACTGTAACAACTAGTATCCATGAATGTTTTGCTATTTGCATATTTCAGATATAGTATTGTGTTACAGAAAGATGTATCACTGATTTGTGTATTTTATATTATACCTCCCTCTCTTGAGATCTTCGTAAGTCAGCTATTGCATTTAACACACCATCTGGTTGATTAGACTGAGTTCCTTCCACAATGAGATGTCGGTATTGCACAAAGGGGTCTACGTTGAAAAAAGAATACATGAGCAAATCTTTCGTGGTAGTGATTTTTGCCTTTGCTAGTTTCGCTGCCGTGGATTAAACAGTCTTGCCGCTACCATTGCGTATCGAAGTCTTATAGGTTATGCACAACAAATCAACCACGTAACCTATACCTTGTAAGGTTACGTGAAAATATTGACATTCCGGGCTTATGACCCAAGGCAAGCGAGGAGCAAGCCCCCTACTGTCCCTAAGCATGCTACGGCCTTATAACTACAAAAGGCTATATAATTCAAATCGTTCATGTGGATTTTGTTATCTCAATTACCTTAAGACTAAATAATGAAATACTAATAACATAACTTTCTCAAAAAAGACGATCTACGAAAAGAAGCTCAAAACATCTTTCGTTAAGTTTGTTATTGGTCGTCGTTTGGGTTGGGTATTATTTTTTGCTAGCCTAAATAGTTGGGAATGATTTTGTACACATTTGAAAGGTAACGTATCAAAGAAGTCAGAAACATTCGTAAGGTCTCCTGTAATTTTACAAAACACGGGAAAATATACACTTTTTTAAAAAAAAGGTAAAGGTATCAGGGTGCAAGTTGCGGTATACCTGTTGGTCTAAGCAGTCTCCCAATCAAAGACCCCTGATAAGCAGTGTGCCCGACGTTAAAACTCCCTAAGTAAAAAGAAAAACACCAAATAGGCTAACTTATAAATAAGGGGCAGCTATGAGCCAGCTCAATGTAGGTTAATGGTCAGAAAAGCTAGCTATGAGGCAGGCTCAACCGCTAAGTGGAACCGCCTCTTAATTAATCTGTAATCCGTAAGAACAGATACTACATCCATTCCTTGCCAAAAGACCACGCTCTCCCCTTGCCATTCCTACTTGTTTTCCTTCTCCCCTCTCCACATTCAAGGAGCCAGGAAGGTCTGTTTTGGTCTGCAACGCTAGAAAGGCTTCGGTACAAGCTAAAGTTCTTGTTTGCGTAAGTTCTTGTCTTGGGGGCGGGGCATCAAAACAAAATGCTATGACACAGCAAAAGTGGGCTTTCAGTGCAGCAGCTGGTGTCCGTAAAGCACTTTGAAGACAAATGCTATTAACCTTTGGCTTTCTAAAATGCACTGAGACCTGTCACATTTAAGGACATATGCAAAAATGAGCGCAATGCAAATAAAACGACCAGGCGGATGTAAGCAGTAATTCAACACGATAATCACAAGAATGCACTTCTGTTGGCCTCAACGTATTGACGAGCTTCCTCCCTGTACACAAACCGCTTCTTGGATATATCATAAACACATACCTGACGCAGAAATGGTGACTTATCGGCTTTATCTGTCTTCTCGTCAATAAAGACGTTTGGCTTTACCACCGCTAAGCTGGCCTGGCTTTTCCAAACACAAGTAAACTGGACTTCCTTGAAAATATCGATTCTCTTCAATCACCGCCTGTGCAACAGAGCATTCCTTTGTCAAAACAATATTTAAGATTGTTGAATAGGACGCGAGTGATCCATAAATGAATATGTGCCTATTGAGTTGGAATGAAGGTCCTTTCACAAATTATCCATTAAGGTTTCATTACGACTCTCTAGAGACAATTCGAACAATAACCAAATTGAAGACAAAACAACCACCTTTCCTGCAGCTCTTTTATGGCCATTGAATGTTTGTTTTGAAGTAGAACGAACCTTCCGGGTAAGGGGGTAGGATGGCCAAAGTGTGAATCCAGAAGCTGAGTTTGATGGGGTCCTAACCCCCATGCGCCGGCCACTGATCATTTTGAACCTCCAGTATTCAGGATAATAATTTGAATTTGTAGAGCGAGCGAGCGATTTCATTGCTTTTGATTGTAGGGAAAATGCTGTAACTGTATAGACTATATAGACTTGTAAATGTTTCAGAGGTGGGTGAGTGTTGGGGCAAGACCCCCCTTAGCACGCGCCTATAGCACACATTTTGGGAAAAATTAACCGACAACAATCGACTAGACCCCTTACTAAAATTCCTGGATCCGCCGCTAAGACTTTTTTATTAGCCCAACAAGGGGGGTATTGCAATCTTAATAAATACCGATCTTGGACAATGGTATAAACATGGAAAACAATAAAACACGAGTATATCTTGGAAATAGCACGTGCCACGAAGACTAGCAAAAACGTACCTTTTTGTAGTGTTACGATCAGTGATCCGGCGCCTTAGCCAAGCCAAAGCCTCGTTTAGCGACGCGACATAAGAAACCTTCACACTGCAGATTTGTACACAGGGGCATTATTACAAATGATATTTTTAAGTCAACAAACCGGCCCTTCACATGCAATTTTTACATATATAAATTCACGCCCCAGGTCCACTTAAACCTGTAAGCCTGTAATTGCTATAAAATGCTACGTACTTTCTACAAATTGACCAGTTCTTCTATCCCAGGAATAATTTTAACGACTCTCTTTTAATCAGTGGACAGTGTGTCAGACTCCGAAGCACTAAAAAGTAAATAGGAATGATGAAAGTACACTAAATAGCCTTCGGCGTTTACGTCAATTCGCTATGAAGGTCACCTGTAAATATTAAAGGCCACCTATTAAAGGTCACCTGTAAGGTCACCTATCAAAGGTCACCTGTAAGGTCACCTATTAAAGGTCACCTGTAACGGCTAGGCTGTAATATGTGTCCTAACGACAGCCGAGATTCCAAATACGACCTTTAACTTCGTAGTTACAGTAATATCGACAATGCTATATCGTTTTTATGTATCAGTCTGGTGAGCTGCCCACGTTATAAAGTCGTATGCTATAGGGTATGCTATTTTACCTTGAAGTCCACCTCTAGAGGATGCTAAGCATACCAAGCATCCCACTGGCTACGGTACTGATATACTACTCTCCTTTTCTCTTCAGTATGATGACTGGAGAAGTTTCTCTCGAAACGTGGATCAGGAGCGGACTACGACTCATGATAAACTCTACCGTCAGTATCCAGAGGTATATTAGCGTAAATAGTAAGTATAGTCCGAATTGCTTTTATTGTTTTCGTGATTTTTCAATGGTTCGACTATCTTTTTGACAAAGCTACTTGCATTACGTGCTACGAATCTTTGTGGAAATCTCAAATCAATTCTAACTATGCACAAAGCCTGTTGCTACCAAACTGAGGCACTATTATGAAAATACGCAGCACTTGAAAACACGAAGAACGGATAACAATTTTCTAAGAATGCGAGATTATGGCAACAGTATTATTCACTAGCGTTCGCCTACAAATAACTTTCCACTTCTGTGGCCTTGTTCCTATTTGAAATGAAACCACTTAATTTACTTAGAAATCTTAGCAAGCTGAAAGGGTCCTTAGATATATAATGTAGAAATTAGCATTAAAAGTGAGTAATAAAACCTCAAGGAAGCAATAGGCCTATTTATGTAAACAGATAGCAGAAAAAGTGTTGTCAAAGGTCATGAAGCCGTCGCTGGATCTCAAAAGACAACAGGCAGGTATTCAAGAAGTTCTCCAACCGCATAAACCTAGGGTCCTTAAAACATCAACAATCTCTAGAGATAAAAGTAACGAAGATCGTCGAAATTAGATCTTCATAAACGTGTTTCATTATAAATTGAAGCAGAATGGAATTTCAATTCGATTAAAACTTTAAACCTACCTGTTCGTTGTTGAATTGAGGATTATGTATTGCAGATGCAAATACGACAGAAGCGTTAACTAAACAATCCAACGACTGGAGTATAAAGGTCACTTCTTCTATATCCTGGTTTGGTCCAGAGTTCATTGACTATGAAGAGCCGTGCTTTGCAAGCTAATGACAATGCATTCTATTCATTTGTGCAGATGTGAACAAAATATGGAACACTTTGTAAGGGGCGTATCGTGGGAAAGAAATTTGCACCAGTACAATTCGATTTCAAATAAATCGAAAATGTTCTACCTACGACTAAAGCAGATAGCTTCACAAAAAGGAAAACTACTCCCGACATACCAAATACAACCTTACAGGTCAATTTATTGTTTTAACCAAAATTCCCAAGAAATCTTATTTGTTTTAAAGGAGATCTGGTATTCCATTTGTGGTCCGTTGTTTACCCCTTGATACATAAATGCGTCATAATGGCCTGAAAATTTTGATGTTGTAAGATTTATCTTGAGCTGACTTTGGCTAATTTCCAGGAACACTAATAACTAAACCCACTGGATTCAAAAGTCAACAGGACTTGCTGATTTCCAAGAAATAATTGACTTCTTACCCGGTACCAGACCCTCTTGTGGTCTCTTTCTCCTATATAGACACTTATATTATTTTCTTTATAAATACATGTTTATTTTCGCACTTAGTGTGCCTTGCTGGTACGTAATAAAAAATAGGGTATAATGACGTACAACAATCTCTTATAGAAAAATGGTAGTTTACACATTTGTCGCCAGGTTTAATCTGACAGGTTGTTTTCTGTCAAACCACCTGTCGGTGGAATAAAACTCACTAACGGTCACGTCGTCATGTTGACAATAGTGATTAGAAATTAGGTAAGAAAAATGGTTGGTTTGCAAAAAATTATCTTTGTTTTCCACATAAGATGTTTTGATTTGCCAACCCCAGTGTCGTAATTGCGTAGTCTTGAAGTTGTAGTTGTAATTGTGATTATACTAATATCAGCCACCTATGATTATTTCCGTTTGTACATGTTAACTAACCGATTATGGAAGGAGGAGAACAGAGAAAACAGTTGAACAGTGGAGTTGAACGTTCTTGTCTTCCATCGAGCTTACTTGATCTAAGAAACGCAACATACACCTTAGGGAGCTTACATACCGAAGTGGCATATGCGACGTAGCATGCCACGTGGCATGTCACTTGGGAAATAACCTATACAAAAGTATTAAACCTTTCACACCAAAGTGTCACGCCACGTGGCAGATGCGACGTACCACGTTGGTATATAAGCTCCCTTATTCGAACTTAAAAAGAAATACTACGTCTGTTGTGAACAAGACTCGCAGCGATCTAAGCACGCTTGAATTCAAAGAAACGGGTACTCCGTGGATTAAGGGCGCTCAAGTCAAAATGGGCGTCCTTAAAGCACAAGTTTGCCAAGTAAAGGATATATTTGGTGGCGGAGAGGCGGGGGTGACGTAACAAAGTCTTAAGGTTGGCAGAGGGCTGAGAGATAACATACTTTCTGTATCTTTTGATAATATCAAAGGATCCTCTTTGGGACTCTCTTTTCCTCCTTTTCTTTTTTCTTCTAGTGCTTTCTTTGTTCTCTTCGCCAGAGAAAAACAGGTGATTGAAACAGATACAGCATACGTCTCAATGTCTTAATAGTCAACTTTGTTAAAATTATGGTTCCTGTTACAAAAAGCCTGGAACGAGGCAATATATGATGTAAAATGAGAAAGGGATTGAAACTGCGGCATATAAGAAAGTTCTTGCTTCCACTGTTGACTTTCCATGCGTAGGTAGCTTTGATCCTCAAATTGCTATATTATCCAACCAATGTAGGGAAGCTTTTACTTGTTAACAAGTTTTCTTCTTTATCAACACGTTCTGAAACCATGGCTTTGTAACAGAGGTTAGAATATTTTATACATCTCAAAGAGGGATTATTTAAGCACAAGAGCAATGAATATGGAATACGGCCATAAGAACCTGATAAAGAGAGTGATTGTGTCCCACTCTGAAAGAACCAGTTGTTACCTATCCTAGGCTGTTGAAGTCTTTCCCATGATTTTAATTGTAGGCCTATGTAATGACATAAAGGACATTAACATACCACAGTTTTGCATATTGTCACCAAGACCATGTAGGATTCACTTGGACGAGCAATAACCAGCTCTTAATAGCTGAATGTCATTTTATTTGAAAAGGACTCTCCTTAAATTTGAAGGCTTTCAATGCAAATTCTGGCTGCTGTAAGAGATTAGGAATGAGTTGCTCCCAATCAAAGTCAGTAATTGGATAATGCACCGAGTTGGGGTGGGGTACGTTAAGCTAAAGTGATAGTTTGCAAAAGGGACAGTTTCTTTTAACAAGCGTGTTTGTAATCGGAGGTTCAGGGAATTTACATCTTACTTGATAGCACTTCTTCTTCTTTTTCTTTCGGCTCCTCCCTTTTAGGGGTCGCCACAGCGGATCCTCTGTCTCCACACCAGTCTATCGTTTGCTTCCTCCTCCGTCACGCCACCACCCTCATGTCCTCCCTCACCGCATCCATGAACCTTCTCTTTGGCCTCCATCTCTTTTTGCTACCCGGTATTCCCATCTCCAGCATTCTCCTTCCAATATATGCCTCATCCCTCCTATGCACCATCTCAGCCAAACCATCTCAGTCCCACCTCTCTCACCTTATCACCCAACCGTCTTACCCGGGCTTTTCCTCTGATATATTCATTTCTAATTATTCAATATTCATCCTCGTCACTCCTAGAGAAAATCTCAGCATTTTCAACTCTGCCACCTCTAGCTCTGCCTCCTGTCTCTTTGTCATTGCCACTACTTCCAAGCCATACATCATAGCTGGTCTCACTACTGTCTTACACACTTTAACTTCATTTTTGCTGATATCCCCCTGTCATAGATCACTCCTGTCACCCTTCTCCAACCATACCACGAACAATGTTTTTTTAATCTTGGTCTGTCTGCAATTTTACTTTTTAAGATTAACTGTAAAGATTTGTTCTTAACGAGTCTCTCTCAAAGAAGGCAAATTTCATCTCTGCGTCTTTTAAATTTACATTAGCCACTATTAACTATTCAAACGCATAAAATATTATTATTTAGTGGCTGCAATTTATAGCTGGAAGTAAAGCAGTATGTGAAACAGGAGTGGTCACGTTGTGGGTTCAAGCTCCTGTCTGATCCCTCGGTGTTCTTCTCTTGAGATAAGCACTTTATTCCACCCCACCCCCTTGGGTACTCTGGGTAGAAATATGAACCGTTGGTGGAGGCTTTCAAGCTCCACTGAACCAGAGAGTCGACTCCACGTCAGTTCGAGTCATCAAGCTATCACGTTGGAACATCATCGAAATGGCAATGGCAGTAACGATACTCCATGCAAAGCCTTATTGTGGATTTATAGAAATATATTATTACTATACCTATCCTGGCTGTCGTCCTCTTCCTTACTTTCGGACGAGCTTTCACCCTTGTTTATACTATTGGCACCTTCAAGGGTTAATCTGATTCAAGTACAGATGCTTAGTTATGTAACTGGGTAGTTGTAAGTTAATCGGTGTATCACAGTCCTGTAACGATGCCCAAGTATGTGGCTGTGTCACTGCAGTTATATGTTTTGCGAAGGATCTGGTATTTGGCTTTCCTTATTGTAGCATGAAGCGTGTGCCTTCGACTTCTTGGTAATTTGGCAAGGAATATGTTTAGTATCTTTCCTCATTGATTACAGATTCTTCCCATAATCCAGTTAATCCTGCCAAATAGCTTGCTTCTCTACAGGGAAGCCTCAATGGAGGGGTGTTGCCTTTGGACGTCGTATTTGGCCTGTACTAGTTTGTTAGCATGTTTGGTGGTTTTACTGTTTATTTAGGGTAGTGTCAAAATCGGGACATTGCTTATCAGAGGTCTTTGATTGGCAGACTACCGTTTTTCATCATATTTGGCCGCTCAGGAAGATAACTCAAACGCCATTACTCTTTGGTTAGAAGTCATTTGTATGATTAGAGGATGACATATGGCTTCTAGCGCTTATCCTTAGGTCTACGACATTATCGCAAATCTAAGTTAGAACAAAAAGCCTCTTTCAAATGAGGTTTGATCTGTTATTTCACATACCCTCGAAGTTTTAGAACACTGCTGAGAAGCATTTTTGAATTCTTGGTCGAAAACGAGGTTTTCACACTGTTTAGAATAAACGAGTTTGGTTTTTAGAAGAATCTTTCGGCGTACGAAATAATTGACGTCGTATCACGATTTGATCCTCACGAAACGATGCATACAATGTCGAAAAGAGAAAAGCAAAGATAAGCCATAAATATTTTAATTTCAATATGCCTTTGTAGGTATAAAAGAAATATATTAAAGGAATTTAAGCAATTTAAAATCATGAACATGTCCCCCCCTCTGTTGTACGGCGCGCTAGACGACGTGGAAGCCCTTCCGTACTTTCGTCTTGTATTGTTTCGAGTAACCATACTAGTTCTGCGATTGGGACCCACTTGTTGGAAAATCTTATGTGCGCTGAGGAGTATTTCAACATTTTGTTCAATGTTTTATTCAGAGCGAGGCCAGCTTTACATTTAAGGGGGCGGTCGCTATTAAGTTGCGGAAGCCGCCATTGTGCAGACAGAAAGAATTGGTATTCAAAATGAGATTACTATAGCTTGTGCATTGGTATTGTAAATATTTTATTGTAATTTTTAGACACTACTTTTATTATTTCACTTTTTTCGTAATAATTTCTCTATCGCATCTTGGCATTTTCTTTTATCGCGAATACTCATGTATATTGCTCAGATCTTGATTTATATTTAAGAATTGAATTTTACACTGTAAGTATATTGGCGTTAGAATCTTGACAAGAGCCGACCGAAAAGCTTTGGTTATCAAAAAGATGTCGTTGCAACGTGTCCTATCACTTAAACGTCCTTGGTTTAACGTACCATCCAGCTATAAGTCATATCCATCAGATCCTATGGACAAATTATAATATTCTAGCAAGCGATGAAGAGTATCGCAAAGTTTTTAGTCAGCCGCCGATAGTTGCATATCGAAATGGACGGAGCTTGAAAAATGCTGGTAAGAGCTAAGCTGCTTCGGGAGGTATACGAGACAGGCAGCTCGGGGTGCAAGGGGAGACCAAACTGTGCAGTTTGCCACTCGTCAAGGAGACTAAAAAGTTCTTTGACAGATCAGGAAAGCGCACCTATGAAATTAGGGTAGGACCACTACAAAGTTAAATGGAAAGTGAAGGGTTTTGGAAAATACATGACTCTCTTACATTTAATCGGGATAAACTGGACTAAAAGCTCTAACAAAGTAGTATTAAAGGTAATGCATTCTAACCTGATCGTCATCACCCTAGAATAATATACGATCAGCACTGTCTAAAAGAAAAATTTTCTAATAAGGTCCAATTCGTAGAAAAGGTAAATGACCTTTTTTCTATAAAACAAGTTAAAAAGACCTTTCATACTTCAATGGCGTTAAAATCAATTAGAACCCATACTAAAGAAATGCGCATGTTCCCCAAAAATTCAGGGGCAAAAACACCTGCTATACTAGATAACGACATTTGAAGAGGGCATTCGTTTTCTGTTAGACTAGCAATAATAATTAGATCGTACTTCAAAGTACCGGCCGAGACAGTAGAAATCTGTAATGGTCGGGCTGAGCTTTAGTAATATATTTCAATATAATCATATTAAGATAATTGTTTCATTCCAAATGTGTGCCAGTTCACGAATTCCCCTTAACAATAAACATTTTATTTTTTACATTTGAACTCGTTTTATAGAAATATGACAGACAGAGCGTATGTACACTGTCAATGACATACTCCTTCTTCTACACTATTGTCAGATTCGCCCAAGTACCGTTGCTGTGAGCAAATGATAAAGTTTATATAATTCTACTTTAGTCTCTGTCAAATAGCCAACAAGACATACTGCTTTACTAACACAATGAATTATCAAAATTAACTTAGACTGCAAGGGGTAGAGCGAGTCGTTTTATACCTTGAGGCTTGGATGACAATTATCAAGTGCCTAATGACAACAAGAAATTTGATTTCAATTTTAATTCCTTACATCCTTGCATCACATTGACAAAGCTTGTTAGACACATGTGCTCTGCAGCAAGGGGGTTTAGTTCTATTGAATCTTGCTAATATTATATGATGGCAACAAAATTAAGGAGAGATTAGGGACGCCATTAACAACCGACACAAAATTAGTGATCTTCTTGGAGATTACTCGACTTTGGCAGAGCAACTAAACGCTTCCAATGAACATTAGTCTGAACTTTAAACAAGAAATAAAATATTTGACGTCCAATTATGACGACCCTTAGTTTTTGTGAAAGTTTACAAAGTCCTATTTACCAAAAGACAAATATCAGTAATTTTATCAATTATAGGCAGGTATCGTATAAAGCGCTTAATTTTTAGATAGGAATTCAATACGAGTATGTTTGATATTTAATCTAAAAACAGTTTGAAGAATAGAATCGAAGTAACTTTTCAAAGGATATAAAACATTCAGCTTTTTCCTTTAGACCCCCAAAAGTATAGGTAAAATTATTTAACCAGAAAACAATGTAATGCTAACATTATACATTTTAATAGAATTTTACCTTTTCTCTACAACGGAAATTTTCCTAGTCAAGTCATCATTTTCTTCTGTCAATTTCGTTAAGATTACACGCAGCTAAAATAGCAAAGTTGTAAGAGGGAAAAGCAATGAGGTTACCTGCAAAAGAGATACAATTCGCTTTCGACAACATCTGTAATGACAAGATTGAAAAGTGGTCGGGATGCATTTCCTAATCAATCATTCTAATAAATACACAAGATGCCGTTTTGTGCGTCCTTAACTCGTAATTGACTTTTATTACAATTGGCATCACCAAGAATAGAGAATTTGTAGTCCAGGTTTAAAAAGACACTAGAGAAAGAGAAAGTATGTCACCATGACACCAACCAGACTCGGATCTGCGATTTACGCTTTCGGAGCGTGTGCAGTAGGCATACATAGCTACGTACACTTGATCAATATTTTCAGCCTCAGCTGAACGGAATTAACTTATCCAGTCTAAAATGCTGTTTGATTGTCTCTCCAAAAATAGTGTTGCTTGTAAAGAATGATATCACGTATACATAATATCACTTGTTAGCTGGAGTGTGCTGAATTTAGATGTGAAGTTTGATTTCTTTCTATTATTGTAGGTTTTAAAGAAATTCTAAGACGTGTAGCATCTATACATTGGATTTAGGGTATCACAGTCTTTGCTTAAATTATTAGGCTCAAATGAATATCTTAACAGTCATACACTTTTTGCATATATAAAAATATACGACTTTTTACGTAAAATTTACAGATAATTAGTTCAAGATAAGGACCGTCAATATGCGATAAAGGATGCCTTGGAAATGCAATGTAATGCAAAATGCAAAATAAATAATTTTTCAAAATTAATTTATGTCTCTAAATTTTTCAGAGCCATTCCGTTTGAATAGCCTAAAGTTTATGCATTTGCCCTATTCCACTTAGCACTATTTTATGAGAAGGTCTTACCACTTAAACGGAATTATTCTTACTCGTGATGGTAACAATAATCCGTAGTAGATTTTGGATGCGTAACCTTAATAGTAAATCAATTTGAATCATTCCAGAAACTCATTACATTTGTTATCAAAAGAGATTTTATTACAGTTATGAATGACCATTCTTTTAGACTTACCAAAGTACATCAAAAATGTCCTAGTGCAATTTCTCAGTCTGATTATTGGTTTTCTAAAGTTACTATATTTTGTACATTTGTCATTGTACTTTTCTAACGTCTCTCTAGCATTTCTTGTCGCTCGATTAATGGCAGTTCAGTAACAGATTCTGCTGGAGGTAAATCAAAGTCATAAATCTAAAAGGCTTTAATTTTGAGCTACTCTTAAAAGACCAAGTCTTAATGATCATTGATCTCAATGTCTTAAACCACAGAGGTCGCTTAATTTGAGATTCGCTTGTGATCTATATTAGGGCAAATATGTTTCATTCATCTCTGACAAAAGATTGATGAAGGTGCATTTATTATATACTAAATATGTAAAGGTGTAATGAATCGTAATTAAAGTCCTGCTGTTCTAGTTCAAGTATACAGATTATTGAACTGTTCCCAGAACTGACATTTGGACTAAAAAAATCCTGATTATGCTTAGGCTAAAACAGTTAAGCTATATTTTTATGTTTGCAAATTTCAAAATTAAAAGACCCAGCTTAAATGAAAGAGTGTGTGAAAGAGAGCGGCTGATTAGAAGCATCGTAATTACTATCCATAGAGTAATGATCATTAAACATTTCAAGAAAAAATAAAGGTAACGGCGTAAATTATGTAAAGAATTATTCAATGAAATTTATTAAAACCATTAGAGCTTGAATCAAACATGGTCTTGCTAATTACATTAGGCCACAAGATAATCTAGCTAGGCTTCTCCGATTAACCGCCTATATCGAACTTTTGGTAGCATTGGATGCTTGTGAATTTCTGTATCCTTACAATGATCTCTTCTTCCACAATATTCCTCGTTATTCACTATTTACATTAAAGTTTCTTTGCCACGTAAACATCCTTCGCCCTGAAATGCAAACTTTCGATGCTTTGAACTGCTCCTTAATGACATCGAGCTGCAACTCGAGTTGTTTAATATCCAAGATCAAATTAGTACTAAGGTTGCTCAACTGTTTCCTAATACTTTTGTTTAGGTTTTGGGAAGAAACATTAATGCAGATATTGTAGGATAAAGATCAATGAAAATACCTCTTTCAGGAAATTGTTGCTGAAATTTAAGGTTTGAATAGTAGATCAAACTGATGGCAAATATTCCCACTTGTGCACCTCTCTTTATTGAAAAATGATTGATAATTTATGTTTGTAAGTAAATTAGAGAATTTCGTACATGTCGACACCACATTACTTTGAATCCTTCAAGTTGTTGCCTTAAAAACGCTACGATGTTGCTTATTGGAAAGGTTAGCTTTCGAAGAAAATCGGCCTTCCGATCTATCGACGTTCGGTTTTGCCCGCCTGCTTCGGCATCAAACGGATGTAACAGCAATTGAGAGTGCCTAGGCATTTCCAATACTCGTTCCACAACATTATGTTCAATGGCGAGCCCAATAACTTGTACTCAAATTTAGCATTTTCATCTGCTAAGCGGAAAGTATACAGGAGCTGATGTGGGTAAAACAAAACATGGATGTGGGATACACGTTGCATTGTACAGGTCACATAAGTCGATGGATACCTGAATTACTAAAAACGTTACAAAAAGAGCACACAAAGTTGAGTTCAAGATTAAACTCTCAATAGTGCTTAAA
>JAAAKM020006971.1:35884435-35895472 GCA_010016025.2 Alatinidae sp. Z8VKAUB7J3
GGATGGCATATTTTCAGGGTCAAATAATATCCTACTGAAAGGCCAAACTTTTAATTTTTTAGAAGTACATGTCCATCGATGGGAATGGAGAGTTACTGTGACGACTTCAAGATTTTCAACGGGCAATTTAGGATTTGGGTGAGATTCTGGTTGCTTACTTTCCAAAATGAAAACAGCATTTAAGTTACCTAAGTGGGTTTACGCACCAAAATGGCACGTTGCAAAGGCCACGTCGTAATTGCTACGTCGCATATTTGAAAAATACCAGTTCGGTAGAAAGATGTATGCCTCTGACAAAGACAATGTTATTGCTCTTATGGGTCTGATATTTGGTAAGACGTAAACGTAAAAGGACATGGCGGCTACGTCACATATCAGACCTACGGCTCCTTGTGGGTCGCTGTGTCATTGCATCATTTTGCAGTTATTTATCGTATAGAGTGGCCGAGACCACTTGAACAGCGAGTAATATTTCGTGAGCTTACCTAAATTGAATTCAAAACATATATCGACTGTGTGAATTATATGATATCATCTATTTAAACAGAGAATCCAATTCATAAAAAGAATGTAGTCGAGGAAAGAGATAAAACTATTCTCTATTCATTTTTCTAACTAAATAATTTTAGGTCTGAGTCGATAGCCCACGGCCTAACCAAACACACTGGACTCGCCCAAGGTTCCATGAAAGTGTTGACAGTTGAGTGCCATTCCAAATAAACAGAAACAGATAAGCAAGCCTTTACCCTATTCCTTCCATGCCGAGCTGATCATGTGATGTGAGCGAAGACTATCCTGATTTGCTAAGAAGCAACTGTGCGACGTTGCATGATTTTGAAAAATGACCTGGTCCGTTTCTCGATTGGTACAGACGTGCCACGTCGCATATGCCACGTCGGTGTGTAAGCTCCCTAACAGGCTGCTTGTTGTTTGTACAAGCGTGGTAAATACGAATTGAAAGTAATGAGCGTCATAACGATAAAGGGTTGTGGAAATTATATAAATTTCCCCATTTTGTGGGGTTGGCTTACGTCAGGGTCGACCTCACGTATCTTCCGTGGGCGCACTCATTTTACTTACAAAGCTATACCATTAAAAAGTACACCATGAAACATTTGCAAGTTACTTACTGAGAAAAAACCGCAGTTTTGAACTTACTTTAAATTTCCCCATGTTATGTTAAATTGCTTTGGAAAAATCGTTCGGGTAATGAAATTAACAGTGCTTGCTCGGTCAATAGAGCAACATCAATAACAATTCGATATAAATTATAAATATTATAAATAAATCTTTAAAATAGGCACGGTTTATTATTAAGGAAGATGAAATATATTATACTTTTATTACCATTTTTTACACGTCTATCCTTTTCATGTATGCTTACTCATGTTTTGAAAGTAACAAAAACTTGTAACATGTTGGGATACAACAGAGAAGGGACACTGGCTGTAAGTATTTCAAAAGTGACATGTTACATTGTAAATGCACGTTTACGATCTTAGCTGGTACGGATGGGGTCAACTACGCAGAATTTGGAGAGAGAGGGAATGAAAGAGACCCATAAGAAAACTCTATTGCCTCTTGATGTGAGATCAATTAGATGATCGGTAGGATACCATTTTTCTCACAAAATGTTGCATAAAACACAACAAAAAAGAACAATCAAGATTAACAATCGTTTTGACTCCATTTAACACACCAAGTTATTTTTTTAATGTTGGTGTGAGGGCCCTTTCGCTCCTTCTAGTTATCCTACTCCTTCTCATAGTTTCTATTAGCAACAAGCTCTATTAGCTGAAATGTCTGGCAAACCGAATCAGTTCGAATAAAGACAAAAGGAATTCCCTTTCCTCTCTTTGCTTCCATGACGACTATCAATGTAATCTGTTGAAGGTTCTTACAGACAAGTTTCTTGTAGCTAAGTCTTCCACTCAAATTAACTGCTTTATCTACGTCCTTCCTTCCAGTAGCTCCTAGTGGCTTTAAGCCTTTTTATCGCCAATTTTGTTAACACATACCAAAATTATAGCAAGATTAGTAGTTCATTGCACATGCGTAGTGAGTATCAAGTAACCAGTTGCTTTTAACCTTGCATAAGCGATCTCGTCAACAACAAAATTAAATTTAATCAGCTCGAATACAAGCAAGACACGTTGTATATGATACCAATATTACAAGTGTTTTCTTTCTATCTTTGTAGTAGTTACAATTGTCGGAGGGATTGCAAGGAGTCAGCTGATGAATGCCATCAACTTCGAAGCCTTGGAAACCTCGGGCCATGGAAGAGAATGCTGATTTGCAGTAGATATGCTTCGGAATGCTTCAAACAATGTTAACCGAATGCTACCTGCATTACGTAAGAAACTTTGATCATAAAATAGTCATTTTTTCTTAAAAAATATTTACACTTTTAAACTCTTACATTAAATATCTTCATAATAACCAAGATCATTACCATCCTTATAATCATCACTATCATCACCATCATCCTATTATTATTAGTACTTTCATAATCATTATTATTACCATGATCATTACCATAATTATCATCATAATCATCATCATAATTATCAGCATAATCATCATCATAATTATCATCATCATCATAACCATAGTATAATCACAATTATCAGAATCATCATGGTTACTATTATCAATATAGTTGTTAATATCATGATCATCATCATCATCATCGTCATTATAAAAATCATAAGCATGACATTCAGAAATGTTGTCTTGACACTTGATTATCGGTTTTGATCCAATTTGTTTCTTACAAATTTGATCTCCATTAATACTTTAAGGTAACTCTTTGTAGCAGGTGTCTTTATTTTTGATGATTCGCTTGTCTACATTTTTAAAATTTTGTCTAATGCCAATCTGTCATGTCAGATCATAACTACTACATCTTGATTGAACATGACAAAACTTGCCATAAATATTTGTTGGTCTTAACAAGAGCTTGCTACAAAAACTAACTTCTCATAAAACCCTAAAGAGTGCTGTAGCAAAGTTAAGAACAATTTAAGTGCAAATAAAATCTAGTTTAGAATAATATTTGTAAACTGTTAGCAAATTAGCAAATAACAAATATTGACAGTCAGTACTCTACTTTTGACCAAAATGCGTTCAGAATCGTTTCTAAATGAGCCTACATTATGATCAAACCTAAAGCGATCCTGATGCAACAAGACAATTGCTCACTGTATCAGCAGATTCAATCCAAAATTAAATGCAAGTAAGGTCCCGTTTGAGGGTGGAGTGGGGGAGGGGGCTGCTATCATAGGTATCTAAAAAAGAATCCGTTTGGATTTCAATTTACAGCTAACAGACAACTCTTTTATAAAGCAAACCTATTTCAAAATACTACCATAACATTACATACCATTGAAAAAGAACGCCTCCAAGTTGCCTCAAGTTGAAATTTCCCAATACTTAACATGTTCTGCAAGTCAAAACGTTTCGTACTTAGAAAAAATTCCCCTCTGTAAACTAGTTTCTTTTTGCATTCCTTCCCTTGTGTACGTATTGAACAGACGTCTTTCTCTTTAATTCTTGTCAATTGATGTTTTGTTAGGAACCATGAGTGTTTTTAAAGGGTTCCGAAAAATTAATACTAGTTAACTAACCAATACAAATAATTACCACGGCAGTCAATCTTATTACAAACTACAGATTGACAAATTTGCGACATTTGCGTTTTCTTTCATGCAATAGCAAAACATTCCAGTCCTAAACAGTTTGGCAGCATAACCACTGTTCAACCCAATTAGTTCTTACAGGCAAACGGAGGTCTTGTGCATTTCATCATAATTATTAAGCGTATTTGTACACTTCAAAAGATGGAGACAACGAAATACAATCCACAATCACGTTATGCCAATTAAATGCCAGAAGGTCATCAGTGGCAGACGAGTGCATAGTATAATCTAACACAAGATCAGTAGCTTTGATTCGCAAGATTTGTAGACTTTGACTGAAAAAGTAGAGTTATTCTTGTCGCCTCGTATTATATCCCCATATCAATCAAAGACAATACTAAGCTGTTATAATAGTTCTTGTTGTTTATCATTTACATGCTTTTTTATAAGCATGTGATTTTTATGAGACAGGCTCGGGTATGCTTAAGCAAGGCTCCATTCCAAGTTCAAAATTTGTTTATCGTATGCTTATTTTGGGTCATATTCCAATCCAGAGAAATTCAACTCAGATACTGTTCAACAATAATGTAAGAATTTTATGGTAGGTATAGGCTTTCCAAATCTTGCTGTCTTGCTGTTGACTTCGACTGAATGTATAGTTCAAGAATAACATTAACATGTAATCCATTTTGGCACAATCACCAGAAAGCCACTGCTCAGAGAAACAGGCTGGCAAATATGCTTAGTGTATGCTTATTTTGTCAACAATCTGAGCCTGTTTATGTTCATAATCGCTATGCTACGCTACGCTATGTATAAAAACAACGACATGTAGTCACAATACTCTTACCATTTTCTTCTGTGGCAGGTTTCAAAATTAAGCAAGGAGGTGATGTAACTACAGGATTATTCTATGAAAGAAGATGTAATATATATAAAGAAACAACAGGGAATAATGGCTATTGAGTACTACTTTCGGTCCATTTACCATCATCATAATTTATTGTCAATTTATTATCTCACATTACGGAATCTATTTTTATCAAACATGACTTGCTTATCTTAACAGACATTTCTAGTCATCTCACTGTCAGTCACTGCCACTATTACTCAAACCTGTCGACTATTGTAGTTTTCATTACAAGTGTAGTACAAGTGTAGTTTTCATTACAAGTGTAGTACAAGTGTAGTTTTCATTACAAGTGTGCTACAAGTGTGTGTCTACCTCATATCATTTTGTTATTGTTATATAATAGTTTTTTATTGTGTCTATTCATTCAATTTTACTTCTTCACCATACACTGTTAGCTAACATTCATTTATTGCCATATCCATAGCCATTGTGGCATGGAAGAGCTATGGGCGTGTGTGGTTCTATGGTCAATATAACTCTTTAACTTTTAAATACAGATGCTTTTATTTTGGTGTAAAATAGCATTCAGGTGAACTCCATACTTTTGATGACGTAACACTTCCTCTTCTACAGTGTGAAAGGTAAATAATTGAGGTAAGATCTTCATTGTACATAGAATTCAGCTAGGCAGAGTCCTCACTTCACAGTTGAAAATTAATATTGACGATGTCAAAACCTCTCTATGGTTATGTATGCGATCGAGGTTAAGAGGTGCACTATTAAAAACTTGAAGATGTACAATAAGGAGTATTAGTGAAGAATATATTAATTGGTGTATGAATATCTCGTTAATGCGTTCAGTTTCTTCCTTCTCACAGGGGTAAATCTCCATTTTCAGGGAAAAGCTTCCCTATTTTAATTAATTACTACGCTCCAAAACAACCAAGTTTTCATGAAATGTCTACCGCTTCTAACAACTGCCACCGCCAAAGTACTCCAATATAGGGAAGAGTAAGATGGAAATTTATCAGTTTTTCACAAAAACCCATTAAATGACCCTTCTCCGACAATACAGTGCCCTAAGAACGAGTAAAAAGTCTAATTAAACAGTTGAAAGATGATTCTATTGCCATCTTTTGCTTCCTCCTTGGCTTAGATACTTACATAAAGTGCTTATATATTTACAGCAGGCGCGCAGCCAAAAGGAGAGAGCGCGTGGAGCTGTGCCCGATTAATAAGTAAGATTTGAGAACGTTCCCCCTCCGCCCCGAAAATCTTTACGATTGCTAAAATATCGATTTGAAAATATGTCTCGCAAACACCGTTTTGAGTCTTCTAAGAGCTGTCAAAATTCAAAATTCCCCCAACCAGTAAAACCGTGATGGGCTGGCTTGGAAGAAAGGAGGGGAGAACAGAGGTTTCGAGGTTTCTTTCGAATTTTTCCCTTCCCCCATCAAAATGTGACTGGCTGGGTTGATGATTTACAGACATCTCTCTCCCCTGCCTTTCCTTCCTCCCACTGAATTATTTTATCTCGCAATCTATGAAATCTCACCGATACATCTATCACCCCAAGTAATCCACCACCATGAAGGGGAGAACTGTATACTTCTATCAGTCGTAAATGTCAAGACATCACCGTATAAGTCGAGATTAATTTTCAGGCCTGTAATCTGCAATTGATCATATATGCGTCGTCTAACACGGGTCTTCAAAATTACTTACTTGTTAATAATGTTTTAGGGGGTGTTCTACTAACGGAAACATGTACTATGTTTCCCGTTGCAACAGTAGCGTATTTAAAATTGACGATGTGAAGATTGATTGTAGTAAAAGAAAATCGATCCAGGCTAGATCCACATGCTAAGGAGCATGGTGAAATGTGGGTAGAGGAGACCAAATAGGGAAAAAGGAAAGTTCCAATATTCTTATAGTAATAGGCAGTTGTCTATAGAAGTGGGGTAGGGGTAATGACCCTTCATGTTATATCGCAATTTTCATCCCAAGACCCTTGTTGACTCACAAACGCTCTGCCAATCGGAACATAAGGAACATTTTAAAGACAACCCCAATTAGAGAATTTACCTATAAATAGCATTATATTTTGTTGGATGTGTGTCCCGCGGGGAAAATACTTTAATCGCAAAGAAGCTACTCGTTGCCAGGGCTGCCAATGGTACTGTAGACACTTTTGGATATGATATACATAGTTGTTGAATGTGTGGATTCCCGAGGTAACGAAGTGCACACAATCAAGAATAGAATCTACTAAACGCATTAGATAAAACTAATGGCAGTAGCTCCAATGGAGCCAATGAAGGGTCGTCTAGTATCGGTAACTCTGTGTTGATAACAAGTGTACTCAGGATAGGAAGTGTAAGCTGGAAATTATTGACCGAAAGGAACTTTCAGTTCAGCATATCTGTTAACTTTCATCACCCCGTGACACTTGGTCTCCTCACTTATCTGGAGTGCGAATAAACGGGTGGGGTGTCTGAATAAACGGGGGGTATCATTACGGTCTAAAGTTAATAAAAGGGGAGTCCAAATAAACGGGGAGGTCTGAATGTGGTTAAATTGGTGTCCAAGGGATATGAATTTTTCGTTAATTTTCAAACCCATAAATGAGACTAATATCAAGTTAGGATAGTGTTTTCATACGAAAATAGCGTAGTAGAGTTTCTAGTCACCCCATTGTTCAAGATGGTTTCAGCAGGATGTAAAGCCGGATGCCCCCCCAAAATGTAGCCTTGCCCCCCCAAACCTGAAGTGCTGGCTACGGGCCCGACAAGGCATGTCTCTAGTAATACTACTATTGGAGAACTAAGCAACATCCGATATATTGGGAGGTCTGTTTAGTACAGTTTTGCTTTGGCATTGATTTCCGCTGCGCATTCTTATCTATTTTGTAACATTGTTGTAGATATGTGAAATATTTACGAATACGGAACAAATTACCATGCAGAAATAAATATGTAAACAATAAAATACATACCTTGACAGCTTACTCTGTTATCGTTATTTTTGTCGAAAGAGGCCCAAACTGTGTCGATATAGTCGTTGCTAAGTGCACTACCAGTCGCTCTCAGTCCTGCTTTTAGTTCTACCTTCGTCAATAAACCGTCTCCATTTTTATCATATAATCGGAAAACCTTCTCTAGGTCTTTCTCGACTGGATCGGTCTTCTTCAGTACAAATGCCTCCAAAAATTCTTCAAAGTCTAGGGCACCGCTACCTAAAACGGAGAGTTGCAACAGTTAACGAGTTGCAACAGGTAACGAGTTTCAGAGGGGAATGAGTTGCAGCAAGTAATGGGTTGCAGAAGGTAGATAGCTGCAGTAGGTAAAAGGGTTGCAGCAGCTAAAGAGTTGCGAAAGGTAGATAGTTGCCGCAAGTAATAAGTTGCAGCTGGTAACGAGTTGTAGCAGGTTAAGAGTTCCAAGGCAGGATACTAAGTGTGCGGAAAGAACTTAAAGTCAGTATAATCTAGCAAGCGAACTTATGATGCTGCTACCAACGGTCGAAGTTAATTGATAGATACTTTACGAAGACTATGGTTTGATCAATAAGACGAGAAATATTGACCTCTCGGTGAATCTAAGTAGGGCCTACATCTTATCAAATGTCTTGAAGAAAGATTTCTAAAAGATGCTACAAGTCAAAAAAGAGGGGTCTAGGAGGAAATTGAAGTCCGTTGTTTGTGATACCAAGATGGACGGACCCCAAATCGAAACTCTTTTTAAACTATTACCGTAAATGACCGCTTAAGTGCCCTGGACGATTATTTAAAAACAAAAGTTTTTGAGTGGGCGCTTATTCGGACCAGGGCGCTTATTAAGGAACGGAAAAAAACCAGATAACTAAGCATACATGATCTTTCTATAGAATAAATTGAAACATAACGTTTAATCTATCGATCGATCAATTAATCGATCAATCAATCAATCAATACATCTTCATCATCCTCCGTATCATCATCTAAAAGCGTAAACTCTGGAGCTGCTGCATCCACTTCTTCGTTGTCCAGACCTGGGCGCTTATTTGAGTCCTGGGCGCTTAATCTGTAATTTACGGTACTAGATATATTAGATATATTGGTTAAGTGGAATTCACAGCACATAATTCATATCAATATTCTCTTAATCAAAACACAATAAATGTTTCACTTCTAACTATCGATGAACACCCATTCATCTTAGACATGCGATCTCCCATTACCTTAGCATGGTCAGAGTAAGGCGGCCATTTAGTAGCAAATTTGGTTATCAATGACCATTTTAGACATGAAAATTGTCGTGAAACAACAAAAACACACTGCTGTCCATGTCTCTCTTAGAAAATGCCCAAAGGTATTCTTATGTATTCACGCTATGACATGCTGCTACATGTCATCTGAAAACAATTATAACGCGATATATTCTTTTCGTTACGAAGTTTGGAAATTTTGGTACTAGATAAAAACCATATATAAACATTAATTAAAGGCCAGAATATGAAGTATTCGTACGTTTTAATAAGATTTTTGATATGTGAGGTATATGAAGAATAATCAGGTAAAGGAAACTCATTATCTTTATCATTAAGAGACGGATGAAATTGGAATAGCTATTTACAAACATTTGAATAACAGCCTTGAGTTAGCTTTCTCTGGTAACAGATTGAACTAGTCTCACTCCAATCAGGAACAGAACAGGTGTCTTGACACCTCTGTTGACCTTTTCTTTGTACTGTGTAATGTAGTGATATTTTCCAGCTTGTTGTTTACTTACAAGACCATACTATACAGTTTCTGAGGAGCAGTACAGAGTAACTTTCAAACCATTAATGAAAGTTTAACTGCCAGCTCTTCCGTATTCTACCGCGTGTTTTAGGTGTACCAAACTATTAGCAACGATTTCAGGAAACGTTTTATTAACCTAGTAGATTGCCAGGTACGTTTATCTTGTCAAAAAACACTTATATTCTGTGGTGCCATTTTATTATTTAGTAGACCCAAGCTGTTCTTTTTATAAGAAACTCGATTTCAACTATTTCTCATATTTTGTAGTATTATTTGATTCAAATTTGATATACAGTTATTATTGCCCTTTTGTGTTTTTGTCGAAATTGAAAACTTGTGCTACTGTGGAAATAACGATAGGCGAGATATAAAGTATTTGCTGTAATTTATCAATGATTAAATTTAATGAATTTTTACTAAGTTTACAACAGACGCAGTTGATGGTAGAGACTGTTTGTTTACCAAGCTAATTATCTACGTCGGGTTTGACCGTTAAAAGTTTTGATTATAACAGAACGGAATTAATATTTAGGCAACGAAAGCAATAGTATGTCTCACATATATAACGAATATGGCAATCCGTGGTGCTGTGTAATGATTTAACATCTGATTGGTTTAAAACGATCGTGTTAATAATTCTTTCTGGTACAGATCGCATAGCAAATCAAGGCACATTCTAACATAAGGTTCGGTTTGGTAAACTTTGACATGCTTTCATGCTCTACCTACTAAAACATTAACACCAATGTTTAGTATAAAATGTTTCTCTGAAGCTTATTTTTTGTTAATATCTCTTAAATAGATTACAAGAATGTTTCTCGACAAAGAATGAAGACTCCATGCCACAAACATAAACAATGAATTATTTAAGTCCTAGCGAAGTGCTATTGTTTAAATTGCTCATATGCTTGTCAATTCCTATTAACGAGGTGAAATGACTGAAATTGCTCTAGTATTATCCATTTCTAGGCTGCATTATGCTGCTATTTAGTCGTCTTTACAGTTAAACTAATACCTACTTTCTTCTCTGTTAAGTTAGGCTCTTAGTTCTGTTTATATTTCCTTTTTTTCTATCTATTTTGACATCATATGGTTTACTTTGTCTTTTAATCCCCTTCATTTCTTTTTACTCAAGATAACCTGTAATGTGTACGGTTTATACACTTATCATTCTTCTTGGATTTGGATTCTTCACATGCCATGCCTTTTGGAGGTGAGTGCACATTTTATACACACTATAGTCAAAGCCAATACCCCCACTTTCTCTAATTATCTTTTCAAACAAAGAAATTAGTTTTAACTGAAAAGACAGGATCTGCTGTAACAACATCTATGAGTGTATGCTACCGTCAAATGGTGTAATACGTTATCATAGTAGATATTAGCATTGCTTATACCATGTAACATAGTTTTAGTATAATAATTATGGGATAGATGTAGGTGAATTAAAGGCAGAGACCTATAAAAATGTCGAAAGAGGGGAGGCAAAGAGCATAGTTTTACCTTTCGGACACGAGAAGCTGTACACGAAACAATTTTTAATAAGCAGCAACATCTCCATATTAAGCAGTTAAATACTGCAGCTAATATTGTGTTGTCTTCTACAATATTTGATTAGATTAATGACCTTTTAATTTTCAAGGTACATTATTGGGACTCAATCGCTTTGTCAACTGCTCGTCGCTAAGAAGAAGATGGAGGTCAACCTTTTAGCACGAAATGTTTAATAAAGCTTTGCATATCAAAGGTATCAGAGTATACCA
>JAAAKM020006971.1:35898352-35915731 GCA_010016025.2 Alatinidae sp. Z8VKAUB7J3
CCGTGTTTAAGTCTATTTTATCCCCTTTCTTCCATTCTTCCTTTAAGCATTATTAATACATACAACCAGTAGTTTTGGGATACCGTATTTCCTCTAATATACGCCGCGGCGTTAATGATAAACCCCAGCATTTGGGCGCAGCGCTTAACAGACGGCGGCGATTATTACAAAATGTCAAATGAAATGTAAAATTCTTCACGACAGAATATTAAAACGGAACAGGCTAAATTTGTTGATGAAAAACGTGTAAAACACGTATAAACTATTTGTAATTTCATGTCTGGTCTGCTTTCTAAAAAATGACGCTCTTTAAGATGCGTTTTTTAATAGAAGGCGGCTTTTATCAGAGGACGGCGTTTTTGGAGGAAATAAGGTAAGCATTGCACATGAATTTGTCTTATCAACTGCTGTCAATACCGAAAAATGGCCGTATACATAAGCTATACGGTTACGTAGAAACAGCTTCAACAAACAATACCAAAAAACACGTTAGTAATGTTGTAAAAGTGTTGTCATTGATAAACAAAATCTGAGTAATAACGTTAAAAATTTCGGATTGGTTACAACCACTTTTAGCGTTCCAATAATTAAGGTTTGGAAAATCTATCATTCATGGTCTTCAATTATGTCGTATTTTAATGAACCTGTTTCCTCCCTATTAGGTCGACAGGTACTAAAGTATGGTAAAGGAAAACACAATTGCACTGTTTCGCAGATAGTTGTCCATCCTAAATTTCTCCTTCCCTACATGAGGAAGCCACCCTTCAACGTGAGCCTTGAGTATGACATTGCATTACTCCAGTTATCCAAACCACTGGAGGAAGAATTCAAACCTGTGATTTTACCTGACATTGATGAAGATATATCAAGTGAGAGGAACGTGAAATGCATATCAGCAGGTACGTTTTCTTATTGTACATTCTACGATAACTGATACAAGCTGCTAGAAGGGTTGCGGTACTTAGGAGTCAGCCTCGCAAGAAAAATGGGTGAAGGGGTAAGGTTGTGCGCTTAACTAATACCTTTCAGATAGTGTATAATACAGCACAAAGTAAAAAATGTTCTATACAGTCTCGTAAGGGTAGTCATCAGCAGAGACACCCAGACCTAAACGCAGTACATCACCAGTGGCTCACATGCAGAGTACAGCTTTGTAAGCTTTCAAAAAAAACATACTTTAAAACACAGCATTCAAGCAACTGTCCACTAGAAATTTAGAACGGTTTGGGGAATACTTTTAGGAACATTTTAGGAACATTTTAGGAACATTTTAGAAATTTTGGAGAAATTTTAGGAGCGCTTTTGGAACAAAAGGGTCTTTAAATGTATTTAATGGAAACAACATTTTCGTCCTCGCAGTACCTGCCTACTATTTATTCTGAGGGAGTGCAAACATATTTGTCTAGGTAGGCAGTGCTAAGAGGCTTGCTATTTCTCTGCGCAAACTAAATTCAACAATGAACGACGTTCATAAAGATGTACATAGACATTGCTTTAATTACTTAAGTATCTACTTAAGTTTGTTTAACGTATAAATTAAAATCAAATCTATACTTACTTGTAACAGGTTGGGGAAAGCAATCTGTAACAGAGAATCCGAAGAAAATCGAAAAGAACACTTACACTGTCTCCAGGAAACTAAAAAGCTTCGACATCAAGTTGATCAGTAAAAGAAAATGCCTCAAATATCAGAAGATGCCAAAATTTCCGTCAATATTTCTTGGAATGAAGAAGGATCTCCTTAGAATTTTTTGTGGTAATCCAAGCCTTTCAGAAAACAAACGGAGCTGTTTTGGTGACTCCGGTTCTCCTGTGGTTTGTGAAAGAAAAGGTATGCAAATACTGGAGGGCATAGTGATAGCAGGAGAACAGATTTGCAGTCCAAAGAACAACTTACTTTATATTACAGAAATTTCAAAATTCAAGGAATGGATTGAAGAAACTCTCAGAGAAAAGAATGCTAATACGCAGCTATAGATTCTGGAAATTGATTAATACATTTTTGAGCCTTCATCAGAGACAGATATATATAAGTAAATATATATATATATATATATATATATATATATATAAATATACGTATATATATATATATGATATATATAAATATATATGTAAATTTTTTACGTTTCGAGATAATTCTTCCTCAGTAATCTTCATCAGTTTACTTATGAAGTATTATCTCCAAACGTAAAAAATGTAGTTTTTCTTTCAATGGTATATATGTATCTGATAAGGTGATAGGTGTAGCTGATTGATAAATTATATATATATTTATTTATTTGTTATTATGCCTGTTATTACATATGTTTAGTCATTAAGTTATTTAAACTGCTAGCTTTCAAAACCTTTCCTTCTTTTCTATGGCTTCACCAATTGGAATTGTATAGTTCTTATACATATTATCATAAGTATACTATATAGCATAGATGTCGCACTCTATCAGTTATGGATAACGTTATTAGCAGGTTATATTTTTTATATGCGTGTTTCTATGAGTGCATAGAGTCCTTTCCTATTTAGATTTGACAAACACCTTGCTTCTTAAGCATGTAGTCGCAAAATAGTACTTTGCGCCCATTGCTCGTACTCCTAAGAATTTGTAATTTAATAATCTCGTACTCTAAAAGGAAAGGAACGAGAGGAGGTATGGAGAACTTAACGAGAGGGGGGTCTTGCAAAGAGCAAGAGTAGGTTGTGAACCTTAGACACCTCGTAGTTGAAGCCAGGGGATATGTGGGCAGGGAGCTCCTCGGGTTCTTCAAGCATGAGATAGGTTTGAGTTCACAATAAATGGCTGCAGAGAAAGTATTCTTTTGAGTATTGCTCAAAGGAGATGATGGAACTTGGTTAGAGAATACTGGTGCAGCAGGATAGTAAAAGTAGAAGTTGCCTGTTGAGTGCGTTTAGAAAAAGAAGTGGCAACTCGCACAACTGCGCCGCTGTTCAACAAATACAGTGAGCACCAGTACTAAAGGGGCTCTACTAAAGGAAATCTCTCAACCAAAAACCCCAGATGAAAAGTTGTCCCGATTTTAAAATTACCCTAAATAAACAGTAAAACCATCATACAGTCCAAATAATAAATAAAAGACAGCTGCAGCATCCAAGAACGATGCAACTCACTTTAGGCTACCCGGAAGAAGAAGGCGGCATGAAGCAGCCTCAACCAATTAGTAAGACTCTGTTATCAATGAGAACAGATATTAAATCCTTTTCTTACCTAAAGGCCGAGAGTCATTCATTAAAACGTGGCCCCACCGTGGGTAAAACTGCTGTCATGTGGCTAGGGGCTGTAACGGTGATGCAGCCTCTCTTTGATAACCCCGAGACATACTGGATCCAATTGTGAAGTTGCTGACTGGTAAGCACTGATGAGTGTCATCGGTCTGTCGTTCGATTCCAAAGAACCTGTAGTACAACAATCTCTTTCTATAAAACATACGCCTAAGTTGATCACTTTTAATTTTACAACATTTTGTTACAGACGATAATTGGCGTAATCATGCCACAAGCCAACTTCATCAAACAAAAAGAAATAGATGGATACGCTATGGTTTGATTCTGGTAGGTTTAGGAGTGCTTCTTGTGGTCATCATAATGCCATTGGGACTCTCTGGAATTGAATACTATGAGGTATGACAACGTAGAATATTTTAGATATCATTAGTCCTTTTTTTGTGCAAGGAACACGGAATTAGGTTTGAGACTGACTGCTTCTTAATATTTTCATTTTTTCAACCTGAAATATTTCTTAAATGTTTCTTTAAAAACCAATTATCTTTAATTTCCCATAAAGACGTCGTTTCTCAGCATTCGCTTTAAAGACATTCTAATGCCTACCTTTATTTTTAAAATTCATAGCAGTGTTTGCTGTTAAATCATTTTATTTGGTTTTTAGAATTAAAAAACTTTGCTACGAATGAATAAAAAGGTGTGACCATACAGCAGTTTCCAAAGATTAAGAATGTTATGTTGACTATGTCAAGTCTTTCTTGCTAAAAAGAATTATGTTTATCCGGAATTCAGCCTGTCCATGACTTTTAAATGTTCCTTTATTTCTACCTGATATGAGCTTCATGTTTTTTAAATATATGCTTCCTCCGTACAAATGTGCAGTTGTTGTTTTTTTTTAAATTAAGATCTCCGTCTTATCACTTTCGCCACGTTATAGTCACCAAAACTTTAGAAATGGTTTTGTTCAAGGCGCGGAGAATAATCTTGCAGTATAAATTGCTCAAGCCAGTCTATCACCAGAAGATTTGGTAGTAAACTCTGTTGGTGGGAAGTGTCCAAGAATCCTAACAAAGGTAGCTACCGTAGGATGTCATGCGAATTATTAGTCACACTAGCTAAGCTGTAACTTTCATTGGTTTGGAAGACGGAGATGTATAAAGCGAACATTTTCTCTTTGCATAACAGTGCATGGACCATAGACATATGCTATGACCATTGCAAGTACGTCTGCCCGCATTGTCCTTTGTTCAATCCAGATACGTTCTCACGTCTGAACAAATAGGCATCACCAGGCATATAGGCACTTCAGGATGACCATACATGAATAACGCTACGAAAAATATCTCTACAAGACGGAAACAGCAAACGATGTAACTACAAGAACTACAATTAAACTTTACACGAGCTGCAATCAAACTGTACACGAACTACAATCAACTTTTACGCAAACTACAATCAAACTTTACACTAACTACAATCAAACTTCACACGAACTGCAATCAAACTTTATACGAACTATTAGCTACCTACGAATTATATACGAAACTGCAAAGAATTTAGGTCCGAAGATGAGTGAAGCGGGGGGACGGCTATGCCCCTGTTGTGGAAATTTTCAGCTTATTCCACATCCCACCTCCTGAACAATTTCATATGTGACGTCTTTTTATATAAGAGAAGAAAGAGTATGTCTTACCTGCAACCACGGATTACAATAATTGCCTTTAGTTGTTTCATGATATTATTGTATTGAGCTGACCGTACCTTTAAAAATAGAGGCCATAAATCATCAACTTCTGTCAGCTATTTGAGTATTTTCTCTATAAAATAAAAAAAAATCTAAAAAAAACATTCTTCTTTGCAAAATGTACAAATATACATATCAGGGAAATGGTAAATAATTCCCAATTTCAATTTTTGAGACTTTATTCGGCCGTATGAGCCAAAGTTTCACCGACCAATGTTCTTTATGCTGTCGCTGAAATTAAAGTACACAATAAAGTTGGTAACTTATCACTCTCACTTGCAGACTGTAACAAAAGCTAAGTTTTACTTGATACGACCTTTGAAATTTGTCTACGTGAATGTACGTAGGACTTCAAATATTCCTCAGTGCCCTTTTTTATCCTCCAATTTATTGGCTCGTAACACCCTTTGGATACCAAACGGCGTCCCAGGGGGTACCAATTGCAGTTCTGGTTTATCAAATGTTTTGCCCTGCGAGTGACTCTAAGAAGATATCAGTCTCAAAGCTAAACAAAAAGGATAAGCTTGTGCGAAAATCAGAAACAATGTGTACTGTTGAAACGTTGACAAGTGGAAGTAGTGTGCGCATGCAGTGTAAGCCGTGCATGCACTATACCAGTCACTACCCCCTTCTGAATGCATCACCTTGTCTATCAATTTTCCACCGTCTCACTTTGCTTATTTTGGCGAACAGAACGAATAAAAAGCGTCGTTAAAAAGCCTCCTTTGCTTGCACAGACATACTTCTAAATTTCTACAGAGGCTACCAGACGTCTTTGTTCGCCTCTTGGGGGTACCACCAGTGAAAAAGATGAAAAGCAACTGCTCTAACGGTTAAGTCACCGCAAACAGGATCGAAACAATAACCTATATCAGCAATTACATTATTTTTCATTATTGAGTAATTTGATCCCTAATTGAAAACTGCAACTTTCAATTACAGTGGCTATTAATTCAATTAACTTACGTTTGAAAACAGAGTGATTGATTTGATAATTGCAATTATTGGTTTGCAAACATGATCAAGTGAAAACACAGTTTTACGACAGAAAACTTACTACTATTTATTTTAATCTACTAGTTAATGCAGTTTTTGTTGGAGGAAAAACTATGCAATAACCACTAATTGGTAAAGATCTGATTACTCATGACAGAGGCAAGGGTTTCACACAGTTAATGGCAGAAGATACACTTATATTTTTATAAGAAACTATCTCAGCGTTCAACCCTCGAAGTTTCTTATAATATTGACCTTTTGAGCCCTCAAAGTTTCTTAGCAGTTTCTTATTCTCTGGTACCAAAGACAAGGCCAAATATTTCAAACAAAAAAGTGCCGATTAGTCACACTGCTGTTAGTAAATTCAAACTTGATTTAGGGCACCCTCAGTTCCAGGTTAGCCTATTCATGAAATAACGCGTTATCAAACTGTCTGAACCCCTTTCAGAGATTTTTTAGGTTTCTTAGAGAAGCCCAATCCAGCCCTCGAGTTTCTTAAATTTTGGAGAGATTGGGCCCTGCTTTCTTAGAAACTCGTTTCTTATAAAAAAAGTGCTGGGTTTAGATTTCTGACAAAATAGCGTTTTGATAGGTCTATATGTGATTGAAAGTCTATGGTATCTTAGAGTGAGATCTCAGCTAAGCATTGTTTCTAAGATAAATTTCCTGTAGTCATGACGATCTACAAGTTGACGTGTCATAGAATATAAAATGCTTTTCCGAGATCTAATTCGGGAGAAAGAACTAATTTACCAATTTTAAACGTTATCATCAGGTCAACATGCGAATCTACTAATTTAACACCTCTAACCCTGCACCTGCGTCAATAGCTACAGCTAGCGCTTGAATGTCTCATTTTGTGTAAAAATTGTTTACTATCGTGTATTAAAGAGGGCGACAGATGAATACCGTGTGTAAGCAATGCTAAGTGTTGATTTCCCATGTTCAAAAATATGCCCCAAGAACTAACTAAAGAATGGCAAACGCATCTGCCAATTCCGAATTGGTATCATGAGGTCGCTGAGTTTAACTACTAATTGAACACCTCTAACCCGGCATATAACGCAGACGCCAGAAATTGTCAAAGTGTCACTATTAGAAACGTATTAAGAGAAGGGCAACGGAAAAGTGATTCCAATAGCTGACCTGATCTAGCCATATTTAAATTCATCTGCTTATTACCTAAGTATAAACTATTTCTTGTCACGAAGTAATCCTGTTACTACCACAAGAGCTCAAACGTGCTAATTCTTAATGGCCCGCAACAACGCCTTTTATTGGCCTACATGTATCTGATCTGTTTGACTCCAAAAAGTCTAGTCTGAAGTAATAAATGTAAGAGAAAGGGGCACTATTGGCTTTTTCCACTTGGTACACGTTAGCCATCCAGTCCGCATAAAGGAACAGAATTATTGGCCTTGGAAATGAATGTAGAGTAGAGCCTATCGAGAAGAAGACCTCGCAACTGCAGGATGGAAAATGTTAGAGAGCACATAAGAGGCAAGAGCTACGCAATCAGGACCCCAAAAGGCGAGTAGGACCCTAATAGGCAATTGTGAAGACACAAGATGTGAAAGCTTAGCATAGACAACACTTTTGGACAAGGAAGAAAAAGAAGATGACACGTTGGTGTTCATGCTTTTTCTAAACTAAGGGGCAAATTTAACGGAGGGTTCCTTTCAACCACTATTGAGAACATAGCATATCATCTAACATACCTAGACGCTTCTTCCATAGTATAGCAGTTACAAATTTTACAATATTTAATGCTTAAGTACTTTACCTATTCATTGTCCTTTTAAAATTACTTACTAATCAGATGGGTTTCAAGAAAAGTAAAACTACGGGAACAGTCGATACCTCAAAAGTGTACCTCGGAGGACTCCATTTTATTGGAGTCGACAAAACATACAAAATATTCAAGGCTGACTCTCACATTGAAGTATTTCATAGGATGGAGATATTTAACAAGGAAAAGCTGAAAGTGAACATGGATTGTGCGCTTCAGTACTTCCTATATCCCAACGAACTTGCTCTTTTGCACGACGCTTATGACGTGAGATACCGTCCCATTCTACGAAGCACAGTACTTGCTGCAATAAAAACAGAAGCTGCCAAGTTCACGGTGGACGAATTCCGGTAAGAGATACAGATATTTGCAGTACTCGTGTTGGACACAAAATATATTTTAAAATTATGAAACGGCCTATCTTAAGGATTATGTATTTATGACGGATGGCGGAGGGAGGAACGTCGAGTTAAGTGTTTCTTGCAAAAGGTTGTTTTTATTGTTAGTCTTGGCAACAAAGGGTTTAATTGACTAACTAAATGTGACCAGCTCCACGATAAGGAAATTCTAAATCCTTCGGACTCTCATTGAATCTGCCCTTGTGATATCATTGCATTATGGATCTTACTTCGGGAACTGTTCTCACTTTACATATTTTATCTCATCTTTAACATATTTTCTAATAACAATGCCCAAATTTTTTTTGCATTGATACTTTCTTATCTTACCATAAAGGAGACAAATTTACATTATTTACCTAACATGTCCTGCACACTTACAAAAGCATGTCTGTTTTGTTTTCTTATTGAGTCAATCGTCTTCTCTATTTGATTAATACGGATTTGCTAAAGCAAAGACAAACAAGAGCACAGATTTTTCTTCACATTAAGTGTCATCTTGACGCCATTTTTAACAGAAATGATGATATACTGTAGGGGATAATTTATTGGATTTAAACACAATACGCGACTAAACCAGAAACGCCCGTTGGGCTATAATGACCTTGGTTACGTGGTGGCAACGGCGCTTTCGATACAGTGTTTTCTTATTGCCGCTGCAAAAATGTTTATTCTATTGGAGGTATCACGCAAGATATGTTAAAGATTTTTAATAAATCAAATGAACTTACAAGTATACTTGGTCGAAGGAGTCCTTTTTAGGTTATAAGTCTAAATCTGTTGAAATAATTTCAGCATATCGTAGAAAATACTGTGCTCGGCATCTCGTTGCCACCGCGTAACCAAGGCCGTCCTAGCATGTGGTTTACTGGCGTATAAGTAAATCAAACAAGATCTCTCGCTCAGATAGAGTCTGTTTGAACATTCAGTTCAGACTTGAGCATGCAGATGTACAGCATCTCTATTGTTATAAATTCTCATTCTCAAGCCTAAACTGAATATTCAAACAGCCGAGCGAAGCTTTTTGTTTAATTTCCTTATTGTGTTTACATTTTATGAATTATCACTCTACGATATTATACAATATCTCTTTAAAATGGCGTCAAGATGGCTCTGCAACAACGAAAAAAAATTTTGTGGTCTTCTCGTTACACTACTAAAGGTAAAATTGAGATACATTCTGATCATCGTTATTTTAGACTCCAAAGAGAAAAGGTGGCCCAAGCAATTACCAAAGAAGCCTCGATTGCTTTGGGTGGTACGTGTTGTCGTTCAAACTGCGCAGCTTCAACCAATTCCTGTACTACTGCCACTAGAGGCCTTTTTGCTGAACTCAGGTACTTCCAAATGGAAATGGTGGACATAACAGCAGAACAGGACGAGCGGTTTTTAAAGCAAGTGATGGAGAAGGAGAAGCAAGACACAGAGAAGTTCAAACAGCAAGAACTGGTATGGCTATTAAATTTATTACAAGTGTAATAAATTAAGTGTAGAGGCATATTGTGTCTTCCTCATAGAGAAGAACACCGTGGAAGAATGAAGCCATGTTAGTTAATACAATTGCCAGCATACGTTGCCGTTTCTATGACATCCAGCTCCTCGTAATTTGAAGACCAGTTTTTCAGAGCCATGGGGTTTGACCAAGAAACGTCTGGTTGCCCATATATCTCCCCAAAACCCATTAAAAGTCGCAAAGTATCATGGAGAAGAGAGGATTTGAAGGTATAAGAATTGAAATATACTTGAGAACTAGAAAAGATCTTCGCTGGAATTTGAAACAAATTGCGTAGAACTGGGTGTCGATTTCCATCTTTGATTGGAGACATGGAATATGTTAACATCGAAGTTCATCCTAGCCCGGTTAGTAGAGCACGCAACGCAAATGAGCGGTTTCCGTGTTTGAATCCCGATGATACACATTTTGCGTTTGTCTAGTATTTTCAAAACTGATGAATTTAGATCCTCGATTTTTGGTAATGCTTAGAGGAGACGTATGCTTTGGATTAAACGGTGCCAGTTAACTCTGAAGAGAGAAGTTTCGATGTACTACCCATCTATATCGATCTATGTTACTCAGCCCTCTTAGGCTTATGAGGTTGCTTCCTACATTTCCGTCTTAGATACAAGGACCCCTGACGATGAATACAACAACTCTATATCATTAATCATATCTACTTCATGCACTTGTTGGTTTTATTGCATATTTCTACTGCACAGATTTATTCTTCTTACTGCACAACTCTTGAAAGAGACGAACTCTTGGAGCATGAAACCAATCCACCCAACCTCCGAACTTAAAATACTAATCGACGGGCCTCAATAAGTGACGGACACTCTGGGGGAGGGACAGAGTGCGGTTAGTTAAAAAGGTTATTAATCCATGTAAATACGCTAAAAGAGAAACCAATCTCATCAGCAGTGTTTAATTGCTTATTATGGAGCTTTTGCCCTAGTTTAATTATGTTTTTTGCATAATCAATCTTGAGGAAAGTACTGTAAGTCAGGAAAGTTAAAATGTGTCTTCACAATCTCTCAGTTAATGACCCCTAATGATCATTTGGCCCCATTTTTAAACCTGCTTAATTAAACAGTAAAACCACCATACAGAATAATTAATAAATAAATGGCAGGGACCATTCAGCTTAGCTTTAGCCTTGTCCACAGTTCCTGTAGCTGCTTTTCTTGATTGATGTAAAGTGATGACGTCACAAAAGCAGCTTCTTAAGGATTCCCAAACAAAGCTCTATCAAAGGGTAGCCACGCCACCAAATGCACGGATACTAAATATCGCTTTCAAATCTTATATCAAATGCAAGAAACGGCTGCTTCAATTTGCAGAAGGCCTTAAGGAAACATTGTTGAATTTTGCTCAGTTCATAAAAATTTTGGACTGAGTTCAAATAAGGTTTTGATAGACATGATTCAAGGTTTTAAAGGGCGTATCTCGGCTATTGCACGAGATTTGATTCTCAAATTTGAACATTCTGTTTATGTCAGCAAGAATAATGCAACGAGTACAAAATCGTATCAAAAATCTTCCGATAGTCATTACATTGTGACGTCACACTTAAATACATACTTAGTCATTTATATGCATCAGATAAAATCTTTCGTACATCAAATTCATTACTCCATCATTAACATCAATTCAAGGGGGTAAACTACCTTGCAACAAAAGCTGTGCGAGATTTCCCCTCAAACAAGATTTTTCAGGGATCTCGGTTTGATAGTGAGGTTGAACCGCAAAAATTGTTTAAAGTTGTTTACTGTCGAATTATTATTTGTAAAAGTGTAATTCATTGTTCCGAGATTTATGCGCAGGGCTCATGTATGGAACTAGTTGTTGCGCGTATCAAACGAATTTCATATGCATAAATCGGATCGCTCCTGTTTACACGGTCCCTATTTACACCGTCCCTGTTTACACCGTTTTTATTTACACCATATCCGTGATAGTTGACATCAAACTTTACTGCACACATCGCATGTAGTCTACGTTCTACGCAAATGGAACTAAAAAATTGTAAACATTCGTCATTCACATAGTACATTCGCACAACAGTGTCAAAAATAAGACCCATTCACCTCCTTGTGCGCACACGTACTTTTTAAAACCGTCCTCTCCCTTCGTATGTACTATTTGTATGTATATCTCCCCTCTATTTAGCGAAATTTTCCTGAGATTCTGTTACAAGGCACATGAAATAAGGCCATTTTTGCAATGCGTGAAACAGGTGCTTGGCTCGTTTCTTTTGCTGTTTTTGCATTTTTCTTTTTAATGGCAAGTAATTTTTCTTATATGCGTACGCACGTTGCTAGATCCTCCCCCTCGCCCTGTGTGCACAAACGTACGCGGTTAAACCGGAAATCCTCTTTAGGCTATAATGGCCTTAGTTACGTCGTGACAATGACATACCTAATACAGTGAATTCCAATTGCCGCTGCAAAAATGTTGCCACAATTCTCGTCCTTTTGGCAAGGAATGGATGTAGTATCTGTTCACATTGATGACAGATGCTTTCCATAATCCGCGAGAGGCGGTCCTACTGGGCAGTTGAGCCTGCTTCATGGCTTGCTTCTCTGGCCGGTAGTCTAAATTGAGGGGCGTTGCCCTTGGACGCCCCAGCTGCCCTTTATTTGTTAGTTAGCCTGTTTGGTGGTTTTTCTGTTTATTTAGGGTAGTTTTAATGTCGAACCCACTGCTCATCAGGGGTCTCTGATTGAGAGACTGCCACAATTGGAAGTATCACGCGAGATGTTTTAAAGATTTTTGGTAGATTAAATGAACTTTCAAGGCTGTTTGATCGAGAGAATCCTTTCACGGGTGATAACTCTAAACCTGTAAGAATAGTATCAGCATCTTACAGAAAGCTCTGTATTGAGTACGTCGTTGTCGCCACGTAACTAAGGCCGTTCTAGCTTCGAGTTTAGTAGCGTATAGTCTTTTTGCCAACCCTCTCCCACTTCACCGTGTACGTAAGTTAGGATCTCCTTGGATATGTATCATTCTAGAAATCGGTAATCTAGATACGCTTAGCCTCACTGGATAGTTGCCTTCATTAAATGATGTTTTATCGTTGCCTTGTAGAACGGTGATCATTGCATGGTGGTCCCATCCGTTAAAGAGGAGGACGTCCCTAAACTATTTCCAAAGGGGGTTAATATCACCGAGGTACCATCCGGAAAGAATTACCTCCGTCTAACTCCCCAACCATAAGAGGACTGCTTTGGATTTAAAAGGGGATTCAACGTGACGTAGGATTTACGAATATTGTTTAGTTGTACATTTTTGTGACTAATGTCAAACCTTTCGTTGCATTGGTGTCAAAATTCTTTTGTGTGTAACTGGAGCATTGAACAGTATAATTTCGTCACTGCATATTTATTATGTAACACCATTTCGTCACTAAGCGTTGCCCTCGTGTCATTGAAGGCGTACGTAAACTGTCTATTGATAGACAACTTTGAGGGGAACGGTTAACGTATTTTGTTATGTTTACCTGTAGTTTGAATTAAAATACTCAACAGCTAATTTCAAACAGAAACAATTTCTTCACTGCCTTTTTCACGACTGTACTATCTCTCTAAAGATCACAAATCCTTTAACTGTGGTTATCCGGATTTCGATTATCCAGCGTTGCAGCGAAACGTCCGTCAGATTTGACTGGCCTCGGCGCTAGCCGTCACAGTACCGTTGCAAAACCGTTCCTTAATTGCAAATGAACATATTTGTATAATTTTTGCAAAAGCACCATAATGTCTTCGAACAACCTTACATTTCATCAGCAACAAGTGTTATTTTTGATTTTTTCGATTATCCGAAATTCTAAGCTATCAAGACTGATTTTAATGTCCTTTGCACCACGCAGGCCGGATAATCGAATAACCACTGTACCCCGCTTCTGGCACTCTCCAGGTAAATTACTTTGAATTACATTTAAACTAGGATATAACAATAAGCATCAACCATGGAATACTGCTAAATATGCCTGTATTAGGTTTATTAAGAATATTGCACGAAATAGCGAAAACATTGTGTACTATACCAGTACACAATGTTTTCGCTATTTCTTGCAACATTCTTATTTTGTACCACAAACAAACTATTAGGTTTATTAAACAGCCTAATAACAAATGACAATGAAAAATTCGTACCTCTTTAAATCTCTTGCTCCGCGTCACCGGACGATGTACCAAGTAATTAACTCTACTCGACTAAAATTTCCATGAACCTATATACTACTGAAAGATCGTGTCGGTATGCAGAAAATACCAAAATATATGCTTCGAACCAACGTACATAAACAAACAAGCTTTAAAAAGCTGAATAGATCTACTAAATAATCTATGAGGTAACTTGTAGTAACGAGCAAATACAATCACATACTCAATTCTAATTATGTGCATATTGGATGGAACTAACAATCAGTGCATTTTGGTTTCGTCGACTGACGTATTGACCGAAAAGGTTGGAAGAGCTGAAACATGCTGCTCCGTGAAAGAACTGCGCCGTACGAATGGCCAGTTTTACACATAGGGAAGAGCCAAGAGACGCTTGTCGGCCTTTTAGCAAGGAATGGATATAATAGCTGTTCTCATTGACGACAGATTCTTTCGAAACTTCGCGAGAGGCGGTAGTACTGGGCGATTGAGCCTGCCTAAGGGTTGCTTCTCTGTCCGGTAACATGAATTGAGGGGTGTTTGAGGCCCCAGTTACCGTGTATTTATTAGTTGGCCTGTTTGGTGGTTTTTCTGTTTTAGCTTCAACATCGGACCCACTGCTCATTGGGGGTCGTTGATTGAGAGACTGTTAAGCATCACCTTCCCATGTACGTGACATCCTTTTTGAATAACTTCGAGAATTTAACGGGATTCTATATGAAATAAGGAGGTGTTCTGATTGGCGTCAATAGTGGGGACGTGAAGAGCAAATCTAATCTAGATGTGGAAAATCTTCTTCTGGGCCCTAGTTAGAAAAAAACGGTCTAACTTGAAGAGTGGGTGTCACTAATTCATATGATGGCGGGAAATTGAAGTACTACTTTATAGACCATTTCCTTAGCCACGATCGATCATATATAAGTACCAGACAGTTCATCAATTTTTTCTTGTGTGTTGATTTCGTCATTTTGACGACTAAGTGAAGTCTGATAGTCAAGTCAAGGGAACAGAAACCATTGTAAAGTTTAATATTGTCGGTGTGTGCGGTTACCAGACTGAGAAAACATGCTGGTACAATTTGCTAATGATCCTCACAGAATGACTCTTGAATTTTAAGTATGCCATGCTCCAGTTCGTGAGAATGTAGAGAGGTAATTTATGGTCTGACTTACGTCCGCTTATGTACGTTATTTGGCACCAAGAGACCACACAAAAAATGAAACTCTTCAGTTCTGGACCATTGAGCGGGCGAGGACATGATGAAACTGTGGAATAAATGAGGAAATTTAGGAATGCCAAGCCTTATCATGCTATTTTTGACGAAGTAAATAAGCAATCTGCTCTGCCACTGGTACTATCTTCCCCGGATAGTGTTATTTATTTTCCACAAAAAGACGAATGTTAGCCCGAGATCTTCCCTCGAGGCTAAACACCTGAGCGTCAATTCCTCCCTAAAATCAACGAATTCTCTTTGACAAATAAACAACCGAAAGGACCTTGAAGAAATAACATGAAAAGTTATAGCGGACGAACGAGCAGACTTGCCGAAAATTGAACTCATCATAAAAGGATTTATGTAATCAAAATTGGCAAAATATCCAATGACTGCATCGAAGAACGCATAATTATTGGCGTGTACTCCCTTGAACTTAAAAAAGATATGCTTCATTTTGATGGGCGTCAATACAGCGAATTCCTCCCCCTTTGAGTCTTTGCAACCAGAACCCTCTTTTACAGAGGTAAACAAAATTATCATCGAGAAGACAGGGTTTGAAAAGTGAGTTTTTAGAAGAACACTAGAGAAATAGAAAATATGTCACCACTGGGGATCGAACCCGTGGTCCACGCGTTCGCGGCGTGCGCTCTACCAACTGAGCTATGTGACCTCCGTAAATAAAATCTTGTGACCGTAAACAAAATCTTGTCTAACACATTTTTCTGGCCAAGTTGTTTCCATTGAATCTGAAAGTGATACCCATTTCCCTCCGGCACATCACATTATTTTTAGAAAATTTTTGCCCAGATTTGCGATAATTTATAAAAGTATAACGGTAACTGTAACTTTGATTAAGTTTTTTTGTGAAACGTTATAAATCCGAATAAAAGGCTCAGGCCTAAGTAGTTTTGTTTATAGCGGCGTACGACATCCACATCGATTTGTATCTATTACAGTACTACAATAAGTAGAATGATATTCAACATTTTATTTGTGCGGTAATTATCGAGTGCTTCAGTAAATTTTTATGCGGTAAAGTAAAGGATTTTTAAAATTTATAATTTAAAAAATAATTTATAATGCGAACGCATAAAGAAACGAATTAAGTAATTTACGACCTTAAATATGCTAAATTGACAGTTATTTCTGTCTGTATTAATCTTAATTGAACAAGATCTTTTTAAAAAGTGTAAAATAAATTATTATAAATAGGCCTACCCTTGAAAGTAAGTTATCCAACATCAACTCTATGTGAAAGCCACTTGCTATTGCAAAGTCTTTTCCAAAATACTCCAGTCCCGTAACTTCGTAAGCTTTTCCTTTAAATAGACGTTAAACAACATAATGAATTTAAACTGCATACATGTTTGGTGAAAATTAAGTATCTCGATATGCATAAAATTGTAAAAAGACCACAGAGGCTCCAACAGTTATCACAAAGGTGGCCAAGTATCAACAGATAACATTTCCTCTCTATAACAGCATCGGTATTCACTTTAAGTACATATAACAATAGCTGTGTCGGTTCGCGACTCAACGCCTAAAAAATCCGCCTACTTCAGCATAGGCGGCGCCTCTAAGAGGCTTCTAGGCTTCTCGGTCATTTGGCTAGGATCATGTGTTGTATCTGTTCTCATTGATGACACATTGATGGCAGGTGCTGTTCGTGGTCCGTGAGAGGTGGTCCTACTGGGCGGTTGAGCCTTTATGGCTTGCTTCTCTGCCCGATGGCACAAATTGAGGGGCGTTGCCCTTGGACGCCAAACTGCCCTTTATTTATTAGTTAGCCTGTTTGGTTGTTTCTCTGTTTATTTAGGGTAGTTTCAATGTCGGGCCCACTGCTCATCAGGGGTCTTTGATTGAGAGATTGCCACTGAGAGTCTTCTAGACCTCTTGGCTAGGATTGGATGTAGTATCTGTTCTGATTGATGACAGATTCTTGCCATAAACCATGAGAGGAGGTCCTACTGGGTGGTCGAGCCAGCCTAATGGCTTTTTTCTGTGCCCGGTATCCTAAATCAAGGGACATTGCCCTTGGACGCCCTGATGTACTAGTTAGCTTGTTTGGTGACTTTATATCAAAATTGGGATTAGTGCTCATCAGGGGTCTTTGACTGAGAGATTGCCACTGTCGGGCTGGAAAGTAATGCTTTCTCTGGAAAAGAGAGTGAAACAAGAAAGAAAAGAGCACTGAAACAAGAAGGAAAAGAGCAAAATGGAGCCCTTTGTCAAATCTTCGTCAAGTCAAGTCAAAAGAGTAGGAAGAACTTCCCATACCGAAGATATTGAAAGATATAATTTCAAGTCATCATTGTATGATATACACAGCCCTCCATTT
>JAAAKM020006971.1:35920800-35951682 GCA_010016025.2 Alatinidae sp. Z8VKAUB7J3
TCAACGGCAAATAGAAAGGAGCTAAAATTATTACACAAGGGCAGAGCAGACTTCGAAAAAGAGGAACTTCAGTTCCCCATTTTCTAGCAGAAAAGACACGTGGAAACCTTCGTCATTTCCCTCTAACAAACAAACAAACTTCGCGTAAAAGAACTGAAAAAGTATGAAATCTGCAGTACAGGTACGCTTTAAGAATTTAGTTGCCATATGGCTAATGTGCCCTATAAAGCAGGGTTTCTCACATTGTGCACCATGGAGAGTAGTTAGAGGTACTGTTATCTATTTCAGATCTTAATGAAGCAGCATGAAATGCGAGTGACACTATCGGACTAAATTATGATATGGACTACGAGTGGGGATAGCATTCACCCTACACCGGGTATGGGCAACCTTTTTTGACAAAGGAATCTATGGTTGTGAACTTACACACGGGGCTCATAAACCTAAAACAGCAGAATGGCGGGAGAAAATATTCAGAGTAGAATATGGTTAATGAACTAACCCACTTTTTATATTGACAATACTTCAAATTACAACCATTTCTATTGCTTATTGTCAATGGACTAATAATGCCTTATCGATATTCAATTTAATGAGTAAAATACAGCATTAGAAAGCATCTATATGCAAGGCAATGATCTAATCATAACAACAACACACCATGTGTGAGTCTGCTTAATTAAATACTTTCACCAACTTTTCTGAGGTCGATAATGACTGCAAGGCCCCGATCACTATTTATCTTGACATGGGCTTCGGTTATGAGATATTTAGAACAAGATTTGAATAAATTGCCAAATAAATATTGCCAAATATTGAGGGAATATGTCCCCCAGCCCTCCTCCTCTGGCCTTGTTACTGTATTTTTTATATTTTAAACGTCTTGACTTCATCAGTGCATAATTATCTGACATCAAATTGGCCTAATTCCGTGCTAGGTTAGGCTTTACTGGACATAACGAACATTTTTATAAGTGGACAGATATTACAGTTATACGTCGAGTCAACCCTTTGCCCGGGGACACAAAACACGCAAAGCCTTAAAGTGCACACGAGTAGATGAAGAACGATCCAATTTATCTGCATAAAAAAGCGGGAAGAATGTTTGTTATCATCTGGTGATTTTTACTTGACTCTTTTCGGCTTGGATTTCTGTGTGGCTATAAGACACGTACCGTAGTTATGCGCACAAGTCGAAATTTTCTAGGCCAAAAAGTACAATATTTCTACTATCTGGATAGTAGAAATAGAGATTAACATATGTCCTGTGTAGTTCAAACAATTAATGTACACAATGGAAGGGTTATTTTTATTGGCAGTAACGAAACGATAGAAAATGAGCACAGAATAGCCAGAGCAAATAAATATGGTCAGCCCTGAGTAAAAGGCGTAGTGGGGAGGGGGGGCTACTCCGGAACAAAACCGGTACTCTCTATAATCTCCATTGTAACTCTAATTACTGTGACACAAAGGCATATAAGAGAATAGGCCATAAAAGTTGAAAATAAGTCCTTTGTTGAGATGTTAATGCCTTCATTTGATTTGTTGATACTGCTACAAGTGGTAACTTTAGGTTAACGATTGATCTGGTGGGCTCGACTCGTCGTTGGTTGTTGTTTTATCGCAAATTTGTTAAAATTGTTAAAAAGTTCTAGTTAACCAAAGAGATGTCAAATGTAAACTAGAAGTCGACTACCTATGCTTCACTCGCTGCCTTCGCTTGACGTTGTAAGCATGGCTACCCGTGCAAAAAACTCTTCGATGAAAACACCAAACAACCCAGAATCTGACCACCACAGTACCATTAGATTACAAATTCCTGTGAAATCTGCTTTTGATCAGGCTCAGGCACCGGGAACATACCATTGCCATTGGCATTTTCATGTATGAATCTAATCGATACCCTGATAATTTAGAATCTGAGACTGAATCAGCTGCTCTAAAATCTCTTTTAAACGTACGGCTATAATACCCAGATACCGGTATTTAAAGTTTATACTTACTTCTCGTTTCCTACAAAAATTATCAGCAATGCAGGTAGACCTATATTCAATTTTAGGGCCTAGATATGAAAGTCGTACCAAAGGTGAGTCTATAACAAGCAAATATCTCCTCGCGCTAAACGTCTTCACAGTGTCCTACGTCTCTTAAAGCAACCCAGTTGTATATGCTCTGTTATAAGCTCTACCTTGGACCAGTCCCATGGCCCTCCCAAAAATGTTTAATGGGCCACATTGTACACATTTCGTCAAATGGTCCGCTGGCCTGCGGTTGCCTATGCCTGCTCTATTGTAATACGGTTAAATGGCTTTAACAAGGATACTTGCAAAGCGGTGAAAAAACAAGATACAATCATTTGTAACGTATAAAGGTACCTTGAGCTGTCTATTCATCGTGTCCACCTCTTGAGTTTTTTCGTCTAGTTCTTTCTGTGCTGAAGTAAGCAATTTCTTGAGCTATATCGTTGGAAAATAAATCAGGCTTATATTAATCAGCTATTACAAGTTGAGTCTAAGCTTCTTGCGTGTGTCATAATGTAGTTTGCCTTCGTTCAGCAACATCATTCAACAGTAGAAATAATGTATAGCAATGATATATGCAGTAGACTGTAAATGATTTGTAAATATAAAGAATCCTGAATGGGGAGGGGAGTGAAGGTTATTCGTTATATCGAGACAGAGTTTATCGATATCTCGTCATGCAGACTGAAATTATAGTAAAACGAGGAATAAGGTATATTGACTCGCGACGTTGGTTAACGAGAATTTAACTTTAACTTTAACTACAAGAAGTACCATACTGTCACATTATACTTGTATGTTTCTTGCAATGTACTTGAATGTGAAATTACTAATATCAAGGAGCCAACTAGTACCCATATGCGTATCATAACATAAAATGTGCATTCACAGTATGGGTTTAAGCACTAATGGGAAGGAAGTAACTCTCCTACCGCATGATCTCTACAGGCAAGTCAACAAATCTTACAAAAGGTAAAGAAAGGAGCACAAACGAGAATTAATTCATAGTAAGTTTAGCTTCCAAGAGCAAGTCTTAAAAAATACCCAGCCGGTATTTCGATATTGAATCAATGCCTAATCGACGTCATCTCTTACATGGAATTGACATTGCTGGTTCCTTCCACATGAAAACTGACGTCTTTTAGGGGCCTCGTGCCAACTACCACGAAAATAAACATATATCTTATTTCAGTACAAAGCAAATTACACTAACTAGCTCTTTTTCCTAGGACCTCACAACCTAAAATTACCCGCGGCCCAACACACCCTAAAATACCGACTAATTGTATTTATTATTGCACACCTAAGTAAATTCTATTTGATGTAAGAACCATGCTGTATCTAACAAGCTACCTTGTCATTCTCCTTTGATGATTCTTCCCTGTTGAGATGATTCTGCTGCTCCAGTTTTTTCAACCTTTCCGAGCTATGGGATAATAGAAGGAAACACCAAACACTATTTTGTAAAGCTTCCTTATTTACAGGACAATACCTTGCTTTGAGGCAAGTTCCAGGTTTTCAGGGATGAGAATTAAATTGTTGAAGGATTCAAGAATTCAACACTTTTGCCAGAAGAGATGCCGGTTTAGTAACAACTGTCTACCTACGAATACCGGTTTATTGTATTGTGCGGTGCAAATATTACCATCCTCTATCTGCTGCCTTCTCTGTGCATATTATGAAATACGTAGCCTCTTTTCCAGACTAAGAACTAGCTTAATCTTAATATGCACTTTGATCATCCAATGAAAACACGCACTCTGTTAAACTTCACTCTATAACATTCCATATTAAAGCCACAATGTATAGATAGAACCCTTGAAATATTCACCGATCTTCATATATCTGCAACTGTTTTGAATGATCGACAAAACGAAGCAAATTTTAAGTGACAAAAAAGTAAGGACTGCAACTAAGACCAAGCTGCTGGAAGTTAGAGTCCGAACTCGCACACGGCGTACGGGCATAGTACATAGAGGTATAATGTATAAGAAAACTAGAACGTTGTTTGTGGCACCTACTACGACGAATGGTAAATGGGTTAGTGTATGGCGATGGAGACGTCTGCTAGTCATTCAAGATGCTGTTTGCAAATTTAATCCGGAAACACTATCGGGATGCCGAAAAAACATTTCTACCATGTTGAACACGTCGACAGTGCAAGCAAAGAGAACAACTCAAATGAAAACTGGTTTAGATGCATTACTTGAGCGATAATTCAACAATACACTGTGGTAGCAAGTTTACTATTGAAAGACTACACGGGTACAACACCTACAGCTACAACAACCACAGCTTACAATAAATACAGCTACAACAAGCACAGCTACAGCAACCACAGCTACAACAATCACAGCTACAACAGGCACAGCTACAAGCACAGCTACAGCAACCACAGCTACAACAAATACAGCTACGACAAAATACAGCTATAACAAGAACAGCTACAACAAACACAGCTACAACAAACACAGCTACAAAAGACACAAGTGCTACTATAGGTAATACGTTAAGGAAGACAAACCGTAAACTTTTAGTCATAAAAAGAATAACTTGTTCATTGATTACCTGTCCTTTTTTAATGTTTTGATTGTTTCTTGTGCCTTATCTTTTTCCAAAGCCAAACAGCTTAGTTGCTCCTGCAACTCATTCTTTTGCTTCAATACAGTCTGGTAACTATGGCTGGTTCCTTTATTTTCCTTCTTTGCCCTTGCTAATTGCTTTTTCAAGTCTCTGACCTAAAGGAAAAAGTCACATATTCACCTCAAAGCACACTGGCAAAGGCATCTTAAATAACAATTGTGTAGGTTAGAGAAATAATCAAATTTCTTGTCAGAATGTTATCGGTGGGTTTCACTCATTCCTCAGTCCACGTGGCTATTGCTTCATTTGAGGAGTCAACAGTGCATCGAGGGTGCACACTGTATCATTTGTCCATTGAAATCTGAGGCAGTCTTCACTTGTTTTACCTTAGCTACGTGTAATGTAGAGAACTTGTAGAAATTGAATTGCTCCAATTTTAATCGTCTTTAAAAGAATTCAAAACGTGAGCTCATTGCATCCACATGTGACTTTAAATGGTACCTGAAATAGCATTGAGTTATGATAGACATAACATGGCTATTTAAATGTAATAAATTGAATGTAATAGACCTATCTGAACGCTACTCTCCTGATACTAAAAACAAATGAATAGTATATTTGACCAAATTTTACGAAACAGACTACGAAGACAGTCTTTGATATAGGACAGTGCCAGAGGTAAAGTATAGGAAGGATCGAATCGTCAAGAAAGCTTAATGCCCTTTCTCTACAGTAGACATGTGATTAAGGTGCCTTGCCTTTATAACCCATCACTCTGGGGTGATTGCAAGTGTCTAAGAGGCAGAATTTGACTCAAAAGTATGAAGCATTAGTAGTGTTACTTGCTTTCAAAGGAATGTGAACACATGATACGGCCTTCTAAGAAATATGAACAATACTCAAATATGGGCAAAGCACAGTAACTACTTTAACACTCTACACACCTCCACAGAATCGGTTTCTTCCAACGATTTCAATCTGGTCTGAAGTAATTTCATTTCGTTCTGCATTCCCTGTACAGATTGCTGAGACGCTGATCTATAATGACAACGAAGTATGTCAATTAACTGTATTAAAAGTAATGGATAGCATTCCTGTATTAGAAGATGAATGGCTCTGCAGATCGATTTTTTGCGCTGGCAAAGATTATTCTCTTAAGAACAACCGATAACGACTATTTCTCATGATAGGGTAAATTCTACTGCACAACCTATACGTTAACTGGACCCTGTCATTTGACATTAAAGGTCAATTGAACTATGTTATCCATCATCTAAGTACTTCCCAACAACCTAGCAACTGAGCTATAGAAAGAAAGCGAGGAAGACAACGACTTAACAAGAATAAAGAAGAAAGGAAGGCAAAGGAAAGAACGAAATATAGATAGAATGATATAAAAAGGAAGGAAGCAGTGGTGAAACGGAAGTAAAAGGAAGAGAGAATGGATGACAGCATGTGAGAAAGAAACAGATAAAGAAACAAAAGGAACAAAAATCATAAAGAAAACTCATCATGGGTCTGCGGTTGAGAGACTAATAAAGTTCGCCCAGGCTCTCATTTTTTCAAGGTCGGTCAATAGGAGCCCCGTTAGCGCTAGAGGAAGTGGTCAACGCGTGACCGAGCGTAGGAGTGGTGCTGAACGGGCGTGGAAGTAGCAGCTACTGCTAACACAGACACGTTATTAGCTAATGAAAGAGTAACAAAAAAATATCTTGTATTATTAATTTTTTAAGATCTGTAACTTTAAGTTGCTGCAAGCCTACAGAAATCAAAAAGTAGCCATTATCATAAACCTTGATGCCCATCGCAGTTATCAAGAGAGACGAACCTTAACATAGTTTTAAACACCAGCTTAAAGTTTGATGTCGGTGATTTTATCTTCGCCATAGTCTTCTAAGACGTAAACCTCTAATTGTTTTCTCTGTGTATCAATTGGGGAGTACAAATGGATCTTTTGATTGATTGTATAAGAAGTATGCTTCACAAATCAGGAATATTTAGGTGAAATGCTAACTAAAGCCCACTATTTATGGGGGCATTAGATTGCGGGGATGTTAATAGAGGGGGCGTTAAAATAAAGAAAGCGTTACCACGAGGGCTGTTATTTTACCAAAAACTCTATAAGGAGGGGTGTTAATTTAGGGGGCGTTAAGAAAGAGGGCTGTTAAAGAGAGAGGGCGTTACAAAGAGTGCTTTTATCTCCTGAATATCCTAGAAAGGGGGTGTTAATTAGAGAGGCGTTGAAAAGAACATGAACGATAACTAGAATGATTGTCATATATTGAGTAGCTAAGTCTAGCCACTCATTGATTCTTCTAAACCAATGGTATTCTTGTATTTTACTATTTGCTTTGTGATTGGTCAATTTTATGTATATGTATAAAGTAACCTTGTAAATGAAGAGAGTGACTGAGGGACTGTGAAAGAAGTCACAGTTCCTCCTCATAGATTGTAGACTCAAGATGCAGTTTCATGAATGAAGAGTTGCTCTACCAAGCGCTGGCAGCGTCGCCCTCGTTACATATCAACGCTTGGAGGTTGAGTCTTGCACAGAAAGCACTCTTTCTTAAACCTTGCGTGGGTGCACACACAGACGCTAATTTGGATGAACTTATGGCGATGGAGTGGGTAAAGGAAGAAAGGGAATTGAAGTTTGTTGTATTCGGTCTCCTTCTGTCTACATTGTCCGTTGCTCTGTACCTTTTAGTGAGACTGAGCAGTGCTGCGTTCAGTACCCTAAGCACCAATAGAGGTAACTTCTAAAGCGATTAAGCCACAGCATCACATGTCATTTAGCAGTGTCTACTGTTCCCTCACGACTTCGATGCCATCAGTTACTGCCAGTGCCGGACCCAGGAGTGGGCTATCCAGAGCACGGTTCCCCACCAAGGATCCACCATTAATTTTGGTCTTTGCATTCTGACTAAAGGTAGCCGGGCTGAATGGTTTGGTCGGTTTCATTAATGCCAATAGCAACGGAGATGTATAAAACTATGAGAGATTGGCATGGAGGAATCCATGCAATCTCGCTTCTCGAGTGTTAAAAGCGGCCGCAATTCCTAGATCTGCCAGTGGTTACTGCCAACGTGGAATTTGTGAGTCTGAATCACAAGCAGCAATTACGGAAAGTGCCTATTTCTCTTCAGCTATAAATGGGTTTATTACCCACGCTCTCAGTCGTCCCACGTAGGATAGAGAAGGCACTGTTTGAGGAAATGACAAAATACCAAAGAGGACAAGGAAGACCGAGGAGGAAATGGATGACTGATGTTCAAGACTGGACGAGCAAGAAGTATTCAATCTGCACTAGAAAAGCTTCTAGCAAAAAGTACTGGCTAAGAGTAATCGCAAACCTACTGACATAAGAACCGACAGGTAGCATTTAACAAACAGCCATCCCACGCAGACTAGAGAGAGAGAGCTGGCAGAGGGAAGGACACGATACAAATTAGAAGTGGTAAGACCGAAGAGGAAATGGATGATTGACATTGAAGACTGGACGGGCTTGAAAAATGTAATCTACTCGCAAGAACCTTCTAACAAAAGGTAATGGCGACCAGTAATCGCAGGTCATAGACAGTCATAAACATCCAACGCATTTCTAGAAGTGAAACCGTAGGTGTTCCTTGCTATCGTAGCTGTGCAGTGGGCGTTACGAATCAAAAGCAGTTTAATTCTGTTTATCATTCATTCTTTTAGTCTTAGTTTGCCTCTCAATATGAAATGAAAAGAACTCGAGATTTCAAATTGTTGTCCTGCTAAATGGTACTTAGCTTTTTTCTACAGAAATGGTTTTGAACAAAACAGTTGCAAAGAAATTGAAATCACAACACAACCAAAGACGAAATCAAGTTATTGGTCATGTTGTTAGATCAAGGAGCTTGCATCAAATGTTTCTAAAAGTTAAGAAAAATACTAGAAGACTACGAATTTAACCAAAACATGGAAAGAGATCGCTGACGTTCAGCAATAGGCCAGGATCTGTTGCAAAGTTTATTGAGAAAATTGCTTGCAGTCCACTAGTTTCCTCCGCCGTCCAATGGGAAATGATAATAATAGTGGCGATGATGCTGATAATATTAATGCTGATGATGATAATGACAATAATGAAGAAGAAGAGTAAAATCATTTCTTGGAGGGAAGTTGCAGAAAGAGTACTGTTATCACAAACATTACGCAAGCAGCTTTATCTTCGTAAGATTGAAATAGCATTGTGAGTCTTACGACATAGAAGAAGAAGAAGATGGTCGACCGCAGTAGGAGGCAACACGAATGCTCCTCTTTCCTTAACTTCTACCACTACAGTGGTAGAGGTGAGCGTTACTCCTATCCCAAGTCAAGTTTTTGACGATATGCCTTACGGCTTCTGACCATAGTTTTGGTCTCTATCTCTATCATGGTTAGTAACGGTTGTTGATCGTTGTAGTAAGGCTTAGGATAGCATGAGGTGAGAAACCTGATGATATAAAAGATGTCAAGTCTACGTGCTGGAATACAATAATGGTTGCAGTGCTGACCATACTTGTAAATTTAGTGTTATATTGGCCTCTCCAAGGCAACATGTGTTTGTTGTATAATTGACGATTTCACAGCCTCAGCACTATTCTTTCTTTTTCTATCTGTGAACACCTTCCTTAATTATTTCAATGCAAGTTTGTGTTTGAACACTGTTTGGTGCTTGTGAGTCACTACGAGCACTCTGATCAAATACCCTGAACAGAAATTTTATCTGTGTAAACCTGCCTGCACTAACGCAAAGGTATTCTTATAGTAAAGATAAGCTGTGTTTACAAATGGGTGCAAAATGCTAAAATTCATCACACAGTAGCAATATCTGTTGGCAGTGTAATATTTAACTAATGAAAATAAACTTTCCATCAGACCACAGGCGCCAAAGCACAAGAGTAAACAAAAAATGAAGAAGCTGATAATGATAAGGAGAATGACGCTCAATAAAACATGAGAGTAATGATAATAACAATGATAATGATAATGATAATTTTAGTGATGCTAAGATAAGGTGGATAATAATCGAAGCTGCCATGATGATGATTCTAACGATAGTGGTTATGATGATGAGAATGATGATGAGGAGGAGTAGGACTACTACTGGAGATGGGGGAGCTTTTGCCCATGCACTTTTGACCAACTAATATTTTTCTCGCGCCTGAAGAACAAAGAGAACACTGAAAGGAGCAAGAAAACAGGGAAAAAGACCCATGCCATGGTAACGCTGTAGATGATGATGATGGTGATGATGATGATGACGATTATGGTAATGCTGCTGCTGATGATAAAGATAAAGAGGAGTAGGAGGATGAAGGGGAGGACGATGATAAAGATGATGATGCTGGTGATAGTGATGAACGTGGTTCTTGTGATAATGGTGACGATGATGATATATTTGTTGGTTATTGAAACAATATTCAATTTTGCTGATAAGAATGGTGATAGAAATGATAAAGATGATGCTGATATCATGGTAACGATAATAATGATAATGTCATTAGGAAAAGGAGGAGAAGAAGAAGAAGCAGAAGAAGGAAGAGAAGGAGAAGAAGAGGAAAAAGAGGAAAAGGGAAAGAAAGAGAAGAAGGTGAGAAGAAGGGAAAAGGAAGAGGGTGGAGAAGGGAGATAAAGAGAAGGAGAGGAAAAAGAAGGAGGAGAGGGAGGAGAAGGAGAAAAGGAGGAAAAAGGAAGGAGGAGGAAGACGTAAAGTAGGAGAAGAAGGGGAGACGGACAAACCCTGATGCAACAGATTTAATGACGATATCGGTTGTGATTATGGGGATGATGATGCTGAAGGTTACATTGATGACATTTGTAGTGATGATAATTATAATGGTAAGGATGATGATATCGATAACGTTAGGATCTTCGTGGGAACGTTGATAATGCTGCAGAAAACGCTTTTTTATAGCACTTATGTGCCGAAGTATAAGATTGCATTTCGCAGTTGATGAATTGTAACCTTATTAATGTGGAATCGCAGTTGAGTATCGAACTTTAACGATCTGGTCGCAGTGCAAATGCGCTACCGTAACACTGTGAGTGAGTGTATATCAATGCAAAGATAGTATCTGGTGTGCCATTGTATTCAGTGATATTACTGCAGTAATCAAAACATAACATACTGTAGCTGCCATTGTGAAATCATATATCATCTACAAGGCGTTCAGAATCATTCGTTCTTAACACAAAAGTGACAGCAGTATTTACAATCAATGTCCTAGTACATTAAAGTTGTGATGTGTTCTCTAATTGCATCTTTATAAACTCTATTGCTTTGTTATATATATATATGATATGTACAATTCTACTTCTACTGTGTTTCAACGCTTTTGTAAACAACCCAGGCCTGCATTGTCAATAAGAGTCCACATTCTAAAATCTGACTTTCTTAACCACGTTTTGCTTATCTAGCAGCATATTGGAGACCTTAATTACGGTTTCCAAAGACTTGTGATATTCATTTCTATGTACATTGCATTGTTTACTTAATTAGACATTTCTAAATCTTTGAAGTGTGAGTCTAATTGCTCATTAACAAACGCACATCTCAATAACACGACCTTTGTGTGATAAACTTCTATAAGCCTATTTTGGTGGACTCCTGTTGCTCCGTGAATTGACGTTGGAGAGTTGCTCAGGAAACCAGTAATTATATGCCTGAGTAGCAATGGATAGTACGCTAACATAAACCTACCCTCAAGAGAAGAATCAAATAGCATCAGGCTGAGGCTTTAAACATTGCCTAGGCCACCTCCACTCTCTTACACACTTGTCTAAAGTTTATGCTCTCAGCTGCCTAAAATTTGAAATTTTGCAAAGCCCTGCCGTAGCAGTATTACTTCATATATACCGCATTTACAGACACACCCCAACCCCTACATCTTCAAACATTCGCGTTTCCCATGGCTGTGGTAATGTCTCCTTTTCTTTTGAGACATGAAGCTTTTAATTGTTTTATTTAATGTGTAATCCAGGGCTTCTTGAAAGCCACTTGTTTCTTTTTCGGGTTGTGTTGTACAGTTCTTCGATTGCAAACTGCAGAACATCCTACAACCTTGAATTGGGAAACACCAGTGGAGTGGTTTAGAGGGGAGGGGCCTACCTTGGCTGTGATCACCAATATCGAAACAATTGTTCGCAAAGTGAAATTTATAAGAGAACTAAGCAAATTATTAAAAGTGTCGACCAATGAGACTCGAATTTTGAACGATTGTCAACGGAGGCCTATGGACACAATAATTGAACTTTATCGGAAAACAAAAATAAGCAATCGATGAAGTATCCTTCATACTTTACTGCAGACGGATTTGCAAAGAAGCAAGCTTGAAACAGCAGTTAATTTTATCGTTTAATCGGCAATCATCCAGCTACTAAAGACCCTTGATCTTCTCATTTAGTCACTAAGTACTTCGCTTTTATTCACTACCTGATAGCTGCATGCAATTTCAAACCTGAAGTAATGGCTGACAGCCACGATTTATCCCAACGCTGCTAATGAGACTTTGTGTTCGTCATAAGATGCACCCAATTTAAACAAACGAAAATGAGTAGACGAGATCTCTAAATTCCCCATCAGGCGTAATGCGCTTCGGTTCTAAAAGTCTTGTCGCCTTGCACCACACTGGATATTCTCACAAAAAGGTAAAGGTTTCACCAGACCGGACTGCTTAGCAAATGTTCACCCCTCTGTGCATTGAACAGCTCGTCCAGCCAATTCAACACCTGAGCACTCAGCCCTCTATAATCAGCAGTAAATTTCCTTATTCCAAACTGCCTTCTCTAAAACTTACGATAAATATATTACAAAGTGGACCAAACAATACTCTTAAATCTATGTAAATTTATGATAAACTTTGAACATTTCAACTACTATAACTATAATTATATTATATGGTAAAACAGTCACTTTCTACCCTTTGGCATTAATTAAGCTACTTCTTGATTATTTGTGCATTAAAACTATGACAAAACCCTACCATGTTTTAAAGAATGAGACCAAATTTGTATATCCGATGGTCGCGGCATGTACGATTTCAACCTTTGTTTGTGTTTTTCTCCTGACATACCGTCTCTCAAAAGGCATCATAAAAAGACATAAGCACTTTCTTTCTTACGCTGTAGGCAAACAACTACTTTTTATGCTGTGAGAGATTTTACTCTGCTAATAATAGTATTTCTACTGGAGTCCTCACCCCTAGAGCCTTTGTGATTCTCCTGTCTTCCGCACAGGGACAGTTTGTTACGAAGTTCAGCAAAATCAGGATGAAAGACAGCATAAACAAATCCATTCACTACACTGTTTAAAATTTGGAGTAATTGCAAGTATGTAAATCCAATCAGTGCAAAATCCCAATCAATCTTTAGTGTTGGGCTTATTAGTATCACGAGGAAAAAGACAAATTTAAAAGTGTCCATGGGGACGATGCAGAAAGAGTTTGCAGTTATCATGTTGATCAAGACTTTTCGGATCGACTGGTAGCAAGTTCCACCTTTTGCACAATCTTTAGTCGAGACTGCTTGAAATCTTTGTGACTCACTCAATGTTTTCATAATTTCTCTCATAAAGTATAGCATCAGAGCAACAGCGATGATATCCCGAGCTACGAAGATAACAGAAACAGAAATTTTTGAAGGCATCCCCGTAATATCGACTAAGCATTTTTGATATGGCTCAGTCTCTCCAAAGTCTAGAACCATTGTAAGTGGAATGGTTGCAGCAGCTGCAAGAATGATGGAGACAACCAGCCAAATGCAAATCTGTCGCTTGGTCACTTGGCTCTCAAATGGTTTGACGATTACTCTGTAGCGATCGTAGCATACCAAGATGAGAATGCATTGAGAAACTGTTACATTACTTACTACAACAACTGGTGCTACTTTGCAGACGTTGAAGTAGGCTTCATAATTAACGTCACCAATGGAAGTGCTGAGAAGTATAGTAGGAATAGAAACGGAGCAGATTAAATCCACAATTCCCAAAGTCAATAACAAGAACTCCTGCTTAGATCGTTTCATTCTTTTCTTCCATCCAAACACATAGATTGCAGCAGAATTGCTAAGAACTCCAAGAAACAAGAGCAAGGCTGCCAGAACGTTGATTGCAATCCAGTGCCCCATAGTAACACATGTAGTTAGTACTAGCTCAGGCTTAGATTTTCTTCCCTCTAAAATTCTTGCTAAGTGACTCAGCTATTCAATCGCTTGGTAAGGCAGTCGTAAACCTGACTGAGAAAGCTGGCACTTTATTATTATCTCAACTGACACAATAATGGATCTGGCACCAGAAGAGATTCGCCAGATTTTATAAATAACTCCCATGTGGTCAAAGATAACTGATTTCCTTGATTTATTGTCGAAGGCTTTATGATACGTAATTTCGTAGACAATAGTCAAGTTTACCTTACCATTGTCTCGTCTGCAGGGTCTCTTCTCCTTCTTTGATTAACCTATTATCACTTTTTCTTTTTATTAAGCTTCTAGTGACGTGAATGGTTCTATAAATGCCTCTGTGAGTAGATTTAATTTATAATTTGAGGTCGGCGACCACACTATGCAATATACGTAGAAGGTGGTACTGTGAGTTGGACATGATTCAAAATGGAATAAGATGTCGTGAGGAACTGTCACTAAACACTAAATGTATTTTGACGTTGCTGACAAAAGAGTGAGATCAAAACAGATGCAATACGATAATGTGGCTTAAAATTATTATCTTTTACAAATAATTGTACATTTTCAGCCACATAGTAAGTTGCGTCAGTGATTGTGTTTAGATTTGTACTGAATAAAAGCGCAGTATCAGAGCAAAACTCATTAAACTGCGTAATGTTTCTATAGCACAGTTGCTTTGCTTTGAATTGTAGCAGAGATTCTTACAACTATCTTTCACCTGCAGGATCTAAATTGTTGTTCATAGTTGATTCTCATTCACTTCCTTGCCGTATAGCTTTGTAGCAACTTAGTCATTCCTTATCTGTTTTGTCTCTTATAGTTGATCATGAAGAATCGCGTATTGTTTGATGAAGAAATTTGGCCACCCAGGGTATTTACAAACATTTACCTCCGGGAGCATTTGATTTCTGACTTACGAAAATGGTGATCAGCATTAACAATGGTGCCAGAGACGTTTAGGTCAGTGTTTCATATCTAGGATTTCCAGCTCTACACCTGACAGGAAGAATCGTTTAGTCCGGACATTTGTCGATATAAATACTTCTTGTTGCATTTGATTCCTGATTTACAGAAATAGAGATTAGCCTAATAATAATAATTTTTAAACTCGAAATTTATTTTTCAACATATATCAACGAGATACAGTCAAACACTCACAACTATTAGGCATGTATGTATACAAGCTGTTAAAAACTATCGGCACGTTTGCCAGTTTGTCACTTATTAGGTAATTAGAACCCAGACTCTATGCAATAGCATAAATAAGAGCTCTGGTGTAAGAAGGTCAGAATCGAGAAGCGAAGAAAGACGAAAAAAATCACCAACGGAATTTATGACGACATCTTTGAAACAGTTTTTTGAAACCAATGGTGAATGGTATCTGCAGACACGTCTCACCAAGCAGACTGCAGCGGGCGTGTTGCCCAATCCGATATTAAACTTCTCAATCATATCAGATGTTTTGTGTTCCTAATCTACCCCGGTTATGACATACGTCAACAATCAACAACTGTATTAACATTTAAGGGTCCCAACATTTAGAGTCTGTAGACGAAAGGTTGTGCTTTTTATTAGAAATATAGACTTGACATGATATAGCTTCGATTGCAATGTTTCTTAATGACATGATATTTTATCCTGAAAAAGTACGATGATTCGATTTTTCGAGTCATCTTATCTGCCAAAGTGCATCAAACTAGATCCCTTATCTCAGTGGCCATCAAAGCTTTTCACTTCCAAACTTATTTATACTTTTTGGTCTGGTCTAATCTTTCAAGATCTTTAAACAAGATGTGGAGATTTGCGTTGAAAATGACGACAAGTTCCTAGATCTTTGTACCATCTGCTGCAGCCAACAAGCAGCTGTCAGCCTCTGTTTGATGTCCTACCGCCTTTAAAACCCTTAAATAAGCCTCTTTTTGGTAATACTTTCTTTCATTCCCAAGCATGTTTTAATTCGTACTAAGCTGTTTAGAAGGCCATCAACACAGGGTTGGAATGCCACAACTAATTCTCATTTCACGTAATCCGTACGTAGCCTTGAAACTTACATCCAATCATTTGGGTGACATTTAACATGGAAAAGTATTATTGATAGGATTCTCTTTACGAGCATAACTTCTTTTTGGTGCATTGCTCTTTCCAGATCAATATTTGCATTTGCACATTTCTCTTACCAGCAATACAATTTCACATATTTAATAATCATAAAAATGTCTCAGCTACCTAACCTTGACGCAACAATGGCTACCTCCAGCAATGAAATCAAATATTATCTCTCTAAAATGTATTTGACAGCCTTTTCAAACTTCAAATTTAGGAGTTTTGCAGACTACTGAAGTACAATTTGTCTCTTTGAGCGCCTCCCAGATAAGCAATGATCCCTTCCTGTTGGCCCTAAGGGATATGCGCTTTACTCAATATTTTGTCCATCTCTAACATTTCGTGGCCAGCCGCGAGGCTGTCTATAAACGTCGCATTCGTCTGGACAATATCTGTATTTTTTCAAACTATTTGCAGCACCAGTTTTTCCAATGCCGAAGTGATCTGCAAATTTCCGAAATCCCGAAAGCAAACGTTCTTCACAATAACCTAAAGAAACAAATCAAAAAAAGACATAAACCTTATTACTTAATCCGCTTAGAAATAAAAAAACTCACAACTACTTTGGCAATGACATAAATATCATAATTACATAGATCAAATTTATATCAATCTCAGAGAGATTGATAAGAGAAGATAACATAGATACAAGTAAAATCCAGTCTTAATCCAGAGTAAGACTTTTTCAAATTCATCTGCGAAGTTAGCTATAGTCAACTTAGTGTCTTCTCTCCTTTGCTGAAAGACTTATTATATCAGTCTTGCTCTCCTTTATACATCATGAGATAGTTTTATTTCTTATGTACTGGTTCATTTCCTACTCACAATTCGCGATGTTTATAATTCCAATAATAAAATAAGTTTTTCAAGGTTAGTGGGAGAGCTATAACCCCCTTTAGAAACTCCTCTCCCTGGCCCTTATCTTAGACGGTAACATTACTTACCTGCTAAATTTCCATTGCCTATTATTTCATTGACGTGAATGGTCCAAACGTATATACGGATTTCCAGTTAAGGGCCCAGGTGTCAACTACAAGCTTACTATAGAATAATGGCTTCCTGTCCATTGCCTCAGGTTTGTTAAATGCATCCAAGTGAGCGATAGGAAAACTATTCATCTTAATTGGGCCCTATTCCAAATAATTGTAAAGTGTGTTTGGATGCCAGGAATAGAGAAAGAAAATGAATTTTGATGAAAAAAAATTATAGATACTTCAAAAATTATGAGGGGATAAAAATTTAGCTTTTCACCCTAAAAGGTTAGGGATACGCTTGCACCCTTTGATCCCCTGTTTCCTGGACATTCACTTAGTTCCACTCTCTTTTGCTGAAAAACCTTGTAGGTCCTGTGGTGTTCCTCTGTATATTATATACGGGCATGGCTTCCATCCTTGTGTGTTACTTCGCTTTCTACTTACGATCTACAATATAACTCAGATTATACTGTCAATACTCATAGTTTACATTGGATAGAAGCATCGTTTGCAAAATATTGAAGGGGACACGGCCTCCCTCCTTACTGCACTTGAAAAGTGGCCAATATTTGGCATGTTTGTGAAAAATGTGGTACTAGTCAATGAAAGAGGAGCGTACACGTCGCCTCTCGGTACAGCGGTCCATGTCCTCTGTTTTTTACTTTCTGTCTCTTCGTCTTCTCATTTAAAAGGTGATGCCAGCTGAAAGTTGACACCGATAACATCGGGGATTACAAAGCGTGGTAAGCCTGCGCGCAGAAACAACTTCTTTGTTATGACAAGGCAAATTAGCAAGGATAGTTATTTCATTCTTTTAAGGAATCCGAGGCACATCATTCTATTCCTTCAATCATTCTATATTTTTGAGTAGGTGTATTTTGGTTACCCAATGAACTATTGACCCTCTCCTGCAGAGCGACGCTTTCGCTTCCTCCTTCAACCCACGCACTGTGTTGACTTCGTTTGAAAATTCTCCAAGTGGTACCCAGTCCTCTAGTCGTAGGAGGATCAACAATCAAAGCAAATACTTCCACCTTCAAGATGGTGTAAAAACTAAGAACGACGGGATAACTCTAATAACAACAACAGAACGGGTAAAATATAGAGAAAACTGTTTTCAAGGAGTCATTTGCGCCCAGCTGCACGGATTCAAAGGGATAAACCTACTTTTCATGAAGGATTTATCGAACTGCGAGGCACTCAAAGTTCACACATCTGTTTCATGGAAAACACAAGGAAACACATCTCTCTGTTGATACTGACGACATTTCAATTTCCATTTTCCATTCTAACACAAGTTCTGTTATCATTAAGAAGAGGGATGGTCGTTGTTTAATGACACTATATTACAGGAGACAACTAGTTCAAGTTTTCAGTGGCGGTAGAGCATGAAATAGCTGACCAAACATGAGGGAAATTAATTTCGGTTGCAGGTGTTAAATCTTGGAATCAGATGATGACAAGAACCATCCATGCTCAAAATTTTGTTATACCTTTTGCCTCGACATAGTGGATAAATTTTGGTATACGACATTTTACGTATGGCGATAATAATACATTGAGATTTTAGCCCACTTTGTGGATTCCACTTCAAGGAAGAAAACTCAAACGAAGTCTTAATTTTTTGTTGCTCTTAATCATTAACTCGTTACTTTTACCAAGTTTTAATTTTTACTTGACAATCGCAAAGTCTAAGGCCCTTTCAAGTCGCCACTTATTCGATTTCATCATTTGCTGCAGCGGTACAGAATGGCTGCCAAGCCAGACACGAGAGAAGCATTGGCTTACCCCAGGGCAGAGAAACACCTAATGGTAGATAGTATGTTTGAAGAAGCATTCGACTTTCATGAACATCATCCTATTTCTTCGGAGGAACGATGGCCCCCGCTTGGTGCTGCTGCAGAAGTAGGAGTCAGTGGAACTCAAGAAAATCAGACCTGTGAATGGTAAGATTTATTAGGCTTATCGACATTAAAACACCAAAACATCTCTAGGTGTATCACAAGGCTTTTGAAACTTGAACATGTACTATCTTCAATTCCTTTTGGGCAAACTTAAAGTTTCTGATGCTAAATTCCATATATTGTACCAGACAGCCCCAGTCTCAATTGGCAATATCTTGCAGCCATCCATAAAATATTAGTGTGCTTGAAATGTACTGAGGAAGAGTTCAATATATATTGAAATATAAGGGATGCACTCAGTTGAGAAGTAATAAGCATATGCTGAAGGCTAAAAACGTTGTAGCGACCCAGAAAAGTTAGTGAGCACCTTCACAATTCAAGTAACCAAGATCTCAAGACAGAGGAACTAGATGTTTTAAATGAAGCTGTCTGATATTGTTAATCAATAAATTCGTTCTCAAATGCACTTACAGTCCTGGACAAAACTGTTCTGTCTTCCTTGACTTTACAGATTTAGATCCATCACACAAGATTTAATGTGCTGAACTTTATTTGGTATCCTATAAGTATCAGCCAATGTATCAGTATCATTATTGGTTGTGAGACTTGATAGCATGATTGCAATTTGGCAAGAAGTCTGGTATCAACTAATCCCTAGTTGAAAGCAGTAACACATTTGGCCCATTAAAAATTTCCACAAAAGGGTCATCAATTGGCTTCCCTCCTTTGAACTCAGTCAATGAAGCCAGATAGGCAGTTATATATATACTGATGTAGTTTGTTGAGATCATACAATCCCCTTTCCCATCCCCGCTTGCTAACTATAAACTATTTCTGATCTTTGCAAGCCTCAAATAAAAGCAACACAATACATGATAAACAGTCTCTTGGATCAAGAAAATAATAAGGCACCATATCTGAAATGAAATGATTTTAAGCAGTGTTAAAGATGAAAGATTATACCTGCACCCCTTCCTAAAGGCTAAAAACGTTTGAATGAGTGGCTAGAATTTTCTCACCACATTTACAAATCAAATATAATTAAATGCAAATATAATTAAATTTTGGGTACATCAGAGTACGTAAAGAAATCCCCCAATGTGTCTTACGACCTTAGTTCCTCTTTTCGTTTTTTGCTAAATCTTTTGTTAATACCTCTATAAAGGGACCATTATGGAAACCATGTCTTCTGAACCTTTTTAATGGTATCCCTGCCAACTTTATCTATAGGGGTTTATTATGCAAAATTTCCTTGTTTTTTGTTACTTAAATTTTGTTTTCTTTAGAGTGACTTTAATATTTTTTTAATTTTGTAAAATAATTTAAATCTTAAAAAATATAATTTTGACGTATTATTTTATTTTATTTTTGTAACTATTTTTATGGCAAAAGAAATCATCACCATCATCACACACACACTCACTCACTCACTCACTCTCTCACTGTTAAATGCCAAGGTTCCATGCAAGAATGGGTTGGACAGGATATGTTAGCACTGTATACTGATCTAGACTGTCTTAAAGTCTAAATTCTAATTCCTCTTCAGCAAATCTCTTTTTATTACCTGTTGCTATTGTTACCTCATGACATTACTGCAGGAACTAAATCTTAGTGTCTCCACTTTCTTATCCAGGTAGGTAGCTCCATTCTTTGCAAATGACTCAACGAAGTTAACTTACTGATTTCAATAACATCTTTGATGCTATGACCACTGAGCCTGCTTCTTTGTCCATCTGAACTTTCTTTTCCCCATACTGTTGTTGTAATCCACCTTATCATTGCCATGCAGTTTCTTTCCAATTAGCCAAGATCATTCTGCTTCACTGCCCATGCCTTATTTCTGTACAACATAACTTTTGACATAGGCTTAATACAACCTACCTCCAACCGGAATTGAGAAAACTCTATTAGTTGCCAAAGGAAGTGACTGTCTAAATTTTCTCCTTGCAGACTCTACCCTACAAACAGTACTCATTTCCATACCCCTTCCACAATGAACATGTCAGCTAAGTAACATAAGTTTTCAACTATCTCTAATACGTCCCATAATGTGTAGCATGTATAACAACTGTTATATGTCTGGAAATACAATGGCTATCTTATATATATAATGTCAGCTTTACACAACTTTCATATATACAAAGTGAATGTCATCTCTTTACCCTCAAACAATACATCTGCATTTTTATGTACCTAATGCATACAAGTCTGGCAAAAATATATTTGTGTTAGCTACCTTCCTGCAAACTTCACAAAGCAACTCTAAATTCAAGGCCACTCTTTTCTTCACTGCTGCTAGTCATGGCTCACTGACTGTGACTGACTGACTCACTGACTGAGTGACCGAATGAATGAATGACTAACTAACTGACTGACTCACTGAATGACAGACTGACTGAATGGCAGACTGACTCACTCACTGATTCACTTACTCACTCACTCACTCATCCACTTACTCACTCACTCACTCACTCTGTCACTCACACATTCAATCATAAAGTGAGGGATTGAGTAACTGATGCAGAGACTAGCAGGTCTACTGACTGGACCAATTACCTGTTACGCCAGTTATTCAACCAACTCAGTGACTGGCTTTCTGATTTATTAAAGGAGCAAAATAGTTGTCTGTAATCACACCATAATGTACTACACCCTCTGCATCAGAGTGACTGTTTTATTGACTATTTCAGTGATGGGCTGGCATTGCACAAACTTCTTAGTTGAACTTTTGAGCTGGTGATGGAAAGACATCATGACTGTTTGGTAGTCAATTCATACCAAATATTGTTTGCTATTGCACCTGCTAATCTCTTTGATTTGTATTGTTTATGTAAGTCTTTCAAGACAAAACAAGATATCTTTGGTGCTCTTGAATTCATGATGTTTGAGATGACATGTGCTTTCAAGGTGGCCTATTGTACTTTGGAAAGTGATGGGAAAATTCAATGTGGTGTTGATCAACTTAATTTATTTTCACAATATAGCACAGAAATGAAACTACAATTGGAATTGAAAAGCTGCAATGTTCAGTTAACTACTTTATTACTACTTTATTATTTGATTTCCTGCAACTTGGATGTATCCATTGACTAACTTTAAAATGCTTGACAGAAATCATTTTAAGGGCTTTTGGTAAGAGGTTGTTCTTTGTATTTTTGATCTTCTATCTTGATTTAGTTTAGATGGATGCAAGATTTTATACATATATAGTTTTCATATATGGAGAGAGAGGGGGGAGGGAGAGAACAAATGTACACACCTCTGCCACTGATGGAAGGCTTAAAACTGTAAATCTGTATATAAATATTAGTTAATCAATCTCCCCGCATCCAGTGAGTGTAGGAGAAACCATGAAAGATTGACACTAAAAGCGCCCACCTTAACTTTTTGACTAAATGATTCAATGGTTGAGCTGTTGGTTTACAGATCAGAAGGTTTGGGTTCACATCGTCTTAGCTTCCTAAGTTGCAAGCTATTGTGGTAACATTTAACTCTTTGAGAATTATGTAATAGCAATTTGTCTGCAGTGTTGAGCAGCCACGTTTTAGCATCTTTATATCTATTCATTTTAAGTTTACATTTACAAATTGCTGCATCCACATTGTAAAAGACATGAACATGAATTTATTATTCTTGCACACATGTTCATACCAAGGCATCAAAAATAAGCAAAATATAGTAAGTCAATGATGAATTGCATGGTATTCAATGATAAATTGCAGTAGATGTCCAACAACCTAGGCTCAAGTCTAGGGCTGTACCAGGATCACCTGCCGGTAGAACACTGTGCTAGTTACAAGAAGCCAACTTGCAACATTAACTTCAGGTGAAGCTGCTTGCCTTCAGTATTTTGTCGTCAGCAGGAGAAGGAAGCTGCGAGCCCGTAGAATGAATGCAAGTTGTGAAGTTTAATCAATCTTTAAAATATTAGAATATAATTAAATGTAAAATTTAAGATCCATAGACAAGAAATAGTCTAGACTTTAGAACTACTCTTGAGTTTCAGCCTGTGGAAAATCATTAAGTATCTAATCACTGGAATTGACAATATCTACAATAAAAGACATATACTACTTACAATTTTAAATACAGTTTTCAAAACTGGGGGATTTGTGCTCAATTATGTCAAGGCAAATCTCACCAGACATTTTGTGTACTGATAGTGATACTGAATGGTGGGATAAAACAAGGCAACATGAATCCTGTAGATTGTATGGCTAAGGTAGTTAGATAAATTTGACGACAGGAAACAATTATGTGTTTATATTTCTATTTTACATCAACGCGAGCTATTTCAAAGAACTTAGGTACCCGTGGACTTCCGAAACCCCATTTTCTAAATGTGATCAGTAGAAATCTTAAGTTAGTATTAACTATTTAGTCTTTCATTTTCCTTGTTATGATGTGCTGTTCTTCCATTTTCCTTGTAGTGACCCAGGCGAGAAGCTGACAAGGCTAGAAACAGAACAAGAGCAACTCAATGCCTCTTTGATGGCACTGACATCACATTTTGCTCAGGTATATATATATTTAACAATATACTTATAAAACTACCAACACTTGTTATATCCATGTGGACTTGTAAGTGCTAAGTTAATTGCCATTATGTGAAGTGATTACTAGAAAACACTGATATTTTGTGCTTGCATCAATGAACAAAAAGATTAGTAGTCTTCGTTTAATTCTCTTTGTACTATTTTAGATAGGATCTCGTACCATATCAACACAGGTCTACCCACAATTTAGTCAGATGAAAATAAAACAAAACAAAAACTAAACAATAACATTTCCTGATTTTAAAATATAAAATTCAAGAAAAACCATCTTTATTAAAGTGTACCTCCAGTGGTCAGAAATTTTTTGATATTTTGTTCGTCATACTTAACTGATATGCCTCTGTCGATTCTTTCTGTCTTATGTTGTCCGTATTTTCTGTAAAAGCCCGTAAAAGTCGTTAAAATTGCAGTACTAGGGGCCGACATGATTGCCTCGTTTTGACTTTTGACTTTGGCATGTGGAACAAAAGGAGAGCGGTGAGAACACGCTTAACACCCAAGAAGCAATATCGACTTGAGTATTTTATTCATTGTATTTCAAGCTTCGTTACATCTACTTCCAAAGTCCTCCGTGCTTAGTCCGTCATCGAGTCTTCCTAGAAAGGCCATCCGTCTAAATTGAGGATCCAAACAACGTATTAATTTGATGCAAGTGGTGATCATTATTTGTTTTGTCTCTGCAAAGACATTAAATGAGTTTTTGCTACAGTCCGTATTTTCAGTGCTTTAACGGGATAACTCACTGTCACTTCCTTCGAATCAGCATCTCCAGACTTTACGACTTTGTTATTAAAAAATCAGCAACTGTTGTGGAGAGAGAGAATTACCTTGTAAAGCTTTGATTTACAGCAAGTACCATTTCTGCATCATTTTGTGACCGGATTCCAAATGCGGTTGCGTGATAGTTCACTTGGCGGAGTATAAGTATGTTTTGCCACCCTATGAGAAAGTAGCATTGAACTTTGTCTGGGGTGTTTCCTACTTTGGGGTTTCTTTGCTCAAAAACGCGATTTTGTAGGATTTCTGAAGATAGTCAGCGGCTCTACATTGTCCATTGGCTTTACATTTGACGCTTCATTCTACGTTTGTTTGACTTTAGTATTTAACCTTTTCTTCAGTAAACCTAGTGACCTCAGCAAGTGCAACAGGGAAACAAATATGTAAGATGGCGTCAGTTCGGAATAATATCTGCCCTCAGAAAGACGAGTACGTCCTCTTATTTCCAAAGGTGCCAATTTATGTAATAACAAAACCCATGAAATTGATCCCACGTGGCCATTCAGGGGTCTTTCCATCTTTTTCAAGCGATCATTCCGTATTTTAAATAGATTATACTCTGTTTAGGATGTTCGCATTAATTTACATCTTCTTGGACTCTCATTCACAGAATCGTGTTTCAAAAACAGGATAGTAGCGACGCACTCAAATTACTTTCAGGTCTTTTTACAAGCAAACGTACTCTTCAACACATGACCTGAGGTATGCTGATTTTGCACTTACTATTTTAACGAGGGCGTTATAACATAAGTCTAATGCAGGCTTTACATTGATTATACGTTGCATACAGCTGAAGTCCTAGGAGTTTTTCTAAAGTTATTTCACTGCATGGTATCTCGTGAGAATTTTTCATATCCAATAATTCATTGCGTGAACGATTTCTTGTGGGCGTGATTCATTTATCAAATCCCTTGGGAACGAAAAGAAAGCTCCGCCTGTGTCTTGAAAAATAGATGCCTTCCTAAGCCAGTTTCTCATGGCGGCATTTGAGCTCATGAGGATTGAGTAGATTAGAAGGAAAGCCTGCATAACGGACAATAAATGCCATTCCTAACATATGGAATACTTGGGTACATAAATTGAAAGCCATTTCTAAGACACCAAATGTCAATTAAATGTCCCTTCCAATGTGCATTAAATCTACTAAGTTTAGTTGAATTGCCCTTTATTGTAAGAAGGATTCGTTACATTAATCAGTCAGTAGTCTAATGGGTTTCAATACCCGCCCTAGCAAAGTTACTCTTTATCCTCGGCGTTTCATAGTTTTATTAGCAAGTTTAGAATGATTCTACCATTCCAACTCTTTTAACAATGACGTAAATTTCGTACTCGAATTTTCTTATGACTTACTTTACCCTGATAGATAGGAAGAGCGGATTTGGAAAGAATACGAAGCTTATGTGTGATAGCAGTTCTACAGCGAGTTTTTTGAGGAAGAGCCTTGCAAAACAATAATGGTCAAGTGATTAATCAAAGTTTATTTTAAAAAAAGGAATGGAAATTTAACAAAACTATCAGTTATATGCCGCATCAGATCTTTACCATAACTTTAACCTACTGAAATACTCTAATATATAAAAACCAACTAGATAGGCTTTACATGTTTCAAAGTAAAGGAGAGACTCGGGGTTTGTATAAGTTTTATATTAGTTGCTTATTTGTATAAAGCTTTGTTTATAAAATAAACATCATTGCACACTTTATTTAGTGACAACAATCACGTACCTTACTTTTTTAACTTTTTGATGACCCGGTGAATTTTTTCTTATCACTGTTTTTTACAGACAACTATGTGTTAACTTTTACCCTAATAGTTAAGTCATCTGCTTTTTAAAAAGTCTGTGTATTTTATATACAAAGAATTTTATATTTAATACTCATTCAAGGGCCAAATATAATATATTTGAGATTAACTTAGACTTTTGTAATCTAAAATGAAATAACTGGTCTATAGACAAAGTAAACACGGTTCAACATAAGGAAAACTAGGACGTTTGTATGGTTGCACTTCACACTTTCTACACAGCTAAGAACACTTTTGTTCACCCCGGTACTATCCCGGCAGGAGTCAAATTTATGCAAGCCCACTAAATAAATTATTGATGTTTAAGAATTACTTAAGTGAGACACAATATATCTTTTAAGTGACAGAAGACCTTAATGATAATAATAACGATATATAGGAGCTTTCCAAATTACATTGGCTCTTCATCTCCCTTAATGAATAAATGTAGGTGTAAATAAATAAATAAAAAAAACACCAAAAAAACCCCCAAAACAAAGAGAAGTGACAAGCCTAGGCTACCAAACTATGAATATAGAAACAACTAGGTTCTCCATGGCAGTGGTCCGCAATCTAGTCTGGTCCACAGAAAAAGAATGTCAAGGGGTTTGGAACCTATTAAGGATTGGATTGGCCTGACCATGGAAATAGCAAGCAGCAGGGACGAGTGGCGAAGAAGGATAAGGTAGACTATAAGGCAGTCCAACCTCCTGTAAAGAGGAAAGATGGACGTTAAACAGCATGATGATGATGATGATGATGATGATGATGATAATGATGAAGATGATGATGATGATGATGATGATGATGATGATGATGATATAAGTCTAGCGTAGTAGTATTTTAAATTCCTTTGCTGAGTGATGGATTTGCTGGTAAAAATGCTTATACTTAAACAATTAAAGTAATTTGTCTTCATAATCCACTCGGCAGTAAAATCTTCAATTTTTTCTCCTGTGACAAGTGTCTCTAAAAGAAGCCCAAATAATCCAGATGGAAGGACCCTCAACATGTGTTAATGGCTTGATCAAAATTTACGCCGTTAAAAAATAATTTATTTACCGGTTATGGGAAAAAGCAAAAGTTTTAAAATAATATGAAGGTTTTTTCAACTATATTTTTTGTATATTAAATTGAGTATTAATACTTTTAATTATATCATGTTTCTCAAACAGAATCGGGAAACATATCTTTGAATAGTGCAGGTGACTTTCTTGGTCCACCGAATTAATTCTAAGTTGTCCACTAAATAATTCTAAGTTGTCCACCGAATTAATTCTAAGCTGTCCACCGAATTAAGTCTAAGTCCAACGAATTAAAGTGGGTTTTATTTGTAGATACGACTTACCCTACCTTACACGAGGGTCCTAGTGGGCCCGAGACAACATGCTTCAGTCAGGATTTTTAACGACTAGACGTATGGTCATGACCTTTTAGGGCTTTTCCCTAATCTTTACTAAGGATTCTCAGCAATATTTTTTATATTTTTTAGCTCAGATATTCTTTCTCGAATGTGTACAAACTACTTCTTTTTGTCATATAGAATCAGAGACTATAGTATTTTTTTCGTATTTCGCCCAAAGTGATAAAATATGTTGTACAATAAGGTGAAATTTGTTAAAGAAAATTTAAGGACAATATATGCAGAAAAAATCGCATTTTTCAGATTAGCTTTACACAAAAACTGAATTAAGAGTTATACTGTGCATTTTTGTAGTTATTTTTAAGTTATAATATTCAAAAGAACGAGAACAAACTCGGTTTATAGTGACAAACCAGAAAATCCCAGGAGTTACAAAAATCATAAGTTTTGAGCAATAATCTGCCGGAGATAAAGACTTACCTTATAACTACGTATACTTGCAGTAATACCATAAAGATACTACAAAGACTTAAAAAAGTAAATTCAGTATCAAAACAATGTTTTAAACTTTTTGCAATGTCGCAATATTGCGCAACATTTAATAGCAATATATGACGTCATTGACACCCGGGTAGGGATATAAAAAAGCCAAACTATAACCCTGCCAAAAATCTTGGTAATGTCATCCCCGAATTTAAAGTTATAGGACGTCAAAGTAACACCGGCATACCAGTACTCTTCCGTATTTATTAGAAAGGCCGAAGAGCGCATGTAGGGTTGTTTTTTTTAATAAAAATGTATCGTCTTCCGGAGTAACGATTGAAGTAAGTGGAGCATGGAAATTGCAGCGCCTTATGAAAAAGGGGACTCTTCAAAAATATGAACACATAAAATAAAGGACAACCTATCAAACTTTTTATCGTGAGGAGAAACCCTACATCTTTATTTTATTCTTGTTTCTCCTAACATTGAATTTATCCCCTTTTGGTATTTACTTTACACCAGGTTGAAAGCCACTTATTCAGCTACATGCCTAAATCTTGACCTGACAATCGTGTGAGCAGATCAAACGATTGGAAGAAAAGAAGATCAGCACTAATAGTAAGTTGAACAAGACAATAAATCCTGTTCTATCAGTCTGAAGGAGGCTGGCCTAAGGAAGTCTTTACAATGATCATCGGGTGATTTTAGTCAATAAATGTTCAGTTCGTCAAACGTTTTTAGTTGCAAATTGACTTACTCATTGAGTACTATTATATCAGGGATAATCAGCTACGATTGCCATGGATAAGAGGGCAGTTATCAAAGGTATTTTAACTAGATGGCTTGATTTAGGAGGAGTTGGACGATAAGGAGGAAGTATACTACACAAATGTCAAGCTTATGACGATGGGACCTCTTATAGTTATTGATTAATTGATAAGTGTCACGTCGCATCTACCACTGAAGGGCAATTACTTTTGCAAATGAGTCCAATAGATTTAAAAAACATTCTTATATTATTCTAATCCTCCTTTTGTCAAAACTGTTCTTAGAAATCATCGTAAAATCTTGTATGATGTATTATTCGAGGTATAATTTATAACTTAACGAAATGCCTTTCTTATTTTACGTTTATAAATCTTCACCAAGAATATTTCAAACATACAACATAACTATATGCATCAGGTGGGGGTCATTTGATGGAAAGAGTGCGTGCAGCTGTAATCTCTTTCTGAGAATATACTTATAAATTTTGCCATAATGGTAATTCCTTCCCCAAATAAATTTTTGTCGTATCCATTTTCGCTTTTTATGATTTAATGTAAAGACCTTGCTGGGCAGTTAAATTATGAAATTAAATCATTCTCGTCGCACGATTTGACAACGATACAAAAATCATAGCTATTCTACGTCGTTAAACGTCATGGGGATATCGATGTTAATATGGCATAACAATGTTCAGGAAATACATAAGGTGTGGCGGAACAAATTTTACTAGGAGTCGAAAAAAAAGGCTGTGATGTTATGGAAATTCATTACTCAAGAGCCTCCGCAAAGCTTATGGATTCGAAAATGCAAAAATAATAAAGTTTTTCCTCGTCTAATAAAGTATTAGGTATGTAAAATTTATTATAACAGTAACTTCAGCTTTATTTAGACGGGGGGGAATGCGACTGGGCAATACTTTGGTATTTAACTCATCTGCTACACTTGGGTTTAAACTATTGACAACCAATCTGTAGTATTAACACCTCTTAAGAAAGATTAACTTACTGGAAATAGAATGTGTGAAAGAGTGTACCCAACTGTATCTTGAAGGAGCCAAATCAGAAATTGGACTGCCTGAATGGCTTGTGTTTTTGGACCAATCAGCGTCCATTACAACAAGGTTAATTGAATAGGCCTAGCGAAAAACGAATTCTTTTTGTCTGCATAGCAAAGGTTTTCTTACTAGTCAGCCCACATAAAAGCAAGAAATTCACTGACATCCCATCCTCGTCGCCAATTATAGTGTTGAGTGGTTGTAGTAGTAACTAATAAAATAAATCACCCACAGTAACAGCAAAAATGTAAACATAGAGATCACGATGTCTTGCTTCTAATCTTCTTGCTTTGAACTGATTTTGCTGTACATGATTATTACAATAACTTTATCAAATGTGTTAACTTGATTATCAGCTTAGTTCTGCATGAGCACTAGACTCACAATGAGCAGATCAACCATCGATGAATATTTTTGATTGTTGACATCACATGCAACTGGTTACTCCAAGAAAAATAGCAGAGTTGATACCTTACTTGCTGTAAACGGACAATCAAGTTTAAAGGTCAGTAATCATGTGGTGTCGCTCCACCAAGTACCATCGGGAGAAGTAGAACGGTGAAAAATTGACATTTTAGTGGCTCGGTCACTCTGCGACAATTCAGTAGCTTATCCAAGGACGATTTTTTATGTACATCGGATCTTGAATAATAGGGGTTTAAACTGGTAACCCCTTAAACAGCTGATGGAGATGTTATCATTTTAGATATCACAGCTTTAAGTCAGTATCTGAAAGCATTGATTTGGGTATATTTTGGTGTAAGAAGATTTTCTGTGCTAAAGCCATCAACAATGCAGTTCTCTAAACATAAAGCTTTCTGTTTAACGGTATGTCTTTACCCGCTATTATACCGTCTCGTAATTTAGGCCTATTGTAGAAAAGATAGTACAGGGGAGACAAAATCCATTTGATGACATAATTGTAGTTTTCATAATGCTCATTGATTGACCTGAAGACTTTCACAGTGATACTCAAAAGTTACTTGAGCGTTATGTCTTCTGTATGAAAAGGCAGCTTTCGTACTGTGTCAGGTACCATTCACTTTGAAGATATATTGTAAAATGCCTCAAGGGGTTGGCGTATTGGCTCAAGATGATCTTCGTTTTGTGTATTCGTGAGTTAATTGGTCTGGGAATCATCGACACGGCAAAATGCAATTGCATCCCGTTGAGAGTTCTGATTGAGTTAAGGACGAACAGGGTCAATACTCTCAATTTTAACCTTACATCTAGTGGCAAGCAAGGTCAGGTGCTTCTGTACTTTGAATAGGGAGGCGATCTTCAAAGGCACAGGTCGTTGTGGTTGTGCATAAATCCTGGACAACTACGA
>JAAAKM020006971.1:35986740-35996803 GCA_010016025.2 Alatinidae sp. Z8VKAUB7J3
ATTCAAACTTAAGAAGGATTCAATTAATCTTGAGCTTATAATGCAGTTATTTAAGCTATTCAAACAACTTTTCTCGGGTCTTTCGATAATTTATACACAGAAGTGGTGTGAAGCGACACTGATTGACGACATCTAAGACAATTTAGACGCAAGACGTTCTTGCTGAAAATAGGCTACTGAATGTACGATCCCATCACAGAATAGCCGTGATAGCAGATTTGTGTCGAAAGAGGAAGAGGGGAGGCAGGCTTACGCGGATATTTCATGAAGTATATCATTATATTGCCTTCTCTCGTACTCAACTATCGCGATATTATCGCAAAAATTGCAAGTCCAAAAGGTTCATCGAGAGCAGAGGATTTGTAATGTCAGTATAAAAAAATCACTAAATAAATAAAAAATGTCACAACCGGGGCTAATACCCATGACTTACTCTATCGCGGCGTGTGCTTTAACAACTGACGTAGGTGACCTCCGATGTTAACATACTCTATTTCTCTAATCGCCACATTAGCCCCCGATCATCCACCGGTAGACATTGACATCCATCCCAAAGATACTCCAATGTGATTTTATCTACTTCAGTTGGTAGAACAAAAGCCGCGAATGAGTACTTTCTGGGCTGGAATACTGATGTTAACATATTTTTATTTCTCAGGTATCATTTCAAAACTGGTCATCGGTATAAACTGCTACGTATTGGTATTAACAAATGAGCGTTGTATAAGCCCTGAGCAAACTCGAATCTCGAATTTCCATCAGACTTCACTTGACTTTGAGCAACATGGTCAAGCCATGTCGAGAATTGGGTTTACAAACGAGCTCGATTTCCCCTCGACTCAAAACCCCTTCCGAGGACTTTACGTTCCTTTTTCATGTGGCGAGAATATGTAATTTTATTTTGGATTACTCGGCATGCGTAGGTACTAGTTTTAAGAGTGTGGAAATGTTAATATAACTATTACTGAGGTGCCTGTGATCGTGTCCAAATGGGCTCTGACAAGGCTCTATAACATTTAGAACAATGGATTTGTAGAGAGTACCCGCTCAACAAATTCACTTAACTTCGCTATACAAGGATCGACTTCACTATACAAGTTGTCCAAATGGGCTCGACTTTTGACTCCACACAAGTCCAATGAAGTCTAGTGGAAAGTCGAGCCCGTTTGTACAGCGCTTTATGGTTTCCTTCCGTGTCCTTTACGAGCTGCTAATGGTCTGGGGTCACTTGATACTAGGGCTCTTTTGGGGCTTTGCTTTAAAAAATGCCTTAATTCTGCCTTGCGCAAGACATTGTTACAGACCTTCTTGTCGTTGCAATCCCTCTACCAAACGCATACCATTGGATCACATTACATTTTCAAAGACTCGCATGACATGATGGGCTTACCACTATTTGTTTGAGACGGTGTAGGAGTTTTGCAGAGACTCGACATGTGCTCGATATTTGATCCAACAATGCCAAAGTTACTTCAAATCGTTTAAGGCCGTCATGATATCATAGATGGAAACTTAAATCTGAGAACTGCTACGGAGGAACACATTTAGTATAAAGTATATCAGCAATAAATGAGCCAGGCGGAAAACGTTATCTTAAGATAAAAATTAGTACCCAGAATATAGGCCGAAAAAGAATCATTATGCTAAAGCAATAAAAAGAAACAATAATTCGATCCTGAGCTTTCGATGTTTCCTCACATCATTCTAGTTTTACCTTATTAACTCGTGCTTCTTTTCACGTTGTAATTTCACTTTGAAAATGATGTTAGGAAACATCTAAAGCTCAGGATCGAATTATTGCTTTGGCATAGGCCTAATGATTCTTTTGCGGCCTATATTCCGGGTACTAATTTTTACCTTAAGATTGGTATAAAGTATTAATAATACGGCTTCCGTATTGTAAATGCTTCTTAGTGACGCAAGTGTTTGGCAATTCAAACTTCAGGAGACCAACACAAGAGCATGAGCTATTAAAAAGGGAACAGAAGTAGATACGACGGCATTTTCGAAGCAAAGGAACAAGTGTTAAGAGGTTGAAAGATTGCAAATCAATGAGCGCATGATGTAATACGAATTAAAGAAAGAAGCCTTGCCCCTGAGACATGATTATGTGTTGATGATTTAGAAAAGCATAAATCGTGTCGAGGATCGTGGCGAGCGCAGTGGCGTGATCGGGGGCGGCGATATTGCGGTCCTGATCGCCCAGTTCGATATGGGCCAGCGACCCGCCAATGCCTGTGACCGCGCCTTTCAGAATGGGCGAGAGATCAGGTGCGAACAGCCCGACCTTGATCGACGAGGATCCGGCATTGATCACAAGGATCATGAAGCGGCTGCCATGATGCCACCAAGCGCGATGGAGCCGAGACGGGCGGCAGCGGGATCGGCGCGGGAGGTCAGAAGGATCGGCACTTTCGCGCCCATAACGATACCGCTGGCGCAGCCGCCGGTGAGATAGACGAAGGATTTGAAGAGCGCGTTGCCGGAGACGATGTCAGGCACGATGATCGCATCGGCTTTGCCCGCAACGGGGTCGTCGGTGAGCTTTTTGGTGGCCACGGCCTTGGGGCTGAGGATCAGGTCCATCGCAAGGGGGCCGGAGAAACTGGCATTGTCGATGTTGTCGCGTGCCCAGGTGCACAGCTCATCTGCCTCGACGGAGGAGGGCACGCTTTCGATGACGCTCTCCGTGGCGCTGAGAAAAGCGACTTTCGGGTGTGGATTGCCGATTTTGTGGAGAAGCTTCACCACCTCGGCGGTGGCATCCTTGCGCGTGTCGAGGTTCGGGGTGACGTTGACGGCGGCATCCGAGATCGTGATCGCGCTTTGCTGGTCAGGCGACGTGATGTGGAAGATATGCACAAACCGCTTGCCGGTTCTGAGGCCCACATCGCGGGAAACGGCGGCTTTCATGAAGGCGTCGGTGTGAAGCTGGCCCTTCATCAGCACATCGGCGCGGCCTTCACCGCAGGCCAGAGCTGCGGCCATGCCGGAGGCGGCTTCGCCCTCGGCCTCGATCAGTTCGAACCCGGAGATGTCCCAGTCGAGCTTCGCGGCCTCGTCCTCGATCATGTGACGCTCGCCGGTGAAAACGGGCACCATCATGTTGGCCTCGGTCGCCTCTTTCGCCGCGAGCATCGGCAGGCGGGAGCCGGCGCGGGCAATGGCCACACGGGGGGAGGGCGCGTCCTGAGCCTGCTTGATGATGGCGGCTGGCGCGACGGCCTCGGTCACAGAGAGAAAACTGCTGGTCATGTGATCCTCGAGTGTCCCCCGCACAACGTGAATACTTAAATGGAACCTACCCGATCCAGCAGGACCGGGTAGATCAAATCGCATGTTTTGCGGAATTTTATTCCGCAGCCATGTCCGATGCGGAAACACCGGCCACTTTGACGGGCTTCTTCATCGCGTCGCGGCGGAAGGGCTCGCCCAGTTCCTGATTCAGGATGACCTCGATGAAGGTCGTGGTGTTGCCTTCCATCTGGCCTTTGATCGCCTCGTTGAGTGCGTCGGTCAGCGCGTCCATGCTGTCGACCTGCACGCCTTTCAGCCCGCAGGCATCGGCGATCTTGGCGTAGGAGACGTTCTGGTCGAGCTCGGTGCCGACGAAATTGTCATCGAACCAGAGCGTGGTGTTGCGCTTCTCCGCACCCCATTGGTAGTTGCGGAAGATGATCATGGTCATCGGCGGCCAGTCGCCGCGCCCGACGGAGACCATCTCGTTCATCGAGATGCCGAACGCGCCGTCGCCTGCGAAGCCAACCACGGGCACATCGGGGCAACCGATTTTCGCACCGGTGATCGCCGGGAAGCCATAGCCACAAGGGCCGAAGAGGCCGGGGGCGAGGTATTTGCGGCCCTCTTCGAAGGAGGGATAGGCGTTGCCGATGGCGCAGTTGTTGCCGATATCGGACGAGATGATCGCGTTTTTCGGCAGGGCGGACTGGATCGCGCGCCAGGCCTGACGGGGCGACATCTTGTTCGGCTCGCGGGTGCGGGCACGCTCGTTCCAGGTGGTGCCGGGATCGTCTTCCTCGTGGTCGAGGGAGGTCAGTTCCTGCGCCCAGGCGGATTTGGTCTGCGCGATGGTGGATTTGCGCTCGGCCCGGCCTGCATCACCCGCGCCATCGGCGAGTTTGCCAAGGATGCCCTCGGCCACTTTCTTCGCGTCGCCCACGATGCCGACGGTGACCTTCTTGGTCAGGCCGATGCGGTCGGGGTTGAGGTCCACCTGAATGATCTTCGCCTCGGTCGGCCAGTAATCAATGCCGTAGCCGGGCAGGGTGGAGAACGGGTTCAGACGGGTGCCGAGGGCGAGCACCACGTCGGCTTTCGCGATCAGCTCCATGCCCGCTTTCGAGCCGTTATAGCCCAGAGGACCGGCGAAAAGCGGGTGGTTGCCGGGGAAGGCGTCATTGTGCTGGTAGCCCACGCAAACCGGCGCGTCGAGCGCCTCGGCCAGCTTCATCGACGCGTCGATGCCGCCCGCCAGAACCACGCCCGCGCCGTTGAGAATGACCGGGAATTTCGCGGAGGACAGAAGCTCGGCCGCCTTGGCGACAGCTTCCTCACCGCCAGCGGGGCGTTCGAATTCAACGGCCACAGGCAGTTCGATGTCGATCACTTGCGTCCAGAAGTCGCGCGGCACGTTGATCTGCGCAGGCGCGGAGGCGCGGTAGGCCTGCATGATGACGCGGTTCAGCGTCTCGGCGATGCGGGACGGGTCACGCACTTCTTCCTGATAGGCAACGCAATCGGCGAAGAGGTTCATCTGCTCCATTTCCTGGAAGCCGCCCTGACCGATGGTCTTGTTCGCAGCCTGCGGCGTGACCAAGAGAAGCGGCGTGTGGTTCCAGTAAGCGGTTTTCACGGAGGTGACGAAATTGGTGATGCCCGGACCGTTCTGCGCGATCATCATCGACATCTCGCCGGTGGCGCGGGTGTAGCCGTCGGCCATCATGCCAGCGGTCATCTCATGGGCGCAGTCCCAGAACTTGATGCCGGAGGTCGGAAACAGGTCGGAAATGGGCATCATGGCCGAGCCGATGATCCCGAACGCATGGCGGATGCCGTGCATTTGCAGTGTTTTTACGAAGGCTTCTTCGGTCGTCATTTTCATGAGGTGAACTCCCAGATTGTCAAATGGACGGGCACCAGAATCCCCTCGGTGCCAGCTTGAGCGTTAGATAGGGCGCGGCGGGGCAGAGTTATATGTCCAGAGCAATCCGGCTATGAGGCCAGTTTTTGTGCCGCCTGCATCGCCTCGATTTCCTGGGCAATGAGTGCGATGCCCGGCGCGATCTGCGGCGTTGTTATTGAAGAATAGGCCAGCCGGTAGTGTTTCGCGTTACGATCGGCGCGCTCGCAAAAGGCGGGGCCGGGCTCGATCAAAACGCTGCGTTCCTTCAATCTGGAGGCCAATTCAACCGTGTCGACACCCTCCGGCGCGCGCATCCAGAGGGAGGATCCACCAAAGCCCGGACTGCCCGCAACCGCCAGTCCACGCTCGGCAATCGCCTTGTCCATCGCGTTGCGGCGGTCGTGAAACGCCATCTTCAGCCGCCGGATCAGCGCGTCGTAATGCCCCTGGCTGAGGAAGTAGGCGGCGGTGCGCTGCATATGGCCCGGCGGGTGGCGCAGCACGGAGGTTCTGAGCGCGCGCGCCTCGCGGATGAACGGCTTGGGGCCGACGAGATAGCCAAGGCGCAAACCCGGAAAGAGCGATTTCGAGAAAGAGCCGACATAGATCACCCGTCCATCCTCATCGAGCGATTTCAGCGCCGGTGAGGGCGGTTTGAGGAAGGACATCTCGAACTCGTAATCATCCTCGACGATCAGGAAATCGTCCTCCGCCGCACGGCGCAAAAGCTCCTGACGGTTGGCCAGCGGCATAGTCGCGGTGGTGGGGCATTGGTGGCTGGGCGTGGTGAAAACCACATCCGCCTCCGGGGGCACCAGATCGGGCGGCAAGCCGTTCTCGTCACCCTGAATCGGCACGCGGTGACAGCGGGTCTGGCGCAGGATCTGGCGCAGACCGGGATAACACGGGTCCTCATGAGCCGCGGTGCGGCGCTGGGTCAACAGCACCTGCGCGGTGAGCCACAGCGCGTTCTGGGCGCCCACGGTGATCAGGATTTCATCCGGGTTAGCGAGGATGCCGCGCCGGGGCAGCGTGTGGCGGGCGATGAATTCCAGAAGCTGCGGGTCGTCCTGGTCGACCTGATCGGCGGTCAGACTGTCGAAATCACGCTGGCCCAGCGCGCGCACCGCACAGAGCCGCCAGTTCTGCCGGTCAAAGACGTTCGGGTCCACCTGACCATAAAGGAACGGATATTTGTAGCTGCGCCAGTCGAGCGGCTTGTCGAGCTGAATGCCGCCGGAAAACCGGTTGCCGATGGCTTTCGACCAATCGACCGTATCGCCGGAGGTAAGCGAGGCAATCTGCGGCGGCTCCGGGGCGTTTTCTGAGACGAAATAGCCCGAGCGCCCGGCGGAAATCAGGTAATCATCGGCGATCAGCTCGTTATAGGCCAGCGTCACGGTGATCCGGCTGACCCCCAGATGCTCGGCCAGTTTGCGCGAGGAAGGCAGCTTCTCCCCTTGTTTGAAACGCCCCGACAGGATGCCCGCGGCAACCATCTGCTGGATCTGCTGCTGCAAGGTGCCTTCAAAGGCGGGATCGAGGAAAAACGTCTCTACTGCGATTGCCATGAACTGGCCTTAAAGTGGAATCGGTCTGGATGTAAAGCCGCGGGCGATTGTATATTTGGCAAATCCCGACGCTTAAGTCTGCTGAACTTCATGCCATGCGGCAATTTCACTACAAAACGGCCCGACATGATATCCAGAGATAATGGGCTGGCTCTGCCCTTCTGGAATGAACTCTAAATAATCGTTTTCATCGCAAGTGTAGGTGCCGATAACCTTATCGCCCTTGCTAGTGACGCGACCACTTTCTGCAGGGAACCCTTCAAGAGTAACATAGTAGTGGTCCATCAGGCGTCCTTCCTATCGTCCGGCTCCTGCTTCGCAAGCTTTTTCAGCTTTCATTGAACCGCGCTTCGTGGTCATCCGTCCCGCGTTCGCCGATGGCTTCCTTTAAGCGGTCGAGTTGGGTTTTCGGCTCATCTTTCACGGTGAAACCTTATGTGAATTGACGAAGAATCTACCACTACAAAAATAAACAACAAGAGCCGCAACGGGTATGGGTCCGATGCGGTTTTTTTGATTCATTTGGATCGCGAAGTACTTTTGCGAAGCGCAATTCGAAATCAGGCCGTCAGCACTCGGGGATATTCACCGCGAGACCACCTTGCGAGGTCTCCTTGTATTTCGTGCTCATATCGAGGCCGGTCTGGCGCATCGCCTCGATGCAATTGTCGAGCGGCATGAAATGCTGACCGTCGCCGCGCAGGGCGAGAGACGCGGCAGAGACGGCCTTGATCGCGCCGAGCCCGTTGCGCTCGATGCAGGGCACCTGCACGAGCCCGGCGACGGGATCGCAGGTCATACCAAGGTGGTGCTCCAGCGCGATTTCAGCGGCGTTTTCGACCTGATGGTTGGTGCCGCCAAGGGCTGCACAAAGCCCGGCGGCGGCCATGGCGGAGGCCGATCCGACCTCGCCCTGGCAGCCGACCTCAGCCCCGGAAATCGAGGCATTATGCTTGATCAGCCCGCCGATGGCGGCGGCGACGAGCAGGAAGTCGCGCTGACCGGCCTCGGACGCGCCGAGGCAATGGTCGCGGTAGTAGCGCAGGACGGCGGGCAGCACGCCCGCAGCCCCGTTGGTGGGCGAGGTCACGACCTTGCCCCCGGCGGCGTTCTCCTCATTCACCGCCATGGCATAGACGCTCATCCAGTCGTTGATCGTGTGCGGATGGGAGCGGTTCAGCCCCTCTTCGGCCTTCAATTGCTCATGGATATGCTTGGCGCGGCGCTTCACGCGCAGACCGCCGGGCAGCTCGCCCTCGACCCGCAATCCGCGGTCGATACAGGCGAGCATGGCGTCGCGGATCGTGTTGAGATCCCTGTCGAGCTCGGATTTCGGGCGCAGGGCCAATTCATTGGCTTCCTTCATCTCGGCGATGGTCTTTCCATGCGCGGCCCCGAGGTCCAGCATTTCGCGGGCGGAGCCGAACGGGTAGGGGAAGCCTTCCTCCTCCTTCTGGGCGTGCAGCTCGGCGGCGTCGCCACGGCCCATGGCGTCGAGCTCGGCCTCAGTGACGACGAAGCCCCCGCCGATGGAGTAATACGTCTCCTGCAAGTAGAGGTTCCCGGCGGTGTCGAAAGCCTTGAGGATCATGCCATTTGCGTGGCCCGGCAACGTCAGATCATAGTCGAACACCAAGTCCTTCGCCGGATCGAAAGCCAGGGGCGGCAGGCCTTCGGGCGTGACGGTCTTGGCGCGCTCGACCTCGGCCAGAAGGTCATCGGCCTTGTCGGGGTCGAGGGTCGCAGGCAGAAGCCCCATGAAGCCGAGCACCACGGCGCGGTCGGTGGCGTGGCCCTTGCCGGTGAAGGCGAGCGAGCCGTGTAGCGAAGCGCTGAGCCCGCCCAGATCACCCGCGCCGGGTTCGCGCTCGCGCCCCGAGCGCAGATCGTCGAGGAAGCGCCCCGCAGCGGTCATCGGGCCCATCGTGTGCGACGAGGAGGGGCCGATGCCGACCTTGAAGATATCGAAGATGCTGAGGAACATGTGTCCCGCCTCCAAAAAGAAAACCGCCGCCTGTCATTTAAGTCAGGCGGCGGCTGGTTCGCTATGAAAAAGCGACTAGCTGCGGCCTTTCCACGGCACCAGCTTCTTCTCGGCCATGCGCATCAGGATGTCGATGCCGAAGCCGATGATGCCGATGAGGATGATCCCCATGATCACGATATCGGTCAGCTGGAAGCGGGAGGCGACCATGATCATCATGCCGGCCCCGACCTCAGCCGCGACAAGTTCCGCGGCCACAACCGTGCCCCAACAGACCCCCATCGCGACCCGCGCGCCGGTGAAAATTTCCGGCAGCGAGTTGGGCATGATCACATGACGCATCAACTGCCATTTGGAGGCCCCGAGCGAATAAGCGGCGTGCACTTTGGTGATGTTCACCCCGGACACGCCCGCGCGGGCTGCGATGGTCATGATCCAGAGTGCCGCGAGGAAGAGCAGGATGATCTTGCCTGTCTCGCCGATCCCCGCCCAGATGATCACCAGCGGGATCAGGGCAAGCGGTGGCACCGGGCGCATGAACTCGACGATCGGGTCGAACCAGCCGCGGAACCAGCCCGACAGACCCATGGCGTAACCGAGCGGGATGCCGACCAGTGCGCCGAAGAAGAAGCCCAGCACAACCCGGAAGAGCGAGTAGCCAAGATGCTCCAGCAAGGTGAAGTTCTGGTAGCCTTCGGTGGAGACGCTGAGGAAGCGCTTCCAGACACCCTCGGGGCTTGGCAGCCAGATTGGCTCCATTTGCAGACCCTTGGCGGGGATGAAGTTCAGCGTGCCTTTCGGCGTCATGCCGACCTCGCCATCATCCACCTTGACGCGACCGCCGGGGCTGATGGGCTGGCCGTTCACCGCCACGACCTTATGGCCATCGGCGCGGCTCACCTCGTCATTGCTGTCGACGCGGATAAGCTCGCTGCGCCACGCGCCGACGGTGATCACGTCATTCTTGGCAAAACCGTCATCGGCCCCTTCGGAGACGCGGTCTTCGACATCGGTGCCCACTTGCGCGACCCGGGCAAAGACGGTGGCGTCATCGGTGTTCCCGTTGCCGTCTTCGGCGGTATAGGTGAATTGCGTGTCGCCCATGAAGGGCCCCGGCGCATGCAGGAAGGAGGGCATCAGGGAAGAGCCGGTGAAGGCACCCCAGATCAGGAACAATGTGACCACGGAGATGATCGAGGCCGAGCGATTGGGCGTCACAGCGCTTTCGTCCCCGAAGGTCACGGTTTTCAGCGCGTTGAAGCCCTGCAAAGCGCGACCGACAACAGCGGTCACGACGACCCATGTAACCACGAAGATGGCCACATAGACGAGGAGGATCAGAATACCGGTCATGCGTTTTCCTCC
>JAAAKM020006971.1:35996813-36008645 GCA_010016025.2 Alatinidae sp. Z8VKAUB7J3
GCGGCCCATGATTTCTTCTTCCATGTCCCAGATCATCGACAGGATTTCTTCACGGGTGGGGGCGTAGTCCTTGTGTTTCTTCACTTCGCGCAAATCCGCGCCGACGCCCATCTCGGCGAAGGGCAGGCGGTATTCCTTGTGAATGCGACCGGGGCGCGGCGCCATGACGAGCAGGCGCTCGCCCAGAAGCAGCGCCTCTTCGACGGAGTGGGTGATCAGGATGATCGTCTTGCCGGTCTCTTTCCAGAGCTTCAGCACGAGGCCCTGCATCTTCTCACGGGTCAGCGCGTCAAGCGCGCCCAGAGGTTCGTCCATCAGGATCACGTCGGGGTCATTGGCCAGACAGCGGGCCAGAGCCACACGCTGCTGCATGCCGCCCGAAAGCTCGTAGATCGCCTTTTCCTTGAAATCCTGAAGGCCGACGACGTCGAGCAGGTGGTCGACATGCTCGCCATATTCCGCGTCGCGCTGGCCTTTCATGCGGGGCCCGAAGGCGACGTTCTCGCGCACGCTCATCCATTCGAAAAGCGCGCCCTGCTGGAACACCATGCCGCGCTCGGCATCGGGGCCGGTCACCTGGTGGCCGTTGAGCACAATCTGTCCCTCGGTCGGTGCGAGAAAGCCCGCCACGATGTTGAGAAGAGTTGTCTTGCCGCATCCGGACGGTCCAAGGACCGACATCAGGTCGCCCTCTTTCAGGTCCAGAGAGACATTTTGCAGCGCTTGCACATGTCCGACATTCGGCAGATCGAAGCGCATCGATATATCGTCGATTTTCAGGCCTGACATCAGGGAGGTCCCTCGGCTGGTATAGCTGTTGGCTGATTTTGATAATTTGTGGGCGCCCGGGAGGTTGGCCCCTCGGGCGCAGGTCTTGCTCACGTGGACTGAATTAACGGCGCTGAGTGGGCCAGTGATTACCTGTTTTGCTTCCAGAAATTCTCCAACCGTAAGCTTTGTTGAGAAACTGAAATTGTCCAGTCCTAAGTTTGTTATTCCTTTCGATTCGATATACTAAACAAAAAAAGAAAATATAAACATCGTAAGTTGGCTTACTTCTAACGCATCGATCATACGACTAAATTGGCAAATTATAAATTTTAGCTTTGGAAAAGAATGAATTGTAACATGAATTATGAAATTTTGTAAACCAATGCAATTTCTTAAAAGATTCAATAAAGGTTCCATGGTTATGAAAACAATTTTGAAGCCAAGAAAAGCGGCTTGTGGAATTGCATAAATAACACCTCTTGTTTAAAGAAACACAGTATGTTATGGGAGACTAAAAGTATTGGTGCTTTAAGTTCACAATCCAATAAGAGATTCAAATCCTAAAACAGCAAAAAACAAGTCAGTTATTGGGAAGAACTGACACTTGTGTTTCCTCCTTAAGTTGAAAATGCGTTCCAAAGTGCCAATTAACACATAAGACGCTGTAAATATTACTCGTGCAACCCTTGGACTAAAAAAATGATCTATCTCTTATATGTTGATACCCATCCTTCCCCAGCCCAAAGGGAAAGTTCAAATTTCCTGGTGCTCTGAGAGCAAAATAAGTGAACAAATCTCATTGACGTTTGGCGTTTTCAAAATGCTTCCCCTTGTAAAAGGGGGAAGAGGCGGAGCTGCGATGATTCGTGATTCAATAGCCAAATAGCCAACAGTACATTTTCGGAGCTGTTTTCTATTTGTTTTTATGTCTTCAATAATTACGATGTCAACCGTCGCCGCTGGTGATAAATATAAACGATGAGCTGCCTTTTACAATACTGGTTGAAAAAATATTCAAAAATAAAATGAAATCGAAAAGCCAACCTTTGAAACTTCTGGGTATGTCCTTAACTTCTTTCCACATGGTGAAAAGTAATAAACATCTCCACGTAATCCATCTCCTGATGCAGCGGGGCGCAACCTTGTTTGTCTTCTCCACCTATGAAATACACAGGGAAAGTATTTACACAACATTGTCTTGGAGATGTGGCAACTGCAACCTGAAATGCATTTCCATACAGAAACAGTCTGCCGTTGCGTAGGTAAAAAAAAGATTACTAGCAATGTCTGCTATATTCATGAAAAGTAAACGCTTTGTCCCAAAATTATTCCAGGGCTAATGGCGCACATTACCGTTGGGAAGTATCATTGAGAAGAGAAGATTTGAAATGTTAGTTTTGAAAAGAACACTAGAGAAATAGAAAATATGTCACTACCGGGGATCGAACCCGTGACCCACACTTTCGTGGCGCGCGCTACACCAACTGAGCTAGGTGACCTCCGATGTTAACATACTTTTTATTTCTCTAGTCGCCACATAAGCTCCCTCCGGTGGACGTCGACATCCAGCTAAACGCAACGCGCTGTATGTTAAAAAGTACGTTAACATCGGAGGCCACCTAGCTCCTACATATATAGTACATGTTTATGTATGACAAACAATGCACAATGTGAAACCTAATATAACTGCACTCATTCAATCATTACATTGCATATTATTGTAGTGTATATATATATACTGCAATATATAATACAATATCTGTTGCAAAGTTCGTTAAACTTAATATCTCTCTGAGTTTGATGAGCTGAGTTGCGACTTTCTTTAGCTTTCTGAACACAGATTTTCCATTAGCTAATCTACACAATACAACAAAATAAACCCACTTTCTTGTAAAATGCCACAATCTTTCTTTCTCTATGCACGACGTTTCGGCACTCACAGTTGCCATTATCAAGTGATGTTAAAATTTTGACAGCGCAAACTTGTTGAAGAAAATTTATAAAATGAATGTAAAATGTGCACGGAGGAATTGAAATTCGTAGCGAGTCAAAAAGAATATCCTAATACAATAGCTTGAGTGTAAAGAAATATAAGCATGTAATGTAGTAAAGGCGCGGGTGAGATAACTAAACAATTATTTATAATTAAAAACTGTATGGTTAAAAGCTTGTTTATCAAGTAACTAAAAGGTGCAAGCGCTATGCGATAAAAGACTATAAACTAATATAATATTAAAAATCAAAATTAAAATGTGTAAAAAGAGGGCTTAAAATATTTTAGCAATCGCGTAAAACCTTCATCTTTTCTATTTATCGTGCGATTGTTCTGTTTAATTAATAATGCTTCTTCTATTTGTAGACTGGCCCTATCGTATGATCGAAAGCAGATTTTCATGTGGGCAGCAATGTCCGTGTTTTATGTCATGTTCTTGAAGATGATGAAATGGTATGCTTCCCAATTACACAATACCAAAATATGTGCATACATATCTCGAAATCTGACAGATGCAATGTCGTACTTTGAGTAGGTGATGGAGAAGTTTAAGGATATATAGACAGTAAAGAACTGTAAGTCGTAGAGGCCCATGGCACTGCATATCTGCAGGGAAAGGGCCATTAGAGTAATGGAAAAGGCCAGTGTTTGGGCAGTTCAAGGCATAATATGCGAGGCATAGTAAGCACTAGGAGCGACAGAAATGTGCACTTAAAATAGAGCTACTTGAGAGATCTGTATTGAGGAAGAGGAGAGAAGTTAGGTACAACAATTTTAGCAGGCTGTAAGGAAACGTAAGCAAAAAAATAAAGTTCGGATAGGTGCTGCATATAGATCTATAAGTACTTGACATGAATAACGCTAAAAAAATCCATTTACAAATAATCATATATATGGAAAACAATATGTACACAATTTGAAAGAATGAAGCGAGACAAGAGTAGTAGTATGCGTTTTGGCATGACTTGGTAACTTTCAAAACCAACAAAAGTAGTATGCGTTTTCGTGTAATGACTTGTCAACTTTGAAAACCACACTGCGTTTAGCATTTCTCAGTTTTGTGTTTCAATGACGCATCACCATGGTTGGTGCCGTAAGCAAAATTTTGAAAATTGGCAGTTCTAGATGGCCAGAAAATACTAACCCCCCCCCCCCCCCTCCTCGCCATTTGTTTAATAAATGCATTACCCTTGCATCTGCCTTTCCCCTACCATTTCAGCTCCAACTTTGCGGTCCCCCTGAGCTGAAAATTTTACCCCTCCCCCGAAGGTTCCTGGCGGGGAGGACGCTATGTCGGTCCAACACACTCCAAAAGGCCTAAACTTGACAGCTGAAAAGGCGTCAGGGCGGGCTTTAGTAGGATGTTTTACCATTTTCATTAGCTTCGTAAAATTAGGCATGGAACCGTAAACATCTGAATGGGGTCTTAGTGAACATATAACACTAAAAATACATTACTTACCCCAGGCTCAGCGGCAGTCGAATTAGCTCCTCGTCAATCACCTTCCTTCGTTTGGCGAAACCTGTTGAAATCATTTCAAGGATATCCTCTATAGCAGGTCGAGAAATTAAGATTATAGTAAAATATTACAACGATATGGAACAGAGTTGGCTCTGCGGAAAGAGCTCTTTTGTTACGATTTTCTGCATTACCAATTATTTCGAGTAGCAGCAAGATCGAGTCAGTTTGTTACGCTAGGCCTACATAGTAAAATTACCCTCCATTAAAGACATCTGAATGAAATTGATTCGCTCGTTAAATACCCCTTCCTTCTATGCAAAGTACCCGTTAGATCGTATAAAAAGGATACTTGCTCTGAAAATGCATATGCCACTTTAAATGAGTAAATCTACACACGGCTATTAAAATTTCAAGCAAAAAAAAATGGGGAAAGAAAGAAAAAATAAGAGGGAGTGAAGTGAAAAGTAAGAAAAAGGGGCAGAAAGAATACTACAATAAGGAAATGACAGAAAGAAGACAGCCAAAACAAAAAATGGAAGAACGAGAGAAAGAGAGGCAGAACGAGATACATCGATGACATATGATATGAGTAAATAAGTATGCGCAGAAAGAAATAGATAAATAGGTAGATGAGTTTGTACGTGGTTAGGTGGTACCTAGGTAGGTAGGTAGGTAGGTAGGTAGGTAGGTAGCTCGATAGATAGATACTGACAGAAAGACAGAAAGACAGAGAGACAGACAGATACATAGATTCCTACCTGGACCATGGAAAGACTTTCTTTTACCACCAATATCAGACCCACTATCACAAACATCTTGAGAGCTTTCATTCAGAAGACTACCTTGGTAAGTACTGTTATCCGCATCAGAGTCACCATCTTCATCACCATTCTCTGCATCATCTTCATTTCCAGATGAACTTTCTTCGTCACTGTCATCTTTATAAAAGGATCGAAATTGAATGAAACATCAAATTACACGATTAGATCATGAAGTAGCAGGGGGTTGTATTTCAAATATTGTATTGGTCAAAATACACTTTCTACAAAGTAGTTACACATTCCTCTACCGACAAGTGCTCTTGACAGAGCTGCTAGAGTGCATATTACAACAAAGTAGAACTTAACTGGTGCAAATAAGCAATGATAATAAGAACAAAGCAAATATAGTGTACTATACAGGTTTACATTCAATGAATTTCATTGATATTCTGCCATTTTTCCAAGTAAAACAAATGAAATACAGAAATGGAGGTGCTACTTATCGCACGACGAGGAAAAACATGAACATGAAGTGAAAATCATACTGATGTACTGTAAAATGAGACAGAAGCTTACTGTCGATGTTCTACTACAATGTAAAAGGGAAACCTGAAATTTTCTCATGCTAACTGATATTGGGCACGTAACTGCCGTGACTCGTTTCAATCCACTCAGTAGCATATCAATATCCCGATTACTCTTCATGCTTCGCTAATCAAATGAGCAAAAACGCTATATACACAACGGAGAAAAACAGTGGCTGAATGCAGAAAGCAGCGTTCCATGATCAACATAAGCCAATTGAACATTTGAAGAACACAAAAAAGGTCAAAAAGAGCGACTCATAATAATATCTGGTTGCTTGTCAACTATGCAAGTCACGTAAACTCTTTTTATTGTAAGATAACATATATACCTACCCTCTGACTCTTCACCATCATTTTCTTCTTCATCATCAACCTCCTCTTCCTCCTCTTCATCATCATCGTCTTCTTCCTCGTCCTCTCCATCTGCATCTTCCTCTTCTTCCTCCTCTTCCTCCTCCTCTTCATCCTCACCCTGCTCCTCTGCATCTTCTTGGTCTTCTTCTACTTCACTAACAGATATGTTATCTTCAGCTTCATCACTGCTTATCGCACCTTTAGCCATTCCTGGAATTTCTTTTGTAGATGGATCAGGTTTTCGGCTCACAGGTTTCAAATCTGATGCCATAACCACGGGTAAGGGTGGGTCTGACATTGGCTCTGGCATGGCATCTAAGTCACTCCTACTAGACTCAAGTGCTGACTCGAAGTCAGGTTGCTTCGTAGGGGTAGCCATAATGACGGATATTCTATCAGAGCCCGCATCTTGTACAGTACCACCAAGTTTTGCTGATTCAATGTCTGTGTTTCTGCCAGTCTTTCTCTCGGCATCTCCAGTAACGCCTAAAAAACTTTCGATATTAAAAGGAAATTTACTACTTGCAGCTTTGGATGAAATTATATTGTGCTGGTAGTCCTCCTCTTGCGCACCGGAGGTGCCTTTATTCACAGCTGTTGTATGACTTCCCCTATTATTAAAAATGTTCTCCTTTTTCTCCTTATCAACAGCTGTTTCATACGATGTATTTTTATTTGAATCACTCTTTGATAGTGAATGAATTCCATGTTGTTGCAGAACTGGTTGATAAGAGAAATGATGCGATGAAGACACATCCGTTGCACTTTTATCATTGTGTTTGTTGGCAGACTCTAGTCTGTCTGGCAACTTTTGATCAGCTCGCCTATCTGGGGAGTATACAGAACCTCTGGCTAATGAAAGCATTGGTCTGTTAAAATCCGACGTCTTTCCTGTACTCTGAACAGGTGACGTAAGGCTCTCTTCAAAAACAGGGTCCATATCTTCAAAAATATCTGGTTTCCCTTTCAATGCTTCTACAGCTTGTTCGGCTGGAAAGGTCTGCTGCTTGTCGTGATCTCGCGGAATGGAGGCCAACACGGGATCTTCGTTTAAAACCTTAGTTTTTCGTTGATGCGACTTGTGGCTGGAACTTGGTGTATGTGTTGTTGCAAAACTCTTGGAATAAGCCCATGGCGGGTCCCCTTTCAGCGCAGTTGGAGCAGTACTTTGGGGGAAATGAATGAGTGTACTCCCATGCATGGTGTTCCCCCTTGATGGATAAGATGAATGTGTGGATGCCATCATACCATTAGCGATTCCTGAACGAGAGTGAGCGGTGTGAAACAATGAGTCATTCCCTGGTAACAAGGGATCTTGGTCTTGGGAACTCCAGTTTGTGGATGGAAAGGATGAAATGTAGTCACCAGCAGAAAGTCCTGAAGAGTAACCTACGAAAAAATAAGGTAATGGGAAACAAATCAATTGTCACTCTACAAACGTTAATAGCTGCTGACTGAAAAGTGGGGCCACAGAATTTTTGTTTCCACGCATATACACCTATGACATGTGGAGCGTAGAGCTTGTTCCAGGTGTTATTAATCATTGATCAAGAACGAAAAGAACATTGGTGGCAACCATCAAATCAAGAACACTGAAATTTCTTGGACATGTGATGAGGAGGAATGGCCCAGAGAGTCTTGAACAGGCAAATTAGAAGGAAAGAATGCAAGGGGACGTCTGAGATAAACGTATATAAAAAAAATGACTGGACTGGCAACCTAATGCTGATAATGATGTGTTGCACGTTACATTTGAAAGGCAAGGGTGGAAGAGGATGGTTGTCAACGCGATTACACACGACGCCTAAGAAGAACAAGGAGAATTTAAAGCTATTGTGTAACTAAGTAACAAGATTTGATTCTTTCTTACCCTACAGTCTAGATTCACCAACATATTAGCATGCGTGCAACAAAAATGCGAGTGCCCAGTTTCAAATATGGAATTACCATTGTTGCTAAATTGTTACAATAGCATTGTTGCTTGAGGCATTTCTATTATATTTTATGGTGGAGGTGCAAATCTGAGCAGGAGAATTTTTAACCTCCTAATTGACAATAAAAGGCATATTCGTAAATGAATGCTACTTTTAGGACTTCATCTATGCAATCACCTAATGACAATCTCTGATAAGGGCACCAAGGTGCTATGGACAATCGCCCTCAAAATAACATGAGAACCTATTAATGTTTTTGCTGGAAAATAGGCTGTCAAACCAAATATAGACAATACTGGACGGTCACTGCCTGATGTTACTCATACATCCTCATACATATGCTTAAATAACGTACCAATCTTGCCCTTTTGGCATACAAACGTAAATGGGACAACAATAGCTTAACTTAAACAGTGTAGTACCGTTGTTATGGGAAATGTTCATTTCCTAAATAGTTAGCGCTTAATAAAATAAAGGCCCAAAAGCTCACTTGTGCCACTTGACCTTGATTCTCTTGCTTGAAAATCATCACTTCTTTTATGGCTGTTTCAACTGAAATAAACTCTGTACACAGTGAATCGCCACTTACTGAAGCCAACAGTTGTGTTATTACAAGACTGAAGGATTGCTCTTAAGTACAGTGGATGGAAAATTTATGAAGTTACCTGATGGCATATTTACATACATTTGGATCTGTGCAAAATATAATAATTTCAAAGGGAAGAAATGAAACAACATTTGTGATCACAAAATCCATGAACTTATTTCTTCTTGTTGATGAACTACATCATGCAAGATAGAGGAGAATAAAATGAAATTAATAGCGTGGGATATTGTACCACAGTGACCTTTATACATTTACACCTTAGATGTCGTTCCTGAACAAAATACACTCCACACAAATAGCAATTAAGTCCTGGGATCTTTGCACTTCTAAAATTGTCTAGGGTGAAACTCACACCCTGACAAGATTTCTTGACGAGACAAAACCAAGAAAAAAATCCACTAGCTTTAGTCTGCCCTACATTAGCTATTACTGTTATGCTACATGTACCACTATGATTACAATCACAACTTAATAAATGTTGGATGGTGTTCCAGCATTCGAGCAACCATATCTTAGGCTTTATCTTTGTGCATACTACATTTGTGCTAATACCTTTCATTGGCCTTCAATAGCAATGATATCTCTTTATTCAAGACTGTCAGAATAAATTTCATTATGGTATTTATTTCAAATGTGTATATAATGCATTGGGAGCTTCGGAACTGGATTTACAAATGATGCTTGGTAAAACATAGATATGAATGAAAATATTAACTATACCTCCACTCCCACTCCACCAATTTCCTCCAGCAACTGCTGGTGTAAATGTTGGTGAACCAAGAGAACTTGTTGCTTGCACATCGTGTGAAAAACTTCCACTCACATCAGACCCTGACACACTGCCAACTGAGTAACCGCCTCTTCGTCCTGGATGTTGATACATTTGTGACAAACTTGGGTGAGCATTAAATGGTAATCCATCATGTGAAGATGTATGTATCCCTGAATTTGAATGGCCTAAGAATAGAATTAAGGCATATGTACATTACAATTTAAATATATGGCTATTGTTACTATATGACTGTTAATAAATCTACCAGTTTAATGGTGATTACTGTTATGTTGCAGTAACACAGTAAGCTCCTGCTTTCACAGTGACCAGAAAAAAGTAGTGCCATATCCACTGTTGTAGATGAATTCCAATAATCTCTTGTTTCCTATACATGAACATCTAATTTTACTGCTTATCTAGCAGTACCAATCAATGATGGGGACAAAGCAGTGAAATGCCTTTGTGTGTATTATTTCAGCCATAAACAATGTTCACATGTCATTCATTGAAAATTCTAATGCCATCTCTAAGCAATGAGTAACGTTTTGTAATCGGTTTTTAATTGTATACACATTTCAAATGTTAATGCCTTTTTACCCATAGGGCCCAAGTGTTGGAAATCCTTGCGACGTCAACCTTGAGATCCAAGGATTGCAATTGCCTGACGATCTCCCAGTCTTGAAGGCAACACTGACAAGACCAAACGGAGTTCAAGAAGACTTGAAATGCACTGAAGGACCCAACAACTCCCTATCGATCAATTTCACACCAAAAGAAGTAGGTGAGCACTTAATTGACGTTACAAAGAGAGGAAGACCCCTTCCAGAAAGTCCATTCAAGGTTGTAGTCGAGGAGACCGCACCTAGTGAAAAGGAACCTACTGTTGGAAGCGAATGCGATATTAACCTTGAAATCCCGAACCTTAATCTGCCAGATGATCTTAAACACATTAAGGGAACGCTAAAGAGACCAGGTAACACATCAGAGGAGCCTCTTGACGTACGAGCAAACCCAGACAACACACTTGGTGTCTCCTTTACACCCAAGGAGCCAGGACCACACGAGGTAAAGGTTTTTAATGGTTTTTGCTTGCCTATTTAGTTATAAAGAGAAATTGATACTGCTATCATCAATTAACGACGTCTGAGAATAAGAGGTTAAAATCAGTGCTCCTTTTTGCTCAACCAGTGGAATTGATGTAAGATGATGTTGTCTGAGAGTCAACTCGCAGTTTCATGGCTTTGCTTCGGAGGAAAAAAGTTGTGCTGATTTTTTGCATCCAAGCATGACAGGTATCAAACTGTCATACCAGTAAATCGTAACTCATTTACACTTAACAGGTATCGCCTAAGAAGTTGTCTTGGTTTCAATTATGACGGAATATCAAAGTAACGTTTACTGGTATCCCAAAGTTGTAGATAACGATTTCCGCGTATAACAGCTAAACCACAAGACTTACTTGTATTAAGGTAAACTTCACTGCAGCATGAACTGAAGTTGTAGTTCTCTTCGGCACATTCACTCGTGGTTGCAATGTTGTGTGTCGGCGTTACAACAACATTACAAGTATTATTCTATATAATAAGAGCAATTAAGCACCCATCAGAGCGAACCAATCTTTCCTCCCGTCCCTGTAAACTTGACCAACTACAAGGCATTTTATTTCGATAGTATGCACAATCCATGTGGATTGAAGCAGCCTCAGTAACAGCATCTTCTTGATTTTTGACCTTGTGGTTTTATTAAACGCGTTCCGAATCAGGGTGCACCTGACTGAAGGTTACAAAGTGAACTGATATGACTACCAACATTTGTTTACAGATTTTCTGTTAGACGTTTCTTCAAAACGGTCTTCAGCATTGCTTTAATATTTGGTATTTTAAGTCTTACCGTCCCGCTGAAAATGGTATACTCGTATGCATCTGCCTGATTACTGATGTATGGAAATGGTACTACCAAGGCTTAGTAAAGTGAAACAGTAACAAGTGTCCGAAGGGGTGGGGAGATTTTGGATTGACTTCCGTGGTCCATGATTTTAATATTGCACTGTTTAGATGCAGTGGTAAAGTCGACTTTTCTGATGTGAGACGGCCCTGTTCAATTCCTGCCAGTTCCACACGCAATCACGTAACTGAAGAACACAACAACTCAGCTTTCAAAGCTTACAGAAGTAAAGAGATTGAAGTGCAGTGTTCTGTCCTATCACGTTGAGTCGACTGACTGATGTAAACTCTTTTTTAATCATTTAGGTCGGTATCTTAAAGAGAGGGAGACATGTCAACAGTAGTCCTTTCGTCGTCAACGTACAGCCCGGGAAACCAGAGAGAGAAGCTGGACCAACGGTGGGAAGTCCATGTGACGTCAGCATCGAGATACCCGGCATTCGTATCCCACAGGACTTAAAGCATCTGACAGGTTCACTGACTAGACCCAACGGCAAGGAAGAGCCACTTGAACTAAAGGCTGGACCAGATCAGACGCTACTAATTTCATTTGTACCACAAGAACCAGGTTCGTATTATTTACAATAAACCATTTTCGGTGTATGATTAAAGAACTGTGCGTGAATAGCAAAGCTCTAGCCAGCTTTC
>JAAAKM020006971.1:36008745-36031939 GCA_010016025.2 Alatinidae sp. Z8VKAUB7J3
ACGTGTCAAGGTACAGTTGTCGTATTATATTTAATATTTTCTTATATTTTTCCATTTAGGCAAGCATCTTATTAACATCAAACGAGGTGGCCAGCATGTGCCAAGCAGTCCAGTTGTAGTGATGGTAGACAAAGCCAAACCAAAGAAACCCGGACAACAATGCGATGTTGGTCTGGAAATCCCCGGCATTAGACTACCAGAGGACTTGAAGTACCTGTCCGGCACTGTTGAAACACCCTCCGGAAAGAAAGAGCCGGTTGAACTGCAACCTGGTCCTAATAACAAGACTATACTAGTTTCATTCTTACCAAAGGAGGTAGGCAAACACAAATTACACATCAAGAAGAATGGAAGCCCAGTTGGTGGTAGTCCATTTGAGATAATTGTTAAGCCAGAGGATGTTGTGTCCTCAGAACCGGATGCGTCGAAAGTCAGAATCTACGGCAAAGGTACGTTTTATCTACCATGTTTAAACAGTCTCGTGTTACCGATAAGAGGAGAGCGAGGCGAATTTCTCAGCGGTGTCACGTACGACAGAAGTTTTAGATTTTGTATTATCAATTTGTCTAGTATTTAACTGTGATTCAAAGATTACGTAGCTATACATGTATGCAACGTTGTGTAAGGGAGAGAAAATGCCATTTATTTTAAGATATGTAGGCAATTAGTGGACTCTGTTTAGCATCTTTTCGATGAAGTGTCGTTGTGAACCTTGTCGTACCAATTCTTTCGTGGAAAGCTCGTGTTAGGACTAACGGATTAGTTCTATATTCACGTAGGTCACCAGATAGGGCTAGCTTCGCAAACCCAAGTATAGCCCATCAATATATGCAGACTATCGCTTTCGCCTACTGGCAGAGTTCATTCCGTTTCATTAATTTCTGGTTTATGTGGCTCGACATATTAATCAGCCTGTCAATTCAAATACGGTAGCTACTATCATAGTGCGACTCTCGTGTCTGCTAGGGTGAGTTGCTTAGCAAAACGTGCCAAGAACTAATCTCGATTCCGTTTGGAGACCTGGCTTCGCCCAGTTGACTTTAACAAATCAAACTATCAATGAAATAATCTACGAAGCAGACATTATATTTATGCTGTTAGTGGAATCCGAGATCTCCTAACAGTATACCCTAAGTGCAGTATGCTCTAAGTGTGAATCCCATCCTTTTACCACGTCCAAACTGCACGTTAAGTTGAGCAGCTTGTCTACTACCTACTATTCACTTGGTTGTAGAGGAACTTGCCTATGATAGCTCCTCAAACAACTTCTACTTCTGAAAAGCAGTACCTTCAGATTTTTCCCTGCTAAATACGAACTGCGGTTAACAAACATGTTTCCATTTATCTGGAAATACCACGAAAAAAGATCACTCGAAGTTCCAATAGGCGTGCGATTGACCTCTGTTGTTGTGGGGTTTATGTAGTTTAGCGTTGTATGGAGTTCCATACCAAGAAAAAAGATCAATCGAAGTTCCAATAGGTATGCGATTGACCTCTATTGTTGTGGGGTTTTAGTAGTCTAGCGTTGTTAACACAAACCACTTCACCCTCACGTATTTAGCCATCCTTCTACATTTGCGCTTATGTCTTCTTTGAACAGGTTTGAATGGTGGCCCAACGAACAAGCGATGTGAATTCGTCGTCGATACCAGAGATGCAGGCTATGGTGGACTTGGTCTCTCAATCGAAGGCCCATCCAAAGTGGAAATCAACTGTGTCGATAACGAGGTAAAGTTTAGTTTTATGTCTTTTAAATCCATGTATGTTTGGGGAGAATCTCACATAACTTACATATAGGTAGTAATGTTGATCAAAATGTCAAGAATTTTAGATTGTCGTGATGAAAATTAAATGATTTTCTCAACACCTCAGTTGATCCTTTTGCTACTATTATAGCTACCATGGATCGTCCCGTTTACATTGCCAATGAATCTTTTTGTATTTTGCTTAGTTGCTTTTTTAAGAATTTAGTCTTGCTTCTGAATGGTCACCTTTAGTCAAACAGAGGCCGCTATGTAATTTTGCCACCTTCTGTTGACGCCATTCACTGACTTTGGGGGTATTTTTCGTATTATCTGTTTTCTTTGGTTCATTTTTTGTATTTACAAAACTTTATATGAAACAAAAATTTCATTTGATTTGTTCCAAAAGTATTAATATAGAAAGTAACTCGTATTGCCAAGGGTTAGAAGAAATGCTTTTTGATATTAAAACCACTGGTTGCACTTTCGTATTTATGAGAATTCCAACCAACCGTCTGTTTTGACTGCCCCCGGGATTTCTGAATATCTGCTTATCCCGAACCTCTAATATCAAGCATGTAAATGATAACGCCAAACGTTTATCTTTTCTGAAATCATTGTGTCCGGTGGTCTTCTTGCATTGCTTTTGGCATTCTCATTGTCCATATACGTATAATCTAGAATAGGGTTTCTCAACCTCGTAGGGTATGTAACCCCCTCGGGCTACCAAAATTCCTAAGTACCCACTTGTTATGAAGTAGGTTATGAAGTAAACAGCAAATAAGCCTAACTTGCTTACCAGGTGTAAAAGAAAGATATATGCAAGGTGAGAGTAAATGGAGGCAATATTTATGGATAGCCTTTTTTGGCTTTAGTAATTTGACACAAGAAAAGAATCGACATTGGTATTAGCTGTGTTACCCCCTAGCACCCCTTGCCTCAATTTTACGTTCTTTTAAATCTCAAATACGCCCTGAAGGGGTCACAGTTGAGAAACACTGATCTAGAATGCACTGTACTCCATGATAAGAGCCTTACGAGAAAAACAACCCATCAAGTAGTACCATCTCGATGTAGTTGTCAGGCGTTTGGTAAGCGTCCCAGTTATGAGGGTCTTGTCATTATAGATTTATTTTATCTCATTGTGTCTGTTTTCTTATAGGATGGAACTTGTACTGTCGACTTCACACCGACAGAAGAAGGTGTTTACACCATCAATGTTACCTACGCAGATGAGCATGTCCCCGGAAGCCCCGTTAAGATCCGCATTTCAGATAAGAAGAGACAGCCAGTCGAGGAAGGCATTATGGCTACAAACGTAGGCGACGTCGAATCTGCACCATCGGATGTGTACAGCGACATTCTTGCATTCCCCAGAGCAAAACCACAACAAGACTTCGTCATCAAATTCGCCGGATCCAAAGATTTAAGTGCTTCCGTGACAAGGCCTTCTGGAAAGGAGGACGATGCCGAAGTTGTAGAAACCGGGAAGGATACTTACACCGTCCGCTTTGTACCACGAGAAACTGGAGAGCATCTAGTCCACGTTAAGCACAGGAATCGAGACATTCCTGGCAGTCCTTTCAAGGTTCTGGTAGAAACCCCCGCCGGTGGAGCAGGTGCTTGTCAAGCATTTGGACCAGGGCTCGAGAAGGGAGTTGCCAACCAACCATGCAAGTTTACAGTTGTCACACGGGATGCTGGACCTGGAGGCCTAGCAGTTGCCGTTGAAGGACCCGCAAAAGCCGAAATTCAGTGTCACGACAACGGAGACGGTTCTTGCGATATCACATGGTACCCAGTTGAAGCCGGAGAGTACACTATTCATATCAGATTCGCTGATGAACCCATTCCTGGAAGTGCGTTCAATGTCTACGTCGTACCAGAAGATGAAAACTCGGCTATGAGTATGGCACAATTTAAAGAACAAGTCTTAAGGATGGGACAACAGGCAAGCTTTGCTGTGCAGATGAAAGGCAAACGTGGAAAGATCAGCGCGTCGGTTGTCGCACCTTCTGGGGCTGAAATCGAGTGCACCGTGGTTGAACTCGATGCAGGAAATTATGCAGTACGATTTGTTCCACGAGAGCTTGGGGACCACCTTGTAAATGTTTTCTTGGATGGCCAACATATTCCAGGCAGCCCCTTCACGGTTCGTGTCGGTGGTATTGAGGGAGATCCTAGCAAAGTACGAGCCTACGGACCAGGACTACGAGGAGGCGTTGTTAACCGACCTGCAGAGTTTGTCGTCAATGCTCTGGAAGCTGGATCTGGTGCACTTGCGCTCTCCATCGACGGCCCAGCTAAAGTGAAAATGAATTGCGTGGAACAAGAAGATGGAACCTATCAAGTCAGTTACACTCCAACGGTTGCAGGGAGCTATGAAATTAGCATCCGATTTGCAGGACAACACATTCCTGGCAGTCCATACAGGGTTCACATCTCAACTACAGGAGATGCAGTAGATGGCTCTCTATCAGACGCCAGCAAATGCGTACCAAAGGGAACCGGACTGCGCCGCGCAAACGTCGGAGAACCAGCCACGTTTACCGTCAACGCAAGCGACGCTGGCCGAGGCATGATCATGGTTGGTGTTGAAGGACCAGTCATTCCTGCCAAAGAAATTCTCGTTCGACACACTGGAAACAATGTGTATTCCGTCAATTATATCCTAGAAGAGCCAGGAGAGTATGTGTTGCAAGTAATGTGGGGAGATTCACATATCCCTGGTTCGCCTTTCCATGTCACTGTCTAACGACAAGTCGATCGTGAAGCAGACGGTTGATGCAACTAAGTCTATGGGTTTCAATGTTATCTTCCCATATCTTCAACGAAGAAGATGGAGGTGTATAGTGTTGACAGTTATTGTGGAAATTCCGTCCTCCTCATGTTTCCAGGAACATTTTCTAAGATGGGTAGAATATGAACTTGTAATGTTCTGACGTCACCAATTGCTTACACATTAGAATTTTCCTCTAGAATTGGACCTAAGAACACCTCATGGTAATAGTTTATTTCTTATTGCATTCGGGCGTTGTTTTATTTGTTTCTTGTCTATTTTTAGTTTCTTCCTAATCCCACATTGATAGATAATATACATTATTCATTGCATTGTTATGAAGCTAGGCATTTTTTCAATACCTCGAATCATGGAAGCTCTACGGCCTTACCCGTTTCCTTTAAGATTCTGTGTCCTCTCGTAAATCAGATAGCGGCAGCGTGTTCCGTTGAAATGCAGCTTAGTTTACTCGTTTCTGTGCCCTTTTATGTGAATGTCTGTTTCTTGCATTTAGTATTTGATTCTGCGAATTGATAGTGAAGGGGATTCCCTAGATCAGAAGTGGGAGGGGTTTCCCCTTAGATATGAGCTACTGAAATTAGATTCCAGGCTGCTCTTTAACAGAATGTTCAAAGTGGTAGTGACCTTAATGGGCAGATGTCATTGGCGCCTTATTTTTCTCGATATTTATATGAAAGTTAGCGTATTGAGAAACATTTCTAGGCAAATATCTCATCATTTTTGCAAGTAGCAGTCCTATTTTGCGTCACCACTCCCCCAAGCGTTCGTTTTGATACCGTTCGTTGTACATAGCTTTAATGGTCTTTTTTATGTCTTTACTATAGCTGCTGTTCAATTTCTTTGTAATTTGGCATTGAATAAATAAAATCTGCTGCTAGAGTATACCACATGTTTCGTGACATTTGCGTCGTTCGACTTGTTTGCAGTCATTATTCTTTTTAGCACTTAAACTCAAAGGGTCCGGAACGGTGGTCTGGTGAATTTCATTTTGCTGACGTGCATTTTGTAAACTCTCTTACCACAAAATTTGAAATTTCAGGCGCCCACGTGCCATTTATAAAGTTTCTTATTATTTATAAAGGATTGCATATCCTAATGTACTTCGTGGCCAAGATTTGTTCACGATATGTTACAGAAATTGGTCAAAAAAACAGTGGAAATGGTAGTTCAATTTTGATCCTGACTGCGACGGTAAAGAAAGAGAAATTAAAGGCCTAGATGGGGACCGGCGTTGGCCACAAATTTGGAGAGGGGAGCGCAAGGTGCTGAGTGGATGTAGTATCTGTTCTTATTGATGACAGATGCTTTCCTCATGGCTTTCTTCTCTGCCTGGTAGCACAAATTGAGGGGTGTCGCCCTTGGACGCCCCAGCTGCTCTATTTATTAGTTAGCCTGTTTGGTGCTTTTTCTGTTTATTTAGGGTAGTTTCAATGTCGGGCCCACTGCTCATCAGGGGTCTTTGATTGAGAGATTGCAAGGTGCTGAGTGAAGCGTCCGAACTGTAAAGTTGGAGGCCATTAGGTGTCTTGATGGCACTGAACGCAGAAACGTTCTAAAACTTTAACTTCTGTAGACACCAAATCACCTAGTATTCACACCTGGAAAGGCCGAAAGATACTTTATAGAGCAGCATGTATTATGTCGGGCGCATTACGAAGGAGAGGAGAAACGTTTTAATCTGAGGAGGTTGGGTAAAGAAGAGGAGAGGAAGAAGGTACATCAGTGTAAGTGTCGGTATCCTTGAAAGACCGTATGAAGACGGCGAACTTTGCGTACTTCATTTTTCTTTGGTCACCATTTTTGATTAGCCGTGGACATTCGAAAGTTCAATTATTATCGTAGTAGTGGATGCCAGAAGAGTATGCGCGACGTGAAAGACGGCCCCAGTGCTTATCAGGGGGGCTAAACTGAAAGATTGCGACGTGTGAGTCAGCCACTTACGGCACTGAAGTGGGTAGGGTTTTTTATTGCGAGTACCATCAACGTAGGAAGAAATGAGACCAGCTGTATCTACTCTTGGGTGCCTAATAGACGGGGGATTGGAAAAATCCCAAAAACTTAATAAAGGGGGGGGGTTGGAAAATGACCAAAAAGGATCAAGAATCAATGTTTAGAATCAACTGCAACTCCCTAAACGTAAGGTATGTAATGTGCGTCTTCACACTTCTTCGAGCCTCGTAAAAGGCCACCGTCATCTTTTAATGTGGGATTTTCATATTTTAATGAAGACATTTTCTACTTAACCGCCAAAGTACCTCCTCAAAAATTGTCATGGGTGGGAGACTACGTAAAAATTAGTAGGGGGGGGGGGAATAAGAATGTCCTCGGTGGAAAATTTTTGAAAAATTAATTAGCGGGGACGACGTCGCCGACGACGACGACGACAACCATCAGGCACCCAAGAGTACTTAGATACTTAGACTTCCGCAGGATGCATACAGCATGCTCGTTTAAAACTGAAAAGCATAATGCTACCATGCACAGATCTTGGTTTCAGCCATACACATACAAATAGTTCCAAACTGTTGACAGTTTAATGAATTCTCTCTGACAAGCTTTTACATCGAGATCATTACATCCTTATAAATTTAATACGACAAAGAGCAATAAGGCAACTGCCATCTTTTACAACAGTAAAATGTAGAGTCATAGTTTCTCGAAAGGCACTGTTGATACCACCAGCAGCAGAATTGATTTACGTATCGTAGGTACCTACAGGCATTGCATATCAAACGTACTAAGAACAACGTTAGTTACACGATATTTTTTATGCACTGATTAATTATTTTACGTACCGTAGGTAACTACAGGCACTGCATATCAAACGTACTAAAAACAACGATATTTTTTATGCACTGATTAGTTGATTTACGTACCGTAGGTACCTACAGGCATTGCATATCAAACGTACTAAGAACAACGTTAGTTACAAGACGATATTTTTTATGCACTGATTAATTATTTGAGAGATGAATCCGCATGTAGTGAGCAAAGACTGACATCCACAATAGATAAAATAACCATAAGTAGGACCCAGAAGGATTCAAACACGATTTTTTTTATCGTAGTACATATACGCTTCCATTAAATCACCGTCCCTAATTCTGGAAATTTTGAAATTTGAGATGTTATGATATATTCTGACATCACCACACGCATACCATCAATCATGTATGACAGCCTTACCTTTACTAGCATCACTCAAATACAAAAGCACGCCAGCCAGCAAGGCAACTGTAAAGGAAGAAAGGTCTCTCTAAGTTAAAAGTACGTCATCACCAATACTGATCAAAACAGAACAAAATCCTGGTATTCGGGAAATTTAAACCCAGAGCTAAATAGTCCAACCCCAATCAAGGCCACAAAATTATGAAAATCCACAATCGTTATTAAGATTCATGATACCCATAAATGTTCTTATCATCAACACGTACACAAGTATTATTTCAAATCGAACGTTAATTAAAGCTAATTTAACTACACTAAAAAATTAACACTTTCTTTGCTTGCAACGATCTTTAACAATTAGTTTATACACTTCGTGGTTTCTTTACATTCAAGGTTTAAATATGCCGACGTAATTCATATTTGTAGCGCAGAGGGGATTAGATAGCTGATTGTGTTCACATTACAGCCACAGGCCACAAAAGTGAAGAGTGCGGGACCTAAAGACCACGAAACTTCCACGCAGACTTTGCCTCGCCACCAAAAGCTGTAGTACTGCATAACTTGTTGTATAACACGCCATTGCTTAGTACCAAATGTCAAAGATACATTTGTGCGGCCTAAGGATGGGTATGGGGAGGGGGCAGGGATTTAACTGCTTTCCTTGTTTCTCAAATGTGGGAATACCGACATAATTAAAATAGAACAATTGGGAACGTGCGTCTAAAGGATGACCGTATCAAGCTTCTGGCATCTTTTATAAGTCGAGACGGTTGGTCCGAATAGTTAAGTGTCTAAAACAATTAGTTCCACACTAGCCCAACCCGAATCCCCTCAATACATATTTTTGTTTAGCAGTAGTCTTTGCCGCCTGCATAATCAAAAAATTCCCTATAAATTGGTTTAGTATAAAAGTAAACATTAACTACATACTTCTCCCTAAAAGCTTTCTTAAGTGAGCGAGAAAAACTTCAAAATTTCGACCAGTAGTATTCGATCAACTATTACATTTTAGACTTTTAAATATTCCATATAACAGTTAAGTCTCAGCGTTAATGCATAGCTAGGAGTGGTTAATATCTGCGCAGTAACTCCAGTCAATGCTATTTGTGAACGACTAAACAAAGAATCAAATTAAAAGTCAACAAACGTACCACTTAGGCAGGCCAAAAAGAAGACTTCTAAAATTAAATAGCCCTTTTCATCGGTAATATCTCCAGCTGCAATTGCCACAACGGCGAGTCCTAGATTTTGGATTGACTGCATACTAAAAGAAAATGGAATGCAAAACAACATGTAAGTCTCAGGAAACGATCACGCGAGATGTTAGTCGACTTAAAGACTCCTAAGAGCAAACTTCTGTTACAAAAATAAAGACATCACTTGCGCTTAATAAGATAGCTTCCTTTAACATATATGCTGTTTAGAGGCATTTGCAAAATCTGGCTTAACATCGTATCCAAGGTCATAGACAGATGAAAGATGAATGGCAAACCACAGACTGACACGTATCATTGTTTTCTCAAGGGCTCGAACAGTTCCATGGCCAGGCAAGACGGAGGCTCCAAAGGTAGGCTCCAAAGGTAGGCTCCAAAGGTAGGCTCCAAAGGTAGGCTCCAAAGGTAGGCTCCAAAGGTAGGCTTTTAAGATAGGCTCCCGTAGAAGTCCTCCATTTCTATTTCAATTATTTTCTTTCTTCTCATATTGTTGAACATTATATGCGTACCCAAAGCATACAACTGGGCATCGGCAACATATATCCGCATCTTTCACCAGACCATCATGCACAATTGTTTAATTTTAGAGAATCCTTATCACGAAGATCTATGAAGAAATGAACGTAGCACTCTCTGACATTTCCTCCAATACATACAACGCAAGCATCATCAAACACATGTTCGGGAAGAAAAAGGACACTGATCTTGCACCGCCACTGCATAACAAGCATAACACTCGATGATTCATTAACAAATACATTAAATCGGCAGAGTTGGCCGTCCTTTTTGTACTTGCTATCATGCCTCGACAAACAAAACATACAACAGATTTTTCACCAAATAACAATATCAAATGTGATAAAAATATTAACTCACAATCCATAAGCTGTTCCTAGTTGATGCTCTGGTAAAACCATAGCAACTAGGGGCCACAGGGCACAAGCTAAAAGTGAGTAAGAAACTCCCATGATGACCTACACAACGAAAAATAGTATAAAAACGAATAAATTGGCAGAAGAGGGTTCTAACAGATAACTCGGAAAAGTACTAAAGGTAATGAAATATTTGTCACCGATGGTACACCAGTTCGGGGGCCAAAATTATTTACTATGAAAACACAGAGTATGCTTGGATTTCTCCGAATAATTTTCATTCTCGGCCAAATACACATGAATTCGTCAGGTTGTACAAGCTTATCTATCTTCACACCCCTCTTAGCAAGCGGGCGTGTTGTAAAATACATACATAATGAATACGGTAACACTCCAGCACCATGCTCACAAAGTGCGTTTGTTGACGGACGAGAAATCAATCCAATAACTTTCGTCGGATGTAAACATTTGCATGCTACCTGAAGTTTTCAAGTACATGTCCCATGCCAAATTTTCCCTCGAACGCCAAATCTTAAATTCATTTAAATGGCTTACAGCCATCTCCTTTGCATCACTGTGGTGACTGACGAAAAGAGTTCCGCCTTCAAAACCCCTGAGATTCAAGTGAAGCGGCGGGACAGGCCTGCGATGTACGTTACGTCGGCGGTTAAGGCCCAGATACAAGTAGTGAAGCCGGAAAAGGCTTAGGTGTAGGTGGGGCCTAGGGAAAAGACCTTAGATGTAGGTGGCGTGAACAAAAAACCCACATATGTATATTGCATGTGGTGCAAAAAAAACCCGGGTGTAATTGACGTAGAACCTAAGATGTAGATCGTGTGCTGGAAAAATCCCGTAATGCATGTTTCACGTCGGAAATAGCTATTGGTGAAAGGAGTTCAGCAGGATAGGTCTGAAATGCAAGTGCCTTGGAGGTAGGAGCCTGAGAAGGCAAACGCATGAGGCGTACATGGAGAAAAACGCAAGAGATTGCAGCAATTACATACCACTTTAGTGTCCATGAACATCCTTGCATGTCAATGTCTGATTATGTAAATTACGGAGCCCGCTCTTAAACACCAGTGTAGACATCAAATGAGACTTTACTAGGTTTTTATCCCAGTTTCTCTCATGTAATGTTCTTAGCAAGCACAAATTCGGTACATGCAACGGGAATCTCTAAACTAACATATAGTGCATTCTAAAGGCTACTCAGTCGAAGTCCCCGAACAGGGTCACATCTGCATTAAATTCAGGAATCTAGTTTCAGCATCCTTATATGCCTGATGACTTAATGCCTCATACTACAGGTTTAATACTCCAACTTTCCACATAGCAAAATGTCAGGGCTTAAATACAGAGGACTCGATAACCTTCTACTTAACAACAATCAAAACAGAAAGGAAGAAACTTTACAAAAACTGTGTTGGCATTTATGAAAGAGCTCATCAGAAGTTGGACTGCCTGATCAATACTGTGTTCTTTGACCAATTAACGTCCGCTAAAGCTACGTGGATCCATTAATTATAAACTTTGATTAGCTCCTTCAAAACAAAGTACATTAAGGTTTAAAGTTTCATCCTTCGCTTCGATTTCTTCTGCCGATTTATGCTCTGAGGAGTATCGGAGGAAAAAATTAAGTGCATCATGATCTCTCCTTCTCCCTAACTTTGGTACTCTGTATCATTAACAAATCTTCTGACTGTCTTCCTTCCAGTAACACGAGACTCATTAAGACACAAATGAACAACAAAGTCATCAAGACTATTACACGCAAGTTACAGAATTAGGAGTGTCTGCTACATATGACTTATGGAATTTCCATTTAAACTCAAGTAAAAGCAGAGAGTAAATATTCAAGACCTTCAATGAAGTCAAAGGCCTTCATACATACCATAGCTATGAATGGATTCCAGAACGTGAATGCAAGTATGGCATGCGACCCAATTGTCATGATAATTGCTAAATTGACTACAACAAAATGCAACGAGAAGGATTATTAATATAATTTACAGCAAATTAAAAAAACAGTGTTTAATAGACGCCAAAGTGTAACGTTTACTGAACACAAGGAAAGTGAGCTTTTGTTTTCTTTCCCCCTTAAGTAACAGATTTATGAAGTTGGAACAACAAAGCCTCAGGGGTGGCCTTAGAAACAACTTGTGCTTCGCTAAATATGAAAAATGCAAAATAAATACCAAACGGAAGTATCACTGACTGCGGGAGGAGATCAAACAGTACCAGAAAGACAGGAGTACATTCCAACGAAATGGTGGAGTTCAGAGAGTTATACTCACGCCAATTTAGATTTTTTCCGGCCTTGTCAACTATGAAACCTAAAACAGGCGATGCTCCAGCAGAAATCAGATACACCAAGCTACGATAAAAAGGGATATGAAATGTTACACTATGTTATACTTACTACATAGGGCAAGAAAAAAATGTAATTTCAGTCTCAAAAGAAAAAAATTCTGGGAGGACACCAATCCATCATAATGCTTGTAGTAGTGAAGGATTGGGAGTGCGTTGTACTTTTTAGTTACGCTGGATCCAAAATTAGAAGTAGGGTAAGCTTGTGCTTCATCTTTCCATAAGTTGCTCCTTGAGGATCTACAACATACTTGTTTTGCTACCCATGACTTCAAGTATTCGCCTTTCTAAATTATAAATGCTTCTCAACTGTATTAATCTAAAGTAGACTAAACCTCCAATAATAAGCTTAGGCCTGTCAACTTGAATATTTTGAACCAGTGCACTACTACGGCAAAGAACCCTGGCTGGCAAAGAGTTATCATCAACAAAAAAATAATAAAAGAAACAAAGGGTCATGCAGTGAACCATAAACAGCTTAAGTTTGTACGAGCCTGTAAATTTTAACATCTGCTTTTGTCACAAACTGCTGACGCTCATCACTTGACAAAGATAAAAAGAATATCACTTTCGAATTTGGGAGCGGCTTACATACATGCCCTGGCTGACAGGGTACGGTAAATGTCACAAGGTCACTCAAGATGATGATAGCAATAATGATAATGATAATGATAATGATGATGATGATGATGATGATGATGATGATGATGATGACGATGATGAAAAGAATGATGAGGATGGTGACGATGACGATGACAATGATGATAATGCTGCTGCTGCTGCTGATGATGATGACGATCACGATGTTGGTGATGATAATGATTACTATTATTATGATGATGATGATGATGCACATGGATATGAAAACGATGGCAACTAATACGAAAACCACAATGCGAGTTTTATGATGGCGACAGTAGTGACCAAGACCAAGAGTGAAATATGGATTAACACTTAATATTATCTACGATCATACGCACGTGCTTCATATTATAATTCGTTAAAACTTAAAACGTTAAATCAACAACGGTGTACCTCGTACCTGTTGCAAACGTTTGACGCTTCTGGTGTGAGACCATACTTTGCTTGGAAAAACACACTATTAACAGAAGGAGAAACCATTTGGGTAAAAACAGGAAACAAGGAGGAAGTTGGGCTTGTAAATGATCGAACTTACTTTTACAGATTATATAGGCACAGTCGGCTTCATAGAATGCTTCATAGTAAGGACTTGGGCTTTTCAAATACGACATTACAATAAGGCACTTTTCACATTTTAAATCAACTTTGTTTAGCCCTGTAACCTTTCCGTGTTAATAAGGCATGACGACTTCTGGCAATAAGACCAAACGTTGTCGAAGTTGTAGTTTCCACCATAGCGTTACGTAAAAAAAACATGGTATTCTTTGAGTGGACGTGCAACAATGACATAAGTCCGCGATAAACTAACTTCGTCTTTCCTTCTTATGACGCCATAACGATGATACAAAAACATTGAAACTGTAAAGAATGGCCACCCACGCCTATCTCAACTCCCTTGCACTCCGTCAAATCTCAAAGTCGTCTTCACATGGTTTGAAAGGCTTTAGATTGCATTTTACGCTCCCTGCAGTACATCTGCGCCTCTTAAAGGTATACTATAAATATATATTTAAAATATTATATAATAATATAAATTGAAACCTTGGCAAAAAACTAGTAAATAATGTTGTTTGAATCACAATACACGTTTTGCACCAACTATCAAGTAGACAAGTAGTCGAGGTTAACTTTGACGCAACAACAGGATCGGTTCAGTAGGGTACAATGATTAACGAAATGCAAAACATAGAAAATACTGCTTTTAAATACCACTAAGCATATGCATTCTAGATCATTTCTTATGTCTTCACAGTTGTGGGAAACGAACAAGTGACATCTGTCTCAAAATTATGCTCAATTTTTACTCCATTTGTTTACCCAAAATAATACGCCAGGTTACCACCCGAGATTTCGTCATGATATGCAGCAAAGAGTACAATTGCAGCAGGTGCAGTAGGGGTACTGGGTGGTTTGGTTGAATAAATAGGTGGTTTGCTTGGAAAAATGGATGTTTTGGTTAGGGAACAATATAGTATGGTTGGGGAACTATATGGTTTGGTTAGGCCATCACTTGGTTTGGTCGCCAACCACAAGGTTTGGCAGAGGAACCAAGCGCAAAGCTTGTGTGCTTTGTTTTTTTACTCTTTGGTTGGGAATGTAGTCAGTTCACCGTTAGCATTATTGAAGAAAGTATTATTGACATTCTGTTTGCTCAAGCAGTTCATTAAACAAATGCGGAGTACACTGCCAGAGATGAGTCACAACACGTGCTTCAATGAACAGAATCAGAGCCAGAGTTTGAGCCGGAGCCGCCAAACCGGTGTATTCCTAGGAGCAATGATGGAGTCTGTAGCAACGCTACATGTGTCATTGGAAGAATGGTCTTGTTACCCCAACCTACAATATTACGAACTACGTTATCATTTTGTCAAACTATCCTTACCATCTGCTCCCCTCCAAAACCATTCAAGCTTGCCTACAATCAACCACTGCAGGCATTTACATGCCTCTTCTACGAGCGTCTTATATGTCTTGGTTCAAATAACTCGGCACCATATGCTAACTCGTTTGGGCGAGTCACGTCCAGGTATCACGATATTACTTCAATTAAAGGGGTTGGAACGCTCACATCAAGGAAACGTAGAGCTGAATTATTTCCCTTTTTTAGCATTACAATCCTATATGCTTCCAACAATGCACTCTCTACTTATTGTCCTCAAACAGAAATTTTGACAAGACCAACCCCTGAATGTGTACGATAAACAGCTGAGGGTCTACTTACAGCCCTAGTCCGATGAATGGAAAGACGGCTACGTAATATGCAACGCATATGATAAATATCAACCAAATTGACACTGGGAAATCTTTCACGTCACGTAAACGGATCACCTCCCCTACAAAGAGACAAAGATAAAACTGGATCAATACTTCGCATATTACTCTGTACCCATATACATAGAACACAATAAATACTTTGAGGAGTGAAGGAACACTAACCTTGCATGGGTCTCACCAAGTGATTTCATTTCTAGTTCTAGCCGTCCAAATACTGCGCAATCGAACAAATTACTTGTTTTAATTCATTAGCAACTAAAATTCCTTATTCTAGATACTTGTAGTTCAATGAAAACAAATCGGGGAAATGCATGTTTCTGTACGATGCCCCCGAGCCTACACCAGACTGACTTATAGACTTTGCTGGGTGGAATGAATTCCAGCTCTCAATGTTAAAATACATTGTACGTACCCAGGATCAAATAAAGGCTACAGTAACGACTTGTTATCGTCTACTAGTTCAGCTAGTAGGGGGGATGTATAACAATGCAAGGGGCTGGGTCTGCATTGGAAATGGTTACAGTGTTGAGTTTGAAGTGAAAGTTAGGGTGCATGAGGGCTCGGTACTCTTTTCGTAGTGGTACTCCAGGCTCTATCAAAAGAGTTTTCTATGGGTGTTCCATGGGAGGACCTGTATGCGGATGATCTCATGGTAGCTGAGACTCTAGGGGAGTATATCAGATGTCAACCTATCTGGAAAGCTGAAGTGGTAAAGGGAGGACTCTGAGTAAATGTCAACAAGACCAAAGTCATGGTTTACAGCCTCTGGTCTGGACATATTTAAGAGGTTGGGTTAGCATGTGTTATATGTAATATGTGTAATTTAATGGCAGATTTATAAAGTTGTAAGTACCACCTGAAAATAGTGAATGAGTATGTTTATAAAGTCAATATGGGCTGCAATCACGGACTTGCGTATGATAGAAATACTCAAAATTTAGAACTAATTTAAAAATTGGATTCTCTGTTTGACAACCACAATTCATTGATGAGATGGTTTATACCAATTCTTTGTCTGTTTGAGTCCATTTTGTTTACCCAAAGCTTTCTTGATTTTCTTTTTTGATTTCTGCACAACAGTACTGTGTCCAGACACATCATCTCATCCTCTTCATCAGGATCCATTTTCAAAATGGAATTTGAGAGTGCTGTTTGGTACTCATAACAATATAACTGGGCTTTGATGGACATGATATTTAAGCGATGGATCTGTTTCAAAGTGATAGAAACTTTAACTTTCCTTTTGGGTTCTATCCTTTATTTAATGCCATAGAACTATTCACTATTTTATGGGCATGAGGAGTAAGGGAGATTTCACATAGAAGTGACAGGTTGCAAGTGGTACATAACATATGTTAAGTTGCAAATGCGACTAATACCATGACTTCAGATGTTGACCTCAGACCAAAGTGGGAAATGCCATGTTGCTTGTATTAAAATTTCCTTGCAATGGAGAGATTTTTTCATCAAATGATGATGAAGTAACTCTAATAAGCGAATTGTTGAAGAGGTAATCGAAGTTGATGTGGTGGGTGCAGCCCATATCTGACAGGGAATGTTGACTTTTGCACTGCACTTTTATAGTCTAAATTTTCTGCAAGAGTCATAAACTACACCAGAAAGATACCCTTCCTCATTTGTAGCCATAGAGTACTAAAGTGATGATGACTAAAGAAAACTTTTTTCAGGAATCACAATTATAACTACATCACATTGTTAACCCTGCCACCAAATGCTGATACACAAAATTATCACATTCTAATCTCGTATGAGGTGCAAGAAACAGCTGTTTTAATATAAAAAAGACCTTAAGGAAACTCTGTTAATTTTTCTCAGTTAATAAAATCATGAACTGGGTTCATTTAACAAGGTTTTGATAGGCATGATTTAAAGTTTGAAAGGGAGTATCTCAACGATTGCTCAAGGGCTGGTTCTCAAACTTTGACAGGTTATCTATAAGTTGTCGATAGATGTCAACAAGAAAAACACAACGAGTGCAAAATATTATTAAGTTTCTGATATTCATTAAATCATGACATCACACTTTAGCACTCTATTGTAAAGCCTTTATTACAGATGAATATTCAAATCACCATATATGCGTGAGGGCTAAAGAGTTATCAATTCATCTCATATAGGAAGTAATGATATATAATTCACAGATTCTTGAATTAGAATAGATGTATTATCTGCTACATCTGTGTGAGATGGTTGAGTACGGTAACACTCGAAACTTCTCATTATGCCCTCGGACTCTCAATTATTTTCTGTTGGAATCACTGTTTGTAGTTATTTCTTTATGCAGCATCATGTTTGTTTTTGTTTGTGCCCACGACCGTGAGCCAAACAATAGGTTTGACATATACACATTGCTAACATTGCGTTCATAGATCGCATTTACTCTAATTTAGTGTACATTTTGCTTACTTTGTTGTGCAATCAGAAATTCCTCACTGTGTATATATACAGTGTAATCTATTACATTTTCAGTCAGTTGTGTTCAACTGTAGTTCATACTCAGTCACTGATGACCATCACTGCTGAATAGTCACAGTATTATATAGGAGAATCCGCTTCATTAGGATTTCGTTTTGCCCTGATCTCGTCGTTGCTGTTCGGATCCTGTAATCCTTTTTGAATATATTGGAGTACAAGATCCAGTGATATAGAAAGCTAACCGCAAGTTGTATCATTGTTGCTTTTGTCGCACCTGTCCATCACCACCCTTACATCTGCTTGGATGGCACTATATCATTGCATCATTTATCATATACAGTGGCTAAGACTATTTAAACGGCAAGCGATATTTTGTGAACATACCTAAACTGAATTCAAAACAGATAACAATGCAGAAAACTATGTACATAATCCATGTAATCAGAAACTGCAATTCTTAAGGCTTGATTCTTAAAAGGAATGTTTGGGACAAAGTGACTAAATTGTTTTCCGTTCACTTGCCCAACTAGAGAATTTCAACCAGAGTCAATAACCTATGGCATAGCTAAATGCACGGATCCTGCCCTTGGGTCATTGAAGTGTTGACAGTTGACCACGCCTCTAAACAAACAGAATTGAGACAAGCCAGCCGTCAGCCAAGTCCTCACATGCCAAGCTGATCATGTGATATGAACGAATACTATCCTGATTGGCTGAAAAGCAACTGTGTGACTTGTCATATATTTTGAAAAGTAGATTTTAGATTTGCCAGTTTGCCACATGGCATGCCAATTCTGTATGAAAGGTTTTATACTTTCATGAAGGTTCATCTATAAGTAAAATGGAGCATGGCATACCACTTGCGACATGTCACTCTGGTGTGAAACTCCCTAATAGTTTAGTCCCTTATATACTAGGCTAAGTTTTGAAGTCTATTCATCTGCTAAGAAAATGGCCATGCCAGGATTTATATTTTGCACATCAAAACAGTTTCATTGAAATGTAGCAGAAATATATAGTTTTCTTGTTTGTACACATTGTATGTAAAGTTGTTGCTTCCTTGTGAGTTTGATTTAGCAGGCAAAGGTATCACTTTCTTGATTTATTAGGGATTCAAGTGGTTTCCATCAAAATACCCTATGTATGTTTGGGGAGCCTGGCAGGACCCGTAAAGGAACAGAGAATGCCTAAAGCTGTAGTGTGAGCCTAGAAATTGTTTGCAAAAGTTTGACATACACCTGAACAATGAAATGCTGGGATGGGGCTGCTGCAATGCCACCAAGGTCTTTAAGTAAAGAGCTGATAGATTTCACATTCCAATTCTTGAACAACAATGATATAAAGGTTTGTACCTTGATAGACAATAGACAGTTATGATTGTGAAGGTCAACTGTGGTTAGTTTGAATTTATGTAAACCAGTGTTGTATCAATTAACAGATCCTCTAAGTGTAGGACTGCAGAACATAGACTTCAAAACTGGTTAGTTTTGCATAGCAGCAGTAAACCAAAATAGGCTATTTTCTGCACCTGGATGTTTATCACATCTTTCCAATATTTGGCGTGCTCTTCAGCAACATGGGACTTCTGGTAATGTTGATCCTTAAACTGTTTACAATGATAAAAGTGTTTTGATTATTGCAAACTACCTATCCTGTATGTGTCGTCATTTTAAATGGTGCCTATCCCATTTCCTAGCCCTATCTCACGTAAATGGCATTTTAATTACTCCAATTTACATATTACTAAATGTCAGATTCTCCTTTTTTATTATAGTGATTATAAGTTACAAAAGATTGTCTTCATTGAAGAAAATAAAGAGACCAAAGTTGGACACCGATATTTTGTGGAGCTGGACTTCAAAGATAGATCAACAAATTCTTTAGTTCGATTAAGTGATTATTTTTACAAAAGTGATAAAGAGTCACCTGTGTGCTTTCCTCGAAACTACAAATGGAGACAGAAGGTGCAGATAAATATTTTATTTACTACCTCAAAAAATCAGAGAAGGTGGGCTCTCATTACCCTCGATTATATAGCTAAAGTAGTACATATTACCAAGGACAAAAACATCCATGTCATTGTAGTGGATTTTAATACAGATAATGTGAACTTTACCAGAGAACTAGAAAAAAGAAACATAAATTATACGTTAGTATCTGTTCCTGGACCCTTTAATAAAGTTAAGGGTATCAACAAAGGTGCAAAGTACATCCAAGACCCAGACAGTATTATTTTTACTATTGATCTTCACTTAGAGTTTCCTGTCTTCCTGTTTGATGAAGTGAGAAAGGTAAGATACTACCGATATTAAGTTTGTCTTTTAAAGTAGCAATGTACTACTTCAGCAGCAAAATATGAGCATTCAGACCCAATATATGCACCTCCTTGCATAAGGACCAGTGTGCCTGTTGACTACTTCACTAAATTTAATTTTGAAATTTCTGATTTATTGCAGTGTTTATTCAACAGATTGATTTCTGGTCTTGTCTTAAGCCTTAAGGGAACACTTTTATTTTTGTTTACTTCTCTTAAAAGTATTTAGGATGGTTGGACTTACCTGCGATAGGTAAACTGTGTTGCATGTATACATTTTATACAGTATTTTTGACAACCGTACTGATCCTTCCCGTTGACATTTTCATACTTTCTTTAGCAAGTATTCAGTGAATTATTAGAATAGCTGGTAAGAGTAAAGGGACTATTTATGAACCTATTAGTCGTACCCCCTGCTGGAAGTGGTCCCCTTATTGAATGTTCTGAAAACGTCTGACTCCCTCATTATTCTGCCCCCCCCCTGTAGTAGGTAGCTTATGGTTTGTATCCTAAACACTACCTTGAAACCAATTCCTAATCATCAAATATAAATTATTTCCACCCCAGCTGTTGCCATCAGTAAGAAAATTACTACCCATCTCCCAAATAGTATGATTTTCTAGGTATGAGGAAAGCGGTAATTGCTATATTTGCAAATTGTTTTGCAAGATTACGTTTATGCATGTTCATTCACCTGATATAAACATTCCAGTTCAAAATATCAGATTTTGTGAGTCGAATCTTTTGTGAGATGATGCCGATATGAAATGTGCAAGTGAAGTTTGCTATTTACTAACCAGATTTTCTGTGGTCTATTCCTGCACTTGCTAAACCTATGATACCATGTCTGTCTCGGTATATATAGTTGATGTTATCAAGGTATACTTATTTGTTTTTTAGCAAGTAATTATGATACAGTTGATATAATACTAAACACAACAAAGCAGTGCCTAATCCATACAACTATGCAGTAATGGTTGGGGAAAAGCAAATTATGTCGTTTTTTTCATAGGATTTGACAATGAGAAAGGAATGGCGCCCACATTCCAAAATAAAAAGAACCCGAATAAAGTAATCAAGAATTGCTTAATTAATACAGTGATTGTGTTATTGTATAGTATGTGTATTCAATACCTTGTTTATCGTTACAGAACACTATATACAATAAGACAGTGTACGCACCAGTTCTTGTAAGACTGCCTTGCGGGAAACACCTGGAATATACAGATAGTGTGGGTGCCAGTTGGGTGACCGATGGATTTGGTGTGCTATCCATGTATAAACAAGACTGGGATATTGTAGGAGGTAAGAATTGGCCTGTTTTTCTATAAATGAATTTTTTACAGTTTTATAGGATATTTGAAAAAAAACAAGTTGGGAACCATAATTTAAGATTCACTGATTAATTTTGGTCTGAGTCCGTCATAAATGACTATTCCTTGCCTGCAAGCCGCAGAAAGGTCATCAACAATAGGCCTAGTTAATAATATTGAAAGTTTTGCTCATCGTGGTGATATACCGTAACAATACCGAACGCGACGCGTCAACTGGATACTGCTAGTCTTAGTCAGGCGATGTGTCAACTTTGTGTGTGTTACAACTTATACTCGACGATAATTGTAAATGATTGGTTCATCTTCGATCCTCGCGTTTTGGCATGAAGCTGTTCCCGTGGACAGTCGTCCCAACATTTGTCTCTTGTTGTGTTCCTTTTGTTCTCATCTATGCCTGAGGAATTGCACGCCCTTGCCCCTATTGATGTTGTTAGAGTGAAGTCTGATTTGGATAACCTCAATAACTCTGTGGGTGCACCAGTTCTGCTCCCGATCCATAAGTTTAATGTCAATCCATAGCGGGCAGTGGCCAGTATCCTACGCATGTTTCGAAAGAGCAGACATTTGTGTGCCTACCAGGCGTTTATCTCAGTCGTGTTTCTTGATCCTCTCTTTCACCGCCCTTCCAGTTTCTCCATGGTACAGGTCTTTGCATTCACAGGGGATCTTGTGTACTGCCGCATCTTGCCTGGATAAATCTGCCGGATCATTTGGTGGCACTAGTTGTGACCTCAGGGTCGTCTCCGATTTAAAGAATGTTGTAGATTTGAATTTTGGTGTAGACTCTGTTGGTGAGAACGTCTTTCTTGTATTTGTTACCTTGTGCACGAATGGCGAGGGGAAGCCGTTTGAACATAAATGGAAGACAAATGTTTCGTCTCGTATGAAATCCCTAAAGATGTTGATATGAGACGTTGAGCACTCGACGACACCACATTTCACTGATTGCAGATGATGAGAGTCATACGGTAGGTACTGATCTTTGTGCGTTGGCTTTCTGTAGATACTTGTGGTAAGGCGGCTGTGAGACTCGCAGAAGGTCGTTATATCAAAGAAAGCAATCTTGTTCTCCATTTCGGTTTCCATTGTAAATTGATGGAAAGATGCTGAGTGTTGAAGTGTTGCAAGAACATACCAGTTTTGTTGCAATCAAGAATAACAAAAGTGTTGTTCACCTAGCGTCCCCGCATGATCAGTGAGCATGGTGAAGATCTAATGGCTCGTTCCTGAAATGTACAGGTTGGCTACGACAGCATATACTGGATTACCCATAGCTGCACCGTGTTGTTCATAAACGTTCCCTCTATATTGAAAGTATGTTGAACTCTGTACAATGGTCAACAGGTTAGCAACTTCAGCTGTCGTTAGTGTGGTTCTGTTCTGTGGTATAAGACTTTGGTCATTCTCCATTTTCTGCAGTGCGGCCTCCGCAGCATCCCGGATAGGTACGTTAGTGAACAACGACTCGACGTCAAAGGACACCATAATTTCAGTCCTATCAACTCGTGCTGTCTTGATGATGGACGCAAAATGTGATCTTGACTCTAAACTCCGACCTTCCCGCTAATGGTGCCAATATCTTTGCTAGGAAGGCAGATAAGTTGTTGCACAGGATACGATTGGTCTGAGTGGAACGTTGTCCTTATGGAGCTTAGGAATACCATGTGTTATACCAATATGTTGAGGTTTGATCTTCTTGTAAACATCCTCTGTCAGTCTCCCGCTCCGCTTTAAGTCGAGTAGCTCCGTGGCACTTCTGTTGGGTGGAGGACGGATCAAAGTGTAATAACAAAGAAATTGGTTTCGTGGGTGCCTTGTGTAAATGAGACTACTGCTAAAGTCATTTGGTGTCTTGGGCATCAATGGTAATCCAAAACAGTGAATAGAACATCAAAAAAAGCACTTCCAGCAGTTGTTTAAACTTCAGATTATAGTAAATATTTCGCCGAAAACGAAAGAGCTAGGGCGACCGCATGTGCAACTGACAGTAAAGAAAGTCAACTGTAGTTCTCATGCCCTAATACGGCAAGG
>JAAAKM020006971.1:36032039-36061457 GCA_010016025.2 Alatinidae sp. Z8VKAUB7J3
AATACATAGCAAAAATCACTCAAATGAAGCATCATCTGTTTCATTTTAAGGTTGCGCTTCAGGTGTCGACTTGAAAGTGAACTGACGTATCATCAGGTATAACTGGCCTTTCCCCTGTTTGCCCTGCTTGGCTATCTTAGTTGCCAGGAAGTTTCAGTTGATAACTTTCATTGATTCTCACCTCCTTCCCCAACGACTTTGCCATTCGGTCAACAGTCGTTTCACATTTTTTTCCCCGTGCTCCTTCCGCTTTTTATTTCGGTTGTTGTGACAAGAGCTTCTCTGTTCTCATGACGTGCCCAAAATGCATTGCTAGCCCCGTCTATGATGTGTTGTACATGATATATACTTTACTCAAAACATTTATTGTTTTAAGCCATGAAATGACTTTCTTTAGGACAAGGTGCAGGGTATGGAATCACTAACTCCGCAGCGATTTCGCTCCAATAGTCCTTGCGTTTCTGACGATGTACACCGTTTCGCTCACTGAGGGTTACAGCCACAACTTATTTTTCTGTTTATTTAGGGTAGTTCAATGTCGGGCCCACTTCTCATCAGGGGTCTTTGATAGAGAGACCGCCACAACTTATTAAAGCCACAGGTTACTGTGTATGACGACAACAAAGGCTGAGCTGTGGCCGATCTGTTGTCTAATCTACGATTACTTACTTTACTCGTTATTCAGGTTAAATAATGGAAAACCCCAACACAAATATATGTTTTAAGACCTTTTAAGTAGACGGAATACTATAGAATTCTTTACAACGTAAAGTTGCATTGGGTTAATTCGATATAATTGTAATTTCAAGTGGCTGCGTTTATGAGCTTTTATGTCATCAGCACGTCAAGTAAAGTATTTCCATCAAAGGTCCTGTTCTTTGCTGTCGATCGATTGTAAAAATACCTTGTCGAAAGCTCCATTATACAAAGTGAATGTGTCATGTTTTCTGGTTTGAAATCTGGAAGACTACATGATAGCACTGTCATGTTGGCATCCCTTAATAGACAAGTGACGCCGATTAAGTTGATCATAAAAGGTTTTACAGTTATCTTTACGCTGTGGCAAAGGTCTCTGTCTGCAGATAATTGTTTGACATATTGTAAGGGATGGCCTGCAGCAGGGGCACTCTTCAGAGACTTTAAGTGATGGATCACACTTTGTTTACAGTCAATGACAAGAGCACAAATTGATGAAGAAAAACAGAAAATCCCATGTCAGGTAAAGCAACATTTTCTTCTTCTTCTTCTTCTTCTTTTTCTTCTTTTTCTTCTTTTTCTTCTTTTTCTTCTTCTTCTTCTTTGCTGGTCACACCACTGCTGGCAGATGGCCTCGACAACCTCCTCCAGTCCTCTTGATTCTGCATCTTTCTAATCCACTTGTATCTGGCCTTCTCATCGATTTCATCTCTCCACCTCCTCTTGTGTCTTTCTTTGGCTCTGCTCCCCTCTCTGGCCTCCACTCTGTTGTTTTCTTCGCCCACTTGCTGTTCTTCATCAAGGCAAAGTGTCCTGCCCACTGGGCTTTGGTGTACTCTACTTTTTCTATGATCTCTCCCCCCCCCCCCCCTGGTTCTTGATCAAATATCTTCATCCCTGATCCTATCCTAGTGAGTGATGAAGATGTTTAGCGTAGATCTTTCCATGCTCCTTTGGGCCACTGGTTTTGGTTCTTCAGCTCCTCTTCTAGCCAATAACATGGTATCACCTGCAAATTGCAAGTTGTGAAGTTTTTCTCAATTGATGTTGATGTCAGTTTCCATAATCAGTTTCTTAAATATCTCTTTCACTGCTGATGTAAACAATATTGATGATAATGTATTGCTCTGCCAAACTCCTTTCTTGATGCTAATCTTTCTACTTAGCTTTTCTATTCTGATTTATGGTGTGCCTCCTCTGTATGTTTTCTTCAGAATGTTGATATTGCCTACCTCTTCTCAACTTCATGCTGTTTCAGGGTGTTGAACACAGCCTGATGTTGGATGGAATCAAATGTTTTCTCATGGTCTATGAAGGCCATGTGCATTGCTACTTTGTACTCATTGGTGTTCTCAAGTATTTGTGTGAGATGGCATGTAGGTGGTTGATGATGGAATAACCTCCTCTGTAGGCAGCCTATTCTGGTGGCTGATGTTTATCCAGAGTGGTACTCAGTCTATTGTTCAGGGTCTTCATGAATAGTTTGTATATGTGGGAAAGCAGACTGATTGATCTGTAGTGTGCAAGGTCTCTCTTATCTCCCCTTTTAAATATCATTGTGATTATGGCATTTTTACACTCTTTGGGCACTTGTTCTATTATTAAGACTTTACTGAAAAGTTATTTTATCTTCTCTCTCATGATCTCTCCTCCTAATTTCATCATTATAATCACCAGTTTGTCTACTCCTGGTCTTTGAGGTTTTTAGCTTCTTCATGGCATGTTCTATTTCACTGTTGAGGATTAGTGGTACTTGCTCCACTAACATTGGTGTTAAATATCATATGAAAACCCAAACCTTAACCATTTGACGATCAAGGCCAATAATTTTCACGTTCTTGCTGAGTACTTATATATCTCTGGCACTGATAAAGGCTCAACAAAACACAATTAGTAATTATAAATAATGAATTTCCTCTTACCCACTGAGTGGAAGCCAAAACAGGGCAAGATTGACTTGAAAATTTCTCACCTTAATTATTTGACTTGATGGTCCAATGGTTAAGTTTTTGGTTTTCAAACCAGTGGGTTGTGGGTTCGAATCCCTTCAGCTCCGTTGGTGAAAAAAGAAAGCTAGCTATTGTGGTAATGCTCCACTCCATGATGAAAATATATATTATGTGTCTGCTGAAAATATGTATATCTCTGGCACTGATAAAGGCTCAAAGCCAAAACACAATAAAAATTGATTGATTTCCCTGTACCCGCTGACTGGAGGAGAATTCGGCAAAGATTGACACTAAATATCTTTGCTAAGGCGTTGGTTCAGTAACCATGAGGTTGTGGGTTGGAGCCTGGTCAGTGCCCATAAATTGCAAGCTATTGTGGTAATGCTCCACTCTTTGAGAATTATATATAATTGCAATGTGTCTGCTGAGAATATATATATTTGTATGTATAGCATAAAGATCACATTGAAATGTTTTTTTAGTGATAGATCCTACTTGTGTTTGAACCGTATAAAATCTTAGCAATGGCCAGCAGTTTTACATAGATAAAATAGCTTGTCTATCTTTGTGAAGCATGCTGCTGAAACTTGGATCTTTCATCACTTATTCCAATTGCTCATAAGCAATTGCTCATACGTTGAATCATTGTAGGACCCAAGACGTATTCAAGCCAGAGATTTTATTACGTATGCACCTCCTCATATGGACAATGACACGTTTTCATCTCCTGCTGATGAAATGCATCTTTTTGATGACTGGAAAGAGAGAATGTTCTACATTGTGGAGGACATAAACTGGTTGTTGAAACTCCCACATGACTTGTTTTGGTGTCAGGTAAGTAAGGACTTCACTATTTAATCCTATGATAATTTCTGTAATACATTAAATGACTATATATGATGTAAAGAAGCTATATAGATAGATATATACATTTGTCGCCTTTATCAGAAATTGGTAAATCAATTTTTCTTACACTAAATTCAGAAGTCAGAGGGCAGGCTAGTCAGGCACAGCCTGATCTTAAAAATTCAACCTAAATTTAGTAAAAATGGTTTTCCCGGTGCACTTCCTTCCACTTAAACTTTTCCATGACACAATGATAAAGTTTTGGCCGCCCAAACCCAATACAAACACATGTACACATTTTCTTGAACACATCGAAGATCATTACCATGGCTCTGTACCAAGTAATTTGACGTTTTCATAGTTTTTAGAGAAGGGTCAGGCTCTCCCACATTCGCCTGACAAATGTCACTGATTCAAGTTGATTTAGCCATATGATTGGCTAATGGAGGCAACACTAGCCGCTGTTTCTTGCCGTCTACTCAGGCCTAATCAAAAACACATGACCCTACGTAAGAGACAAGGTCAATCATTATAAGAACTACACTGTAATGATCTTGTTTTACTTTATCAAAGAACTGGTATCTTGTAAGAAAAGGTTCACTTGGAACATGAAATGTATTTACCCCCATCTAGTACTTCTTTACTTTCATGTTCCATTGTTCATCATCCAATCAAAATCTGTTTCAAGTTCGTTTTCCTGCTCAAAACGGTGACACAAAATAAAAGAATCTGACCATTCCATAGACTTGAAATACTCCTTGTTGATTGGCTTACAATACGACACACAATACGAGTTTGTAAGTACTTGTTTGCAAATTAAGGCAAGCTGCACTGAAATAGTATGCTTAGAATTTTGTCACCTTAAAATTCTGATTGTTTTCTTCTGTGAAAGAATGCACAGGATGATACACTTTTGTTCATCCTGTAGAACCAAGTTCTCTGTTCATATTTTCAAGTCACTTTTTGCTATTCTTACCATTTAATTCTCCGATGAATTAAATTGAAGGAGGTCATATATCAAGATTTTGTTGCACAAATCTTAACGACGTCTTGTGGCATAGTCAGCAACCAAGCAAGGAATTGAGCCAGACAGGAGGAGCTAAATCCAAACCTTTTTACTCCTATAAGTTTGGGCTCCCTAGCATTAAGTAGCATAACACAAAACCCAGTATCGAAAGAACCTGCTGGTCTGAACTGTAAATAGAATTGTTACAATGTTATATTTCTTCTATACACATCTAACTCTCTTACAATGTTAATTTTCCTGCCACACCATCATTTCAATTGAATAAATTCTTTTTATGTTATCCAGCACTATAAAAATCTTTTAAGACTTATTACGCTAAAGCAAGTAGGCCTATAAAATAGGAGTTCTTGCAAATGTATATTAGTGCACGTGAACTTTTAGCAATCAGTAGGCTGACTGTAAGTGACCTCTTTTCTACGGGATTGCATCAAGTATTGGATTACATCAAGTACACAACAGACCCGTAGCGAGCCATGCCTAATGGGGGTTCGATGAGCTATCAGGGAAGAGGCAATACAATGTAGGCCATTTATGATGACGTAAGCGGTTTACTGGTTTTCTGGTTTACTATAACCAACGTTATTAAGGCATTGATTCTATATTTAACCTGGAAAAGTTCTTTAACAATATCTCAACAGGAAGCAAAATTTTATCAAGTGGGCATGGCCCACTATAATACACTCTCCCCTCCTGGCTACAGGCCTCGTACACTATTGAGCCTGACCATGTCTTCACACCTGGCTTCGCCACTGCTGGAGAGGTTTCCATATAATGTGGACACATTCTACGTCCCATCCTGTATCAACATGTGAATTAATCACTAGTATATACAATAACAGCAGGCATTGCATTGCTTTTTATAGGTAATTTTTGATACCACACTTCACCAACTCCTGGACTCATTCTTGATGTATGCACCAAGGTGAGATACAGTTGTATCTTTTCAAATTAAAGTGCTATATACATTGGCTAAATAGAATAAATTGATGTTTGCTGGTTTGTAATTTCAAGCATTTACTCTTGCAAGCACAATACAGTTTATGTTATTCTTTGGGTTTTATTTAGTCCAGTAATTCATGATTTCCCATTGAGTTTTACTGTGATGGCAGTTCAATCTTGGAATTTCAACCCTTTCTCCCCTTGTTGAGGGGGCTGGACTCATCGGTTGGCAGGATGTATACACCTTTCCTATTCTTGTCTGTCCTCTGCCATCTCTATTGAGAGATGACAGACGGCAGATTCTCAGCTACTAAATCACTCCATGTTTCCCAGGATTGGCCCATACCCCTACTGCCATCTACTTAAGAGTGTGCAACATCTGTGATTGGTTTTGATGGACAACTTGTGCCCATGACAATCAATTGTATCTGAGAGTGATATCTAGGGTAAGGATGTTGAGACTCTGGTGTGGGATGACATGGTAACTATTTGTCCTCATCTTAAAACATATACCTGTCTCCTTACAGCTCTGTAATTCCTTGCAAGGCAGGAAAACTTATCTACCTTCAGTATTCACTTACATAGAGAAAAACGCTACCCACATAAGTTACATAAATCCTACCATTGTATACAAAGAGTTCAACCTGTATAATTGATGGATTGTAAACTACAAATTAGAAACTGAATCAGAAGTAACTTTTTGCTGGTTCCTCTTTTATGTTTTTGCACTATTCAGTGTTGGTGTCACTATTTTTATTGACATATTGAGGTACTTATTTATTGGCACACAATATCACTGGGAAACGTCATTTCCAAGCCTGTATAAAGGAGCTCATATGTTGTTCCTTGATGCTGTTATCCCAGGAAAGGAACATTGTCAAAAATTTTAGTATTAGTCATTTGCATCAAAAAGTAAGGTTATGGCAGTTGAGTATTATATAAAATTTGCCTCACTACTTCTGAATGTTTATTAAGTGCTTAGGATGAATATTGAATTATGAATTTGGTAAAACTTCTACAGGTTTGCTTGTATACATCCTGTATACACTGGGTGTTTGCTGCAGTTGAACACAACTAACCGAAAAATGTACAAAATCATGCTGTATATATACAAATTAAGGAATTTCAGATTGCACAAGAAGGTTACCCTATGATAAGACCAATTTAGAATAAATGCAATGTACGAAGTATCTTGATTACAATGTTGAAACACAATGTTAGCAATGTGTATGCTTGTACGTCATAACCTATTGTTTGGCTCATCGTCATGGGCACAAACAAAAACAATCACTACGTTGCATAAAGAAGTAACTACAATGACAAACAGTGATTGCATCAGACAATGGATAGTCCAAGGGTATAGTGAGAAGCTTCAAGTGACTTTCAATTTGCGCAAGGGTACATGTTACTCAACCAGCTTGCAAACGTATGAAATATCGAAAGTTAGTGGTGCAGATTTTGGACTATTGCTCCTCATGAATATTTCTTTCCTTAACTAGGTATTATGACAATGCACTGGTGAAGGATTATTGCAAGGAGATTCATTCCAAAGTTTTCAAGTTTCTATTTTTAACCATCATCAGGATGTCTACTGACAAGGAATCAAAGGCATGCATTCAAAACTTGATAACTAAGTGTTTTTCTCTGGCATTTTGTTTGAATAGTGTTTATAAAAGATCATGTGCTTCTGTGAAGAACACTTTTTAAGACAAATTTTGTTATTTGTGCATATCTCAACTGCATCATCAGGTAGGGAAAATTAGCTGATGCAGTGATTTGAAAGTTAATGATCCGTGCTCAGTGTTGCAATGAGAGCAGAGCAGAATTTCAGAAATTCTGAATCACATTTGTAAATATACAATCTGTATGCAAAATCTCTGGTATATTTATCATTAAATGATCCATGGGTTATCTGGTGACAGGATATAGGGTGGTGCTCACACATTTGGCACTTTAACTTGAGCAAGGCAAACTTTAAGAACAGATTAGCTTACTCACATCACCAGTTGTCATTCAAGAATCAAACCCTTGCCCTCTTATGAAGGCAACTGAACAGCCAACTGAACCACTGCAGTTCTGTATTAAGTTTGACTTGAAAAATTTGTTCTTATTTAAATTAGTTGCTATTATGTATCCTAAGATCCACTGAAGAGCCCACATTTGATACCATGTTAGGGCAAGGGCTGCCTCTTGAGGGCAAGACTGGCATCCCAAGGAACTTGGAATCCCTCTTTAAAACTACTCTGTGCTAGATTGATGTAGGGTTGAAGTGGTACGTGTAAAAGATGACGAGTAACTTTTTGTTAATTGAAGTAAATCCATTGTGTAATGTTTATGTTAATAGCTTAAAATATTTGTTTATTTAAAATATTGAAAGAATGTGTCAAGGTGAGTCTTGTGGGGAGGATAGATGGCATTTTGGGGCAAACCATGGAAATTTGCAAAGACAACTTATAAAGTTTAAGTCTTACATTTTGTGGCGGTAGAGCTGATTAGGTGTGGATAAGTATGCACAGTTGCCCATTTCAAGTCAGCCAGGAGAACTTCCTGAACCTTGCTTGCAAGATTTTTTTGTGGCTGTTTTTAGAGGCATCCTGTATCTCAGTCCACAGTTCGATCTAACACATATAAGGGGAGTCTTGATGGCCTTATTTACTCGTAATTTTCTGGTAGAGGATCTGCAAGTTGTTAGGATTGCCATCTATCTCCCAATAGTACCTTATTCTACGATTTGGCTCTAATACAATCAAAGGCAGTCGTGGTTGCGTTATATACAAGCCATTTTCTGTAGAGGATATGCAGAAGTTTGTTGGGATCAGCAGAAGTTTGTAAGGATCCGCAGAGGATTGTTAATGACCGTTCAAAGACATGCCGAAGACTTTAAAGATAAGATAATCGACTATTTGTAGACGAACTAAACCTACTTGTTGGTTTTACCCAATTTTCGTAACTGCAGCGTCTTCCCTTCCCCATTTTAGGACAACTTCATTTCTCCGTCTGTCTTTGGTGAGATCATTTACGAAAACTTCATCTTCGATATACCAAAGCTATTTGATGTATGTAGTATTCTGTTTGGCAAAGATGGGAGGAATAGAGATATCCTTACGAAAGTGATACAAAATATATTTGAGAAACAGCCAAAGTAAGCTTTATTTGTCACATAATTATCGATTTCATTATTAGACTTAAATGAGATTTCATACCTGATGATAACCAATATTCTACATTGGATTTAAGAATGCATTGTTAAGGTATTGCTGCTGCTTCTTCGCTTTCCCCCCTCTTCCTCTTAGCTTGTGCATTATCCTGAAAGGTCCCCTGTGCTAATGCTCTCCCCCCACAGTATCTTACTACTGACGTACTTATCCCTGAATTCCCTCACTTCTTTCTTCAACTTTAAATACTTTCTTCCCTATTTGCTATCCTCTCCTTTCATTTTGTCAATTTTTGTTATCTCAATGTTCATGTCTCCGCGTAATTAGATATGTCATAAAATGCTGTAAGGGTATCGCTCTTTATCCCAATCCAACCGTTTCCATTCGCTTTCTCGTTGCCCTTCTTTGCTTACCCCATATCAATTTGCCCCCTGCATTCACTACTTAAGAGGCAACCATACTGGTATTTTAAGTTAAGGTGTTCCGTGGAAAAAAGAGAAACAAACAAAAAAGGAAATGAAAGTAGGAGAAAAGCTAGGCGTTTTGAGAGAAAAAACCATTATGCAAAAATAATTATATTTTAAGCAGTTCAAGTCCTGTGCCGGTGGGAAGCAGTTTGCTGGAAGAGAGTTCTAAAGGTTTGCAGTCTTGGGAAGAAGGCTATTTTCATAGAATTCCTTGCGTTGGATACCACAACAGAAAAATCGCACAGGGAGACTTATAGCATGTCGATCTTGTACTCAGCATTGAGATATGAGTAGATCCAAGGTTCTTCCCTTATATAAACTGTAATATCCACATGTTGCCGCCATCCTCTCATAGGCCGTCGGACGTATAGCAGTATTCAGTAAAGAGTCGTTCTTTGTTAAGACTTTAATAACTATGTACAATCCAACATCATTGTACTTTGCTTGATATAGAGAGCTTACGTTAGATATTACGGCAGTGTTCCTCACTCATCTTCTTTTTTTGTAGATATTACGACGATTTGGAGGCGGCCTTATCCACCATTTTTCAAACTATTGATCAAATGAGTCAAAAGTTGGGATTTAAAACAGAAAGCTCGCTCAATGCCCCGGTGAAACTCGACAGTAGAGCAGATGGTTCGCTTTCCCCAGAGGAATTACAAGACATCATCTTATACTTGTATGATACGTGCAACACACTCAGGGCATTTCTAGCAACATTGCCACTGTCTGCAGAGATCTTTCAAAGAAATGATGCCTTTTCACGGTACTACTGTCTTTAATAACTATATTGCTAGAATATATACAATCATCATCATCATCATCATCATCATCATCATCACCATCATCATCATCATCATCACCAAAGTTTTCTGATAATTTACATTTCATGGTAGTATTTCATACACAATTGTATGATGTACTACTTTCTACCATTTGCAAAGGGATTTGATATTTAACCTGTGACATAGTATCGTTTTGAGGCGCTGATACTTATCTTGGTTTCCACGGTTGTTAACGATTTGATTTGAATTGATTTGCACACTAAAGATCTGGGAGAGAGGCTGTAATGATTAACCATACAGTGTCATCTTCTCTCGGCTTGCCACTGTCCGTCGTTTTAGAAGGGCACACCTTTGGGCCATTTGTATTATTTCTGCGCCATGTACATAATAGGTTATAGGCAACATACAATAACCATTCGTTTCGGTTCATACGTTACCCCATGACGTTTGCCCACAATAAGTGTTGCCGTCCGAACACCCACGGCGATAACCTTGTATCAGGTTTGAAGTTCTCATCTCCCGTATTGCTACTGGAAAAGAGTTGGCTTCCCTACATCGTTTTGTACTTCCACACTTGGGTAAAGGATTTTCAGTAATCGCGGCAGAACTAGTATTAAAGCAGTTACCCCATTCGTGCGTGCTTTACGAAATATGGTTGTGGCCAACGTACTGCTTGGCTTTTGTTACTATCAGTAGACCTGGGCAATGAGATGGAGTAGTATGGTAGAGGAAAGAGATGTTTTACGTTTATATTTATATTAGTGTAGCGCAGTAATGTGAAGTTTGTTGTGCTACCATTTCAATTTATGCCCCGTGTATAGGTCAATAATTAAACTAAATTCATTAGGAAGGAACATTTGCAAAATTAATCTCTTACTGCCGGCAAGTTTCAAAGAAAAATATTAATTGCACAATTCCTTGTTTTCGGAAAATCACCAAGTGGGAACATAGTGATACATTCCTGGTACCTGAGGCGCACTTTGATCTCCCACGAGGGACCTCTCGGGACGTTAAAAGTGAAATCTCGTCGCAACATAAACTTGATAGAACGGCCACCCCTCTATAATGGCCAGAACTGGCCAGTCCCTTGGGTGACCGTTATAGGCAGGTTACGATGTAGAAATTTTATAAACTGGTACCTAGGCGAGCACTATGAGTAACCTATTGGCTTGAAAGACGCAAGTAGGGATTTGTTTGTGCAGCGAATAAGGTAAATCTTAAAACCGTACACATTCCAATACGCTACATTACAATGTCAGCTACAGAAACACTAATCATTAGTTCCCGCCCCAAACATATCGTAGGAAAAAGGATAGTAAGCCCATTTGGGTATCATGTTTTCTGATTGGTATTGTTGGTGACAACATATTTTATTGAATTTAGAGAATGAGATTTTCCAGCAGGCTTAAACTATCTTGATACTGTCTCAAAATATTCTCTTGACACCCTAACATTTCTATGTCTAGTAGTACGCCATTAAATACTGTAATCATTCGAGTAACGCCGTGGATGCTTATTAAATTTTTCGATTTCTTACCTGGGGATTTATACAAGACCAGCCCTCGAATGAAGTAGGCGTTCATACAATAGATAACGTTGGAACTTATGTTTAGGCAAAGAGTACTCTATAGATTTTCATCATTGGTCGGGAGGCCCCTGGTTCTTTGCTAGTCTTTCTCACTCTTCTCTTTCCAGTATGACTCTTTTGAGCTCTTCTAGCATTTCAGTCTGAGCGTCTGTAAGCAGGATAGTGGGCAAAGTTGTTACTGCTCTCTTCCGCCTTAGATACGTTTATGGGTACTACTCGAAAGAGTAGTATCAAAGATATCTTTGATAATAAAAAGCTTTCCTGTTACTTAATTATATTTCTTTCAACAAATACTACAATACTCGAATAAGCGCTCTGCCAGGAGAGGTGCGCTTAATCACACATATTGAGGTTTACCGTAGTGCTTTAAAGAAGCCGGACTCTTATTCCAATATCATCCTTGTTAAAAGCCTTGTATTATTTTATATCGGTTTTAGGGCCTTCGCAGTCGTTGCTTCAGCTCTTGGAATACCATCATTGTTACCCTTTCTCAAAGCAGTGTGTAAAAGTAAGAAATCATGGCAAGCTAGGCACACTGGTATTAAGATCGTGCAGCAGATCGCTATTCTTATGGGATGTGCTATTCTACCACACTTGCGGAACTTGGTTGAGATTATTGAACACGGTGAGTGTGCAGCTTTTGTATAAATGCATTATAGAGCTCGTGTACTTGATGCGCTTGATAAGTGGACAAAAACGTGGATGCCACCACGTAGCGAAGATTGATATATTAATTTTAGCTAGTTTATTCCACATTTGAGATATCTATCGTAAAGGAGTGTTCTATGACTTGTGGCCCACAAACGATTTTTATGGGTCCGTAACCAATTAAGAGTCGAAACAGTAATTCAGTGGTTCATGCATATTTACGACTGATATAAGGCAGAAGCAATGAAAAAGGGGGTGTCATATCTATTGGTTAGATTCCAAACTGAACCAGTAAAAGCCCATATCAAGCATGCATGGGTATTTAGTGCTGTTATCCAATTCTTTAAGGAGTCCACAAGTAATGATTTTTATAATAGCAAGGGGTACGTGGGAAGAGAGAGGTATCCGACCACTGCTTTAAGGAGCTTTTATTGAATTTTTTTTGCCAGTGCTTTTAATATCTAGAAATGGCATTTGCTTGTCACAGGTTTGGGTAATGCATAATTAACTGTGTCGAAGAAAACAGTTCCAGTGCACACTTGATTCAATAGACCATCCTTCTCTACCTCGTTCCAGTGTTTGTTCACAATGAAATGCCTTACCAACTGATTAGAGCTTATTCTTTGTAACATGTGCGCGCTGTTGTGATTTACATCGATTTTAAAGGATATTTTATTTAAATTATATATTTTCTTGATTGTTTCCGCGCTAGCACAGTGTCCCGACTAGTGCATTGCTTTGACGTTTAGGAAGAACAAGAGAGACTTCTAGTTGTCGTTGCTGTTTGAGGGCATCTAGTTATTGATATACAAGAACTGTACGCTTGCGAGCCCTTTAATGCTTCACGTGTATTCAAACTCGCTATATTATATGTTTAATTTTTACAGGTCTCGTTGATGAACAGCAGAAAGTACGTACCATTACAGCTCTTGCTATAGCTGCTTTGGCGGAAGCAGCCACACCCTATGGTATCGAGTCGTTTGATAGTGTACTGAAACCACTTTGGAAGGGTATCAGACAGCACAGAGGAAAAGGTTTGGCTGCCTTCTTGAAGGCAATTGGGTATCTCATTCCACTTATGGATGCAGAATATGCCTATCACTATACTCGGGAGGTGATGCTCATCTTGATTAGGGAATTTCAGAGTCCTGACGAGGAAATGAAGAAAATTGTGCTAAAGGTATGTAGGAAATTGTGAGATATTGTAGGAAATAGTGGTCATTTTTGTCATAAATATCGATTGTCATTTTTCGGAAATATGCAAATGATAAACAAAAGTGTCATACTTGCCTATGATCATCGTTACATACAACAAGTTTTAAAGAGTTCCTTGCTGCAGTGTATTTACTGTAGCTGCCAACATAATGTGAAAACTTCTTGGTATCAAAATTAACGTGCTGGATATTGGAAGAATTGTTATCCGTAAGGCATGGCCTAATCCTGTACCTTAACGTATCATCTCGATCGCACTTATTTAAGCTGGGAAGTGGCTTTTGTATTGTATGCATAGTTAATCATTTCGTTGAAACTGTCACATTTCCGAACAACACTATTCGCCAAGGGTAGAGCACGAGATCAGAAAATAGACCAAAGGTTCAAAAAGCCAGCCCTAATTAATTCATGCTCTTTCGACCCTCTCCTGCCCGAGCCGGCGGAAATACATAGGCAAAATTGGTGAGAGTACAGTCAGCGCATGAATAGTTAGGCCCGAATAGGCCGGAGATTTGGAAGCCCAATTACATTTGCTAGGCTGCATCAGACTGGGTTCTCACCTTGTCGATCAGCCTTGATAATAATTTTTTGCGTTTTGTACTTGTAAGCCCTTACTTGGGTATGCTACTTAATGGTACGACCACTGTCTGTATTAGGACGGTGAAACAATACGAGTGGTAGTATCTTCATTGTGTAACTGCAATGAGATGCTTTGTATAACATCATAGATTAGGAAGAAAATTTGTTGATACATGTAACATAAACACTCTCATGTTTGCAACACATAATGAACTAACAAGAAATGTGTTGGAATTTCCAATCCAGGGTTTTGTAATAACTGTGAGAACTGTGAGTAAGTTTGGGCGGTTGTCAGGTATTTTTGTGTACCAAATTTACATATTATGATCACTGATTTTTATGTATGTTTGACTTTGTAGGTTGTAAAGCAATGCTGCGCTACAGATGGTGTAGAACCAGGATACATTAAAGAAACCATTCTCCCTGAGTTTTTCAAGAATTTCTGGACGCAAAGAATGGCGTTGGATAGACGTAACTACAGACAACTTGTTGATACCACAGTAGAAGTAGCAAACAAAGTGGGAGCATCAGATATCATTGGAAGGGTTGTGGATGATCTTAAGGACGAGAACGAACAGTACAGAAAAATGGTATTGGAGACCATCGAAAAGGTACGGAGAAAGTGCTAAGTGTTTCTGTCTTGTGTAGCTGTAATGGAGCAAAGGATCTGTTCCTTACTCCTTCTTCTGCTATTACTTCCACGACGCAGAAACATGTTTCTTAGTTATTGAACAGTTCAAAATTAAGAAAGTAATACTTGATGTCACCCTAGAGAATCACAATCATGAACCTCTCCATTTTTCTTGAAATTATAGGAAGATTTTAGTTTTTGAGATGCTTTTTATATCGCAGAATAGCTTCACTGATTTAAGCTGTCTCTCCTCTTTCGCATATTTCGTTTGAGCCCCATCATGGTGAATCATGGCATGAAATCTCTTAGAGAAACCATTGGATCATCGCGTATATTTGTAGAATTTGCAAAATGTAGCCGGTAAACCCTTAATACTGCGGAGCACGAATGTATTTGTTTTTCTGAGAAGCCCTCCCATCCAAGGGGAAGACAGTGGTAAGTAATTTTTGAACATTGAGACTGTAATTGTTTAAAAAGTTTGAGTAGTGGGGTCATTCGAAACTTTTTTACAAAAAAAATATTGTGTTTACCGATGTATATTGTATATCAGTATGATATGATACATCGTATATATGTTATGCAAGAACACCACAGTATCTTTGCCATGCTAATCAGTTACATTACGATATCTTGTTTAGATAATGGCTAATCTTGGAGCAGCTGACATTGATTCAAGACTGGAAGAACAGCTGATTGATGGAATATTATACGCATTCCAGGAACAAACGAATGAGGTAGGATGACAGAGTCATTTGCAGCAGTTAACTATTTGCTTTCCCTTCTAGGCGTTTTCTCGTCACCCAGCTGGATGGCCACAAGGTTTAACTTTTTGTGCCCCTGTCTAAGGCTGTATAATGTACCGTTCGCAAATGTAGCCAGAATCGGGGTTTTAGGCCAGGACATTGAATACGGGTCCGTATTTACAGATTTGGGAACTAACCTCTTTATCTATAAATCAACTTGTAAAAATTACAAGTTAGAAGTACTTTGTGACCAATAGTCTTTAATTAATGAATGTTCTCTTTTTCCTGAGTGATGTGTAACTGTAACAGCATATCAAATTAATAGATCATCCCATGCGCTATATCCATTTAAATGGGAATTAAGGTCTATGCCAAAAGTTAAAAGAAAAACGTTTCGTCCCATGGATGTCAATCAAGGTCACTGTTGCATATTTTAAAGTCGCGGTTGAAATCGGCATATGGGTCAAGTGCATATGTGAATAATTGAACAATGCATTCTTCATCCAAGAATGATAGCAATGATAGCAATACAATTCGACGAAACGATTTCGCAATACTATGAGCCCGTAGTGAGGAGACATGCTGTGCAGACATTCACTTTGAAATTTGGTTCGTGCTGCAAAGCGTAAACGTTGCGTCTGTCCACAAGAATTGTTTTGCGGCATCTTTTGTCTACGATTTTTGAAATGTATCACTTATACCATGTTACATTATTAATGCGTTGCAATCCTCTAATACCCAGTAAATTCTTTACGAAAACTGTGCACATTCGCTAAAGACGATTTGCTTATGTCAGTGTCTGGCGAATCATTTAGAGAAGGTAAATCCGTTCCTGACTGTAGCCATCGCCTGCTGTAAACCGTCTCGTTCTGCAGAGACCAACGAGTTTCTTGGCGGCACAACTCGGTAGGTCTTTAGGGGCTAAGACTCTTGAAATAGAAATTAGAGATCACAAAGATGTACATTGCTTTTATAATTTTGATGGACACGACCTATTTGCTTTTTTAACAGGATGTAGTTATGCTGAACGGCTTTGGAACTGTAGTCAATGCTCTGGGAAGCAGAACAAAGCCATACCTACCGCAGATCTGTGGTACAATTTTGTGGAGGCTGAACAATAAGTCTGCAAAAGTTCGTCAGCAGGCAGCGGATCTTATCGCAAGAATTTCTCCAGTCATGAAGGTTTGCGGTGAGGTAAGAAATTGGCGTTTAATAGGCACTTTAATTGGCTTGTTTTGTAGTAATGATTTTTCTTTGACTTACTAAGTAATTCCGAAATGGAAGGCAATTCCTGTCTGGAAATGGTCTCTAGCCTCGCGTATGGTTGTCAAATGTATACCTCTCATTTAGACTGTGCTGGACCCGTTTGTGACAGGTTTTCAGTCTTTACTACTCTAGCAAAACGTCCTTCAAATCAGTTTTCGCATTTGTAATTAATGCCTATGTTACTAGTTCTCCAGTACTTCTCAGGGAGTAGACGACCTAGTAATTTTAACGGACAGAGTGTTTGCATTAATATTTTTTTGCCTCGATGCATGGTTATACAATTGCACACAGTAATTACGTATGTAACAATGGGAGCGGAAGCCGTGAACCTGTCACGCAGTCGTTAGTCCTCCATTTCGTATCCCTTTGTCCTTCCAATCTTTTTTGCTGTAGGAGGAATGGTATGTATTGGCCATTCTTAACTAGTTCTTGCTCCTCTACAGATAAGTTTGTCAACGACGATCTTTCTTGATTAACACGTCACGAAATAGGTAAATCATATTTGTAAACGAAATCTCTATTCGTCTGACACTCCTTAGAGCTCAAATCGTCAGAATAAACCAATTTGGGAAGAAAGAAAAAATATGCCCTACTATGGCTTTATGAAATAGTCTATTAGAATTTTAGCTCACTGACTTAATCCTATGGTTGCGGAGCAATCAGCTTCAACCAAAGCTGTGTGGAACCATTCTTATTAACTCTTCAAAAAATTATATTTCGGGTTTAACCTTCCGTTCATCCCATTTTGATCTATTCTGACGATTTGTGCCAAAGGAGAAAGCTCTTAGTAGCGAATATGATTTCGCTATTTCGTGCAGGGTTTGATGGTCAATACTGAAAATAAACGTTTTGCTATTGACACTTCTACAAATAGAATAGCGTTGTAAACATTTGAAGGCTATTGTGCAGAACTCTCTGTCTCAAAACTAGTATCACAATGTTCTCTCTCTCTCTCTCTCTCTCTCTCTGCTGTTACTTTCATTTAACATGGCAAGTCAGAAAACGTTACTTGGTCATACTTTATTTATTAACATTCATTCCATTTCTTTATTCGTAAAGGAAAAATTAATGGGACACTTGGGTGTCGTACTCTATGAGTATCTGGGAGAGGAATACCCGGAGGTACTTGGAAGCATTCTGGGTGCGCTTAAGGTATGTCATCTTAGTTTCAGTTCGAGTGTAATGTACGTCGGGTTATAACAAATGTATAATGCCCGTATTGTCTATTATGCAGATATATTTCTGTAATATCTGTTAGTGTGTTGGCTTTTGTGTATATAATTTGTTAGGCAAAGTATTTTTTATATTACGGTGTTTATTGTCATGGCTTTGAGAAAGTTTCGGAACCACAGGGTTATTAGAGGCTTTGTTCTCGCAGGTACTGTCGAGATGTTGTGTTATCTTCGTTATGGTTCATGAAATATTTTATTGGGTGCTACTAAAAGTATTATTTTAGAATTTTTTATTGGAACTTGCACTTTTTTGTAAAAGAAACGGCCTTGGGGATAAATTGTGACAAATTATTGTCGCGTACCACTGCTCTATACCTCATGCGGAGATCAGGGGGGGCTGCTCGTTTGTTCTTCGGAATGTTGTTTTCGTTTTCAGCCATTTTGATTTTTTTAGCGGATGAGAGGCTCTGATTGCATGATACTGTTATGAAATTTAGAGGCAATTTATCAGCGAGCTTTGATAATGAGCGAAAAGTATCATAATGATACACCTCGATGACACCATGTGGCATATCCTCATCAACGTTGTTGGAGCACAAAACGCTGCCAAAAAGAACTTTATAATTAATGTTAACCAGAAGGGTGGAGAGAAAAGAGTCAGACTAGGTATTGCCTATAGGACAATGTAAAGTGCACGACGGTCTCTACTACCCTGTATATTTACGTATCCTCTTTATTTTTACAGGCTATTGTAAATGTTATAGGAATGAACAAGATGACACCACCAATTAAGGATCTATTGCCAAGGCTGACGCCCATTCTCAAAAACAGGTAATGTACTGGTAGACTCTTTGTGTACCGTTGTTTTGCAGATTCCCCTTTGTAAACAAATTGTTTGGCTTCCATAGCTGGCTCAGTTAACCGTTTGCAATCCCTTTATTCAAAAGTGTCCCCTGGAAGTTCTTTATTGTCACGTCGCTGTAAGAAGCGGCGCTGGGCCTTACTTTGGTTCATACAAACTAGCAACAAATAGGTTTTCCCATGATACATGATCTTGCCTGCGGTGTTGCTTTGTTTTGGCAATGATATGCTCAGTTGTGTTCGACTGCAGCTGCTGAATAGACACGGTGTAATGTGGGAGAATCCGAGTCGTTAGGATTTCATTCGCTGTGGTCTAGTCGCTGTTTGGATGTAACTGTTGTAATTCTTTCTAAATTGATCATACGTTCAACTCCAAGAATAAGTGGTACAGACAGCTAACCGCAACTTGTATCATAGTTGCTTCTTATTGCACCCGACCGCCGTCACCCTTACACAATAACTAAATTGTCAATAGTTTATTAATAGTTGATTACTACTGAACCACTCATGCCACACTGTGCTGACAACCCCTTGTCTTTACCATATGCATAAACCTATTGGTTAACCTTGATTTGACAGATCCTGTGCATTGAATGGTGTGGACGTCTGAGTAGCCTTTGCCCACTTTAATACTACTTTTTTTAGAGTGATGACATTAACTGTGATGAAACGGGGCTGTGAAGGATGCTTAAGGCTTCAGACAGCACAGCTGATGAACATTGACTGCCTATGATCATAAATCAAGCCTCCCTATCATCATGCCTGATTAGGTAGGAGAATTGCCTACAGTAAACCAGATTGTATGTCCTTCACTTCAATCTGTTTCTGATTTCCAGTGGGCAGTTTACTTGTCTTCCATACCAAAGAGTCAGACCACAATTCATGGAAGGGCTATTGGTGGTATCAGGAAGAGGAATCTGGTCTTTAAGTGCTCAAAATTCCAATAATAAATTACGCTTACCCTAGCCTCTAGATGAAGATAGTGTAAGATTTAAGATCAATTGGTGAAAACATGTCTTCTTCAAAGAGTGTTAAGAGACTTTTGTGATGTATGAGTTATCTGTTTAAGGCAATGAACATGAATTTTACAAAAGCACATGACTAAGCCATGTAAGAAGTATATATGTTAATTACCCTTGGACTGAGTAACATACATTTAATCTCATTATCCTTAACCAGCAACAATGTCACATATCTGGCCTAGTAGGCTCCTAGTTTCTTTTGCTGAAATGTTAGATACTTTCTTGAGCTTTTTAAGGAAGTACATGCCATCAAGTTATAAGTCTACTTTTTGTGACCTGAGTGGTTCCAGTTACTGACCACAGTTCAAACACACCTGCATGAGTGATTTTGAATTATCAAATAACAAACCAATATGAATTGAAGGTTAGCTGATCAGAATTTTTTCATCAGTTTTAAAGTCTTGTATTCACTTTGATAGGGGCTAAGGAAGTGCCCATATATACATGAGACTTTTGTTGGAGCTTTGAGCACTTTAATACCCAATACCCTTCCTGTCATCACCAATGGCCCTTCGGGGACTTGGACCCATCCCTTGTAGCATAGAGAGCAAGGGAACTATCCACTGGACCAAGGTGGCTCTTATTCTGAATAAATTGATCTCTACTTTATTTTCATGAACAATATATAGTTTCATGCTCATTAAAATATAAAGATTGTATGAATAAGGTGACTTTAGTTTTGAATGAGGTGAGATGATTTTTAAATATATCATCTATGATGTTGAAGTTGATGTTTATATATGTTTACATGAGTGGGTATAGGAGTGAAGTCACACTTATAAAATAATCAAATAAGGAAAAGGGGTACCATGGGTTTTAGAGGAATCATATAAACAGCCATTCCTCCAGAAGTAGGGTTCTATACATATATTTGTACCAATGCTTTCAGAGAGAGCTATAGGCCTACATTCTGTCAGATGAGAACACATGGGCCACTGTTCATATATTGGCCAGAATTAAGCAAACAGCAGCACAATTAAATGTTGTAGATAATGGATGACTGGAGTTACTTAAAACTGTATGCTTTGTAATCAGCAATATGCTTATTATCCTGGTCACAGTTGGTGTTCATAATTGAAATAAAAGGGGCTAAGCCAAATTATATATACCTCTTTCATTTTTTAAGGTTTGTAGTTTCAATACAGACTTTGAGCTCTGGTTTCTACATTGGAGTCGTCTGCTTTAATTTGATACCGACACAATAAATACAAAATTGTATGAGGCACGTGCGCCGGTAAAAGTTATTACAAAGTTCATTAAACTTTCTAAATTATTCATGTGCAATAACCCTCAAACGCTTTATGCGAATTAATGCATCCAAATCCGGCTCTCAAAAAAATATCTCAAATACAATATTTGAGATTTTTCTTGCAAGAAAACCGCCATAATCTTTGATGCAGGATCTTAATGTAATAAAAATCTAATTGAAACCTGCCAATAAACCTAGTTAATAGGTGAAGATCTAAACAAACGAGGGGCGTTTCACTGTTGTAGTCCAGTTTGTCATGCAGTGTTATGTGTACCAGCGCTATAGCTGCTACAGGCTCAGAAGATGATGCTCGTATTTATTGTCTTAATTATCGCAGTTGTTTCCATAATCACTCTTTTAAGGTGTTAACATCTGTAACGTACCAAGAACACTATCCGGGACGAATGTTGCAGGCTTCCCTGATCTTTTGAAAGAACTGCTTAAATCTGTTCTGTGCATGTGTTACCGACTATAGACAAAATCAGCGCTAGCTTATTATTTAAGATCCTTAAGTTGCTGGAGTCAATCTAGGAGTTTATGTGAGGCAAAAGATAATCTTGCAGAAGGATAATTTGGAAAGATCTTTTATTACTAGGCCTACTAACACATAGTACATACTAACAAACTCTAGAAAGTTGATCAATGAAAGGAGCCGGACTGAAATTATTAAACTTGAAAGCTGTTGCGGCTGTAAATTTCTTAACTACTGCTTACTTACCGATTTGATATTGAGTTTTACACAACACTTTAAACAGGATCTCATGTTAATCTCTTTAACATTGCCTCTCCACGGGTGGAAGTTGGCACACCACTTGCATACCGTGTTAACAAAAAAATGCCTCATTCAAGCAAGTTTGTTTACATCGTAAACGATCAGAGCAAAACCAAAGTAGTGCCCAGCCTTCCTAATTTGGCGCCATATTCAAATTAGCAAAAGGGGGCTGGTACATAAAAATATGCTCAATTTTCTACTAGTTGTGTTTAGGTTTTTGTCTTCGGTAATTACAGTAGAAATATAACTTATTTTGGACCCAAAATATTGGGTGCCTTTCTTAGTATCAAGCAGAACTTATAACTGTTACTACCGTGCCGTGCGCTAGTAAACGTTGCCTAACTAGTCTCCAAAAGAGACTGTGGTGAATGAAACAGCTAGGCCTGCGCATGCAACAGAAAAGTTACAATAACATACGACATTGTTCCCATGTCAAGGAAGAATCATGAAGTTAACAACATACTATAATACTGAGCCCCATTATTTATTTTTTTCATATTTTTTGAAAGCCATTTTCTCTACCGTTTTAATACTAAAAGTTTGCTAATATGCAGCATCGTACAATTTACGGTTACAAATTTTGTTATTTATATCCAATACCACCCTTCCCCTCCCCTGAGAAAAATGGAATGAGAACAACTTCTGAGCAAAATAGGGTTAAAAATCTTATGGATCAGATTCACTTACAGCGAAACTCGACTCTTCTCTCCCTCTTAAAAAATTCTTCAATCACCAATCAATATAATCCTAAAATCGCAATTACCCACGCATTTTGTTTTCAATTGAAATTAAAGCTAAGTTCAAGAGACCATCGTTGTCTTGATTACTACGTGTGTAGGTTTTTATTGTCCTCAATGCAGAATATTATCTCTCGACACTGGCTATAAAACACGGGATTGTAAGAACCAGCGAGACAAGCTTTGCGACTTGCGAAAACATGCAGTATATCATTATTTTACTTCACTTGGATCATAGGATGTCTCTTGTCACTCCGTTAATGGTATCAATCCGAGCCTGACTAAAGATACGAAGTCTTGTACATTTGCTGTTTCCTCATTTCATGGCGTTTATAAGCTGTGTTTAAATTGTTTAGATCTGAGTAGCCTGTTTCTGTCTACACAATTTTCTACTTCACGAACAATAGCAAACTAACTTACTCACTTCCCAGCATCCACAAATCCATTCAAAGGAAATACAAACTGAGTTGTTAACATAACGATGTCCTTCTTTACCTTCCTTTCTAAAACGTTTCTCAATATTTAGTTTCTTTACTGCTCTCCCGTTCCCTATTATGTTAAGCTTTGAGCTTAAGCTCACAACGGGTTTGGAAATCACGGCTAGGGAAATTTGGAATTTTTACAGTCCCTAGAAGATTCAAAATTGCATTTCAGAGATTTAAACTTCTGTGGCGATTAGAGAAATATGAGTATGTTAACATCGGAGGTCACCTAGCTCAGTTGGTAGAGCACAGGCCGCGAAAGCGTGGGTTACGGGTTCGCTCCCCGGTGGTGACATATTTTCTATTCCTCAACGTTCTTTTTAAAACTAACTTAGACTTCTCGCCCTCCGTCTATTGAATTGAAATACAAAAGTGATCCATCTTTTATGCCGGTAAGGATTTTCGTGGGGCAAACATGGCCAAGCTTTAACTGTTGGGCGGGTGCATGGTTGAGAATTGCATGCATTGTTACCACTTTTAATTGTGAGTGCGAAAGAGGTTTGAGTGAAACACAATGAAATCATCTAATGCCACAAGACTCTTACATAAGAAAGAGATTCACTCTAGGTCGTTGCATGCAATGTTCATATCCCTGTAAGTTTTGTTTTCCTGTTTGAACATCTGTAACGGTTTTTAACCCGTTGTTCGGGGTTAGTTTGTAATCTGACGGTTGCCTTGAATTAGAATGTTCAATGTTGAGGAAGTAACAAAGTTGCATGGACATAAATATAAGGCATTCAAACTTAAAGTAAAAAAGATCTGGCAAGAAACAGGGCCAACGGATGTGGAACAGGGAACATGGTACCTGATACCCCAAAGTATATGTTTTTGCTAATAAATTTTATTTATTCCACATGTCCAGACGCCCGAATCATGTCGGAAAGAACATGAAGTCATTTGTTTGGGGATAAAGATAGCTCATCATTCGGAGAACTCTTCGCTAATATAAAGGCTTCACCTATCTTTAAAACTCACACACACCTCGAGAAAATAATGTGAAAGAGCTGTTTAGAGGTATTCACACTCTAGCTATATTTGATGATTTGCATTCAGTAGGAAACCATCAATGACTTTGTAAACTCTACCCTCGTGGACTTCACTTGAACGTATCTGTGATATTTCTTACTCAAAATATGTTTGATCAATCCCAGTATATGCGAATGATATCGATGAACACCAACTACTTTTTTCTCTTTAAAAATTTATGAGATCAAAGCTCCATCAACGTTTTAGCCCGTCAGATGTTTCCTAACAACCCCAAAGTTTTAATAAACGCGCATCAAGGTGGAGTCAAGGAAAAGCTTAGTTATTTACTAGTGGATCTTCACGCAGTAAGACCCGATGCTACACGCGCAAGGGCACATATCTTTCCAGGGGAAAAGCCGATAGTTTATCTCCCAAAGTAATATTTGACTGGTTAATCCGTAGGAATTGGTAGTCAACAGCAAATCATAAATAGAGGTGAAGAGAGCCGCAACACTTCGGATTTGATATCATGAGTTAAAATTATTATCGCGCATTATCAAGAAAAAAATTAGACACCCTCAAACGTTAACAAGCTGTCCGCCTAAGGAGAGAAAGGAACTCTAAAAATAAGCTGATTGAGCAACAGTAATGGCTATTGGAAAATATTGCCTGATTTTCTTCACACTCCGGGTATGAAAATATGCAAGAAACTCGGTTGAAAAGACACGAGAACGTTATTTGTACGCTAACATCGCCAACCGTGAAACATTCTAAAAAGAAGAAGCTAATACTTCAACGTCCAGGATTTTTAAGTGCTCTGATTCCAGCTTTGTTAGGGGTTACTTTTAACCTGTTCTTGAAATCCTGAAGAGATAACATGGCACACAACACTTTGATATCTCACATGCAGTACCCTCTTAAACATGTGCAACGGATGGGTTTAGTGCCTGAAACAATGTATCACTCATGGTTGAAAAACACTTTGAAGGAGATCTTACATCCTGAGAAAAAGCAGTTGGTGGGTGTCAGAAATGCGATGAAAGAGATCTACGAGAAGCCCAATCTAGACGAAAGGATGAAGTCAACATTACACAGTGAGTGGCTGGGAAACTTTTTACAACTAAAGCAGGACATGAAAAGGGAAGAAAGCCAGGCAAAGAGAAGCATTCAGGAAGAGAGGCGCAAAACAAATACAAAGTATCAACGAAAGGAGAAAGAAGAGGAGGATGGGAAGAAAACATCTATTGAGCAGGAACTAAAAGCCGCTACTCCACCTACTTTTCGTAAGAAATCTTTACGGCTACTTCAAAGAATGAAACAATACCATAATGTGATGTCATTGGATCCAAAGGGGTAATTCATTTATCAAGGAACGCCAGTAAAGAACTCAGATATCATCGATCTGATACAAGCCCACGTACGAGATGTCGTACTTGACTCAGGTATAATGCTATCCAAGGTATTCCAGGAGCATCACTTTCATCCACATTACAGATAAAGGCGGCAGGGTATCGTGTAACTTGACGAGTGAGTAGATCATAAGCATAGACACCGTAGAAATATTTTCGTACGACAGGATCACTTTTTAATGCAGCTCCAGGTTGCAGAGTATCCATGATCAGTTTGCAAAATCTATCATCACATTACGATGTTGGTCTACCTGTAAGATCGTTTCTACTCAGAAAGGCAACCACCGTGATGGTACGTGGTAGGGATTGTGCCAAATTTAACTCCGGCCGCAAATTACCTTGATTCTTCAAAGATATGTAATCACCATCAAATAAGTCCGGAGTAAGATCGATAGCGAACAGTGTATAACCACGTGGATAATCACGACGGCTGATTCCATTATCAGTATCACAGAATGATTTTGCTATCCCAGAAAATAAGATTTGATATCCGTTGACATATTGATTCTTGGCAAAATCAAAACGTAGACTTTTATCTTGTACGGGGGTTCCGTTGACACAAACACCCAGGGGTTCCTTGTATAGGAACCGTTGAAGACGGTATGCCGGCAGCCGATTAAGGAGTGCTCCATAAAAGGCATTGTCTAGATTAACAACCAGATTTCCTGCTTGCACGGAGAAAAACTTTGGGCTGACTCTTGACACGGGGTATTTTTGTGTAATCTCCTGGAAACAGGTTTTTATCTTTCGGTCTTCTCGTGTGGCTTTAATGCGCTAACCTCTTGTTTGCAGGAGGGTGAACTACAGTCATTCTTTCTTTCCGGGAATGAAGTGGTTTCTATCGATATAGGTGATGTTTCATCAAGGAAAAGATGTGATGATACTCACAGATCCTCCTGTTGTTATTATTAACATTATTGTCTGATCCGTTCTATGTCTCGACTTATTCGTTCTCAACGAAGTAACACCAATGCTAGATATATTTGTCCTTACTGTTTACACGACTTTTGCAAGCATGAAACCTTGAAGAAACAGATTACATTATGCCAAGAGCATGGAGCTAAACGTACACGTTTGCCTGAGGAGGGAAAAGCCACACTCAAGTTTACAACGATACAGGATCAGATCAGAGTACCGTTTGTGATCTATGCTGATTTTGAGTGCCTCCTGGCACCCATATCGACTTGTAAAAACAATCCTGCGCACTTAAGTACGACAGTCTTCAACCAACATGAACCTTGTGGTTACTGCTATTACGTTGTCTCCGTGGATGGGACTCTCAACAAAACACCACTTGTATACAGAGGTCCTGATGCTGCTACACGTTTCTTAGATGCGCTTCAACGAGAAAATAATCGGATCCGTGATATCTTGAAAGATCCTAAACCTGTCACTATGACCGAAGAAGATCAGATAGCGTATGACGCTGCGGATACATGTTACATCTGCGAGGAGCCACTTCGGGTGGATAAAGTATTGGATCATTGTCATATCACCGGCAAGTACCGAAGGGTAGCTAATAACGAATGCAATAACAACTATCGGATAGATCCAAAGCGTATAAAATCCCTGTAATACTACATAATCTCAGTGCCAGTGATACAGCATCGAAAAATATCATGCATCGTGAACAACATGGAAAAGTACATTTCTTTCCAAATCGGAGGATTACGTTTTCTAGACTCTGCTCAGTTTTTACAGGCATTGTTGGACACTCTTTCTTCTAACTTAGCAAGCAATCAGCTTTCATACTCATGACAATGGAATGATGAGGAGCATGTACATCTTCTTCAAAGAAAAGGAGTTTATCTTTATGAATATATGGATCAATAGAATTGTTTCACTGAAACGTGTTTACCATCTATGGAGTCTTTTTACAGTCATCTTACAAAAACAACTATATCTGAAGTAGATTACAATCACGCCCATCGTGTTTGGGAAACCTTCAACTTTAACAATCTTCGAGAATATCATGATCTTTATTTGAAAACTGATGTTTTACTATTGACTGATGTCTTCGAAAACTTTCGTACGACTTGTTTGAAATACTACTACATGGATCCTGCACATAACTACACCAGCCCTTGATTGGCATGGGAAGCTGCTTTGCGGAAAACTCAAATCAAATTGGATCTCCTCACACTGTTTTATTGAGAAAGGAATACGCGGTGATGTGTCTGATATCTCACCGTTTTTCAAAAGCCAACAATCCAGGCGTTCCTGATTATGATACGTCTCAAGCGGCAAACTATCTCATGTACTGGGATGTCAACAATTTACATGGTTGGGCTATGTCACAGCCCCTTCTAACTGGTGGGTTTGATTGCTTGGGACCTGAACAAGTACTGATTTTAACATTGATGACATGGGTGAAGCAGATAAAGTAGGATACATCTTGGAAGTGTATTTAGAATGCCTCCAGAGCTTACCATCCTGAATCTCTGCTTAGTGTTCTTACTTTATGACGTCATTAGGCGCTTTGTCCAAGGGCTCTTATAACATTGATGGGTCTAAAGTAGAGTTTGTACGCCACCGCCGCTTATCTTTGACTTTAATCATTTATTGGCCAGTTTGCTTTAAAGTTGCTCTCTAGGCAAATAAAACTATTCTGGCATCGATTTGCCCCTATGAGAGCAGGGTTGTCCACAAACCGATCGCTTTTCGTTTCTGCCTATCTGGTAACTCTAGATTAAACGGCGTCAGTATCATATAACGAGAATGAACGAATATAAGGTACACAGCTGGGTATTTGGGTTTCTCTGCCATCCATCTACTTTAGTTTGCAACTGTTTGACAAAATTATATACAATTACAACTTGAAGAGATGATACAATGATACAATTACAATGTATGATTCTCGATGATATAACTACAATTGTATCATTAAGTATGTAAGGATGATTGTCTTGACATAATAGTTATAGATACAGAATTGTTTCAAAAATTTAAGTGGAACCATTAACGTGCACAGTGAGCTTTGCATAGCTCTCCGACTTGGGCTGCATGCTACGATGGCCAAAGAGTAACCAGGCTACCAGTATGCTCTGTACGAGACAACTTATGGGAGGAAATATCCAGGCAAACTAATTATAAGTTACCTAAAATACATGAAACTCATTACCGGGGACACGTTTTGGATGGCAACAGCTTGCAGAATCGAGATAGCTTATAAAAACAAGCTGGGAAACAGTTTTCGGACGCCTGCGCCTAAGCAGTCGAGTGATGATAACAACTTATAGTTCACAAAAGGGCTGATACGAGTGTAAGACCTAAGTTGCACTGTTGTTGGGTTCTGGGATCCGGGCTACAGTAGACATGGCAAAAGAAAGCTTCTAGAATATGATGATGATGATGATGATGATGATGATGATGATGATGATGATGATGATGATGATGATGATGGTAATGACGATGACGATGATGATGTTGATGAAGATTTTTGTGATTCTGTACGCATACTTTGCCAATTGTCTGTCAGACTACGAATATTCCAAGTGATCATTAAATGGTTCGTGTAACAGAACATAAAAGCTTTCACGAAATAACGAAATCATTGTGTACTTTTAAGCATTTTTGTATGACACTTCTCGCTACAAAAAGGTCAGAAATGATCTTTATTTCGGTCTTGCTCTGAGGCGTGTCAGACGAAATAGGATTTTAATTATACAATGATTTCGCTATTACGTGTAAGTATTGTTGAAACTTTTTCTCGCGAAGGTGGGCTTTTGAAACCTTAGAGTCAACGTTCTTAAGAATTAACTTCCGTTCTGTTTGAATATCTAACATGTTTCGAAGGAAACATATATTATGTCTCCAGTGACCATCATCATATCAGGTTGTTCCTAGGCCGCAGATGTCAAGCCACAAAATTACTTTTTCCATCTAATAGAGCACTTAACGTGGGCGAAATGTTAAGGGATTAGTAATTGGGTCTATGTTTATTAGATATGAACAAACTCTTCAATTTCAAAACATATAAAATGTAGCATGGTCCGAATAAACCTGAAGTGATGGCTGATGCTGTTTATTTGATAGCCTTGTCAGTTGAACAGTTGTGACAGAATTACAGGTGAGAATCCACGAGGAGGGAGGGAGGGAAGGGCCGTGCCCCCCTCTGCTTTGGTCACCAATCATATATTTATTGTCAGTATTCCACAATGTACTTCAATGTGTGATCTTTCATGGATCGTGACTGCCAGGAAAAGACACCCGGGAAC
>JAAAKM020006971.1:36061557-36075028 GCA_010016025.2 Alatinidae sp. Z8VKAUB7J3
CTGGCTTTGCGCTTCTCTTGAATGGCAAGAGTATAGTGTTGGAGATTTGCCACTTACGGGCAAAATGAAAGATAGAACTAACGCCAATAAGCTGAACTGCTTTGGCAGTTGTATATCCGTCAAGGTTTTGTGTTCCTCCTTCAGTCTGATTCAGATATAAGTGGATCGAAGCTCAACCATACACCTGGCAATTCGTTTATCAGCTTCATCTGTTTTCATTAAGTACTCTGTTAATATCAGTAAGTGGGATCAGACCCTCGTGATATTGTTTGAGATGAAATTTCCACAGTTTTGCTAGTAGCAGGTAATGATACTATGTTTCTTTGTTATTATTAACTTAATAATTTAAGAGTTGCGACAGTAGGGACCGGTGAAATAAAAAGCAACGACGTGCATCTTTTGTGGCTTCACCGTTTACAATATGTCTTGGAGGCTGTCGCTAATTTAGTTCTGCAAGAGTTGGCAGATCAGCCGACTTAAATACGCAAAAATACCGCCCAAAGTAGCCCGTCTCCATAAATCGCGAAAAGTCGTCGTTCATGAATTAACCTCTGCAAGTTGTAGGAGAGTATTAAATCTATCTTTTGCGCCTACATCACCGCCTTTTAAATACATCCCAGTACTATTTCTGTTCATATCTGCCCTTTCCGTACTTTAAAAGTTCAATAACACTTAGTTGTTAACGTACAGGGAGTAGAACTAGTAAATGTCGCTTTTTTCCCTCATAGGCTCCCAAATTGCTATACGCAAACAAATTGAATTCTAAAGAGTGCGGTTTAAATCCGATGGGCCGACTAGGCTTTGCTACTCCCACCTTATCTAGCAATGGCCTGAGAAGTGGTCATCCGTGTTCTCGGTGAAAGCTTGTAGCAAAATACATAAACAGAAAGAAAGTGTAAAAGGTAACTCTAACCCTAATGGTGACTCCTGCCTTGTGTAGAGTTAATTATTATAAAAAGAGCCCTTTTGTAGGAAACATGAAGTAACGAGGTAATTGAGGGACTTCGAGGCAGTAATTATGCTTTTAAAGATAAATACATGTTTATAAATATTGACTTTTCGAACCTATCGCAGGTAGTGGTTGCTGTGCAAATCCTTATGACAAACCCTGTATTTTGACCTCTTCGCCTTACCAGTTCAAAGTATAATGTCAAAGCGTACTATTGGCTTAGCATTTACAATTTCAGAATATTACATACTACTATTCTGACGAAGAGTTCTTCACAGCAGACCACTCTTACAGAAAATTCTTTACAGTAGACTATTCTGACGAAAAGATTTCTAAAGCCGACTATTCTGACGAAAGTTCTCTACAGCCGACCAATCTGACGAACAGTTCTTTACAGTAGCTTATTCTGACAGGAAGATTTCTAAAGCCGACTATTCTGACGAAAAGTTCTCTACAGGCGACCAATCTGACAAACAGTTCTTTACAGTAGACTATTCTGACGAAAAGGTTTCTAAAGCCAACTATTCTGACGAAAGTTCTCTACAGCCGACCAATCTGACAAACAGTTCTTTACAGTAGACTATTCTGACTGATAGATTTCTAAAGCCGACTATTCTGACGAAAAGTTCTCTACAGGCGACCAATCTGACAAACAGTTCTTACAGTAGCCTATTCTGACAGACAGATTTCTAAAGCCGACTATTCTGACAAAAAGTTATTTACAATAAACAAGTTCGACGGAAAGCCGACTATTCTCACAAAAAGTTCTTTAAAATAAACTATTTCGACGGAAAGATTTCTAAGGCCGACTATTCTCACCATCTCTACAGCGCACTATTTTGGCAAAAATTTATCTACAATACACTTTTCAAATAAAAAGATCTCTACAGCGGACTATTCTGACAAAATAATGTCTGCAGCCGACTATTCTGACAAACAGATATCTACAGCGGTCAAAAAGATCTATTCTGACAAAAAATGTCTACTGTCGACAATTTAATCTGACAAAAAGATGTCTACAGTAGACTTTTCTGACTAAAAGTTATCTATATAACGAGGCTCTCATGTCATAAATAACTCACAGTGATTAACTACATTAAGTATGACATCATTCCGAAATGCATCTATGATGCATCTCCTATCATAATTCAGGGTCCTGCTTTAATTATGCCAAAACTGGATTATAATTTATGTCAAGCTCTGCAGAGCCGATGGATAAAATCCTCTTCAAATTATACTTATAGCTAGCGTTTTGCTCACAATTATTTGAAACCAGACAATTCCTTACTATCTGGTTTGCAACATTGTTTCAAATACTTATGATTTGTGTAATTTATCAATATCCTGTGTTCGTTTTGCCACCGTATGCATTTTTCGTGTTTACTCAAAAAATAATTTTAAGTAGGCAAATATACTCGCTTGCGCAAAAGTCCTAGTGTGATGCTTTGTGCTGCAAAAGGGAGCCGAATTTGGGCGAGAGAACGTCGAACCTGACACACCTGACCTTGAGCATACTAAATGTTAAAAATCTAAACATCAGCACAGATCTGCTGTTGTATCGTCAAACGATTGTGTATATTTATTCAGGCTTGCAGCTGGGTTATTTACTTACAATAAACAAGCTAGTGGCTTTATGTGCCAGTGTAAAGCCAATTGTTTATGTGCTATCATTAATGACGAATGTGTTTTCTTCTGCACGCCAGTAAATTCCTAGAATCAGAGCTTCCCTTTTACACATCAATATAAACTATTAGGTTTTCAGTTCCCAAAGAGAAATCTTCGAGCAGTCAGAAATGGAACGATCGAAGATGTGGCTGTTTACATATATTGCCTTGAGGATTTAAACCTTGATGGACATTATTAAAGTTGACCTAACCACAATCTTCCTATACTTTTCGTAGAATTAAGTGGTTTTGTAATCGGAGATAGCTTGATTCCTAATCTTGACAAATTATTCTAACTTGCTATAGGATGTTTTCCGCTCTCTCGAAAAAAGTCTAGATCTCGGTCTCCATAAGGAAGCATCGCTATTTGATCGTGGTGAAAATCGACTTAAAATCCCTCTAGAATCAGAGTAGCTTCGAAACTTCGTATTTATCTTGGTATCAACTGGTGTGTTCTCTTCTCGTTCTGAAGCTCTCCTGCGAGCCTGTAAATTGTCATTGGCAACGGTCGTCGTAAACACAGTATCTGAATCAAATGTAGTGTCTGATGCGACTCCAAAGACGTCCTTAGCTCTCTGAAACGAGCTATTTAAGCAATGCAGTATATCTTTAGCCCGTGTAGAGTCATCACAATGATAAATATGGCATTTCATGGTATCTTTGCGGCACCCAACAATTACCAAGTACTCAGGGAATGCCGCATCGATGCCACCGAATGCGATATCAGGAACATCGTACTTTAAAACTTCTTCTCCGCTACTCGATAAGATTTTTATTCCTTCTACATGCGAAATTAAGAGATGAACGATGGCTGTATTCCAACGAGCATTACTGTTTAACACATCTGCTAGCACCGATTTCGCATCCTGTAGGGTAATACCAGACATATGAACTCCCTCCAGCAGAATTGCTGTCACTGAGAAACACGGCTCCGAGTCTGCAGCTTCGTAGGTAGCACTCCTGCTGTATTTTTTCGACACTTGCCTCAACGAATTTGAAAACATCTTCACGCTCCTGTTGTCAGCATAAGTTAAATGAATGTCAGTAACAAAATCCGCACACCTTCCTCACCAGATGAAGCTCGTATACAGCAATTAAGGTATCAGTCTGATAAGAGACTGCGAAGTCCTCCAGTTCTATGCTAGTCTTACTGTCTTAGCCTTACTGGATAATTCTACTATAAACAGACTGGCTCAGGTTACAATGAAACCAAATTGCTGACCCGTAAATTGTATTGTAAAGTGACGTGGAGGTACGGCCCTTTCCTTCAGGTGCGATAGTTACAAGTTTATCCGTCGACTCTCTCCGTGTTTTTGGCTCACCATCGCTTTGGTTGCTTATCGATCCACTGTCGCTTGTCGTTGCAGTACATCTTTGTGTTAGAGATCAGAAACAAAGTGATCAATCACCTGTTACTAAACGTAAATGCTTGGTGGCTTATATTATTGAAGACAATTCACGTCCTAATGGTCAATTTATTTGCTTGGAAGTACACTCTTGCTTACCACATTTTGCTTCCACTGGTGACCAAAACAAGACTCAGTCGATAGTATCACATGCGGCCTATTTAATCTATTTCTCGGATGATAGTTGCTATAGTGATACTTGTAGTCTGCCGCTGTCAACCTGCTTATTAATGTGGAATACATAGGACTGTTTATACAGCTAATTCAAGCGTCGAGCCCACTGTTTTTCAACCCAATTTGTAAACAGACCGGTGCTAACGCTGTGATGTCACTTACTGACGTAACGTACTAGTTAGAGTTGTTTAAGATAGGTTCTTTTGAAGACCTCAGAAGAAATTTTCGTTTATTTAATTAACTTCCAGCATCGATTATTTTCACTTCCAACATAAAGGAACAAGGCCTTTAAGGTTATACAGGGTTTACCGCTCGCGTACAAAGTCGTACGATAATCAAAAGTCTTCAACCATCAATGAGGCTATATACCACCAACTAACGCTTGGTTGCCAGACTGGAAAACAGTTATGCCGGGGCACGCCAAAAGTGCTGATAAACAAGGTCCATCGACGAGAACGTACAACGGCTGTTGGAGAAAAAAATGAGGATCGCCCACACGAGATTGAATAAACTATCTGACAGTGTAAAAAATGGCTCCGGGCAACCTTCTTTGCCACTCTGGCGTGCATTATTTCAAATTCAGTGTACTTGCTCAAATTTGAAGAAAACAAACAAAACAACGAACATACTAGAGTATTAGTGAAAAAAACAACAGTCCAAGACTTCAAGCAATAGTGAAAATTTTCTGACTACATTTAAAATCGTGGTCTTCCGTGCTCAACTATCAAACAGTTATCATGCGCTGAGGGCATGAACACCGCATAATACTATAAAACATTTTGCCTGGGTAAGCACAAGTTTGCTGGTAAAGAAGGACCATCAAGTAGAACTAATTTAGCTGTCAGGGGAATATGAACATGGCTCACAAGATATTCAAAAAAATGGAATAACGATTTGAATTGGTCCAGGTAGCTTTCATTTCCCGTGAACTGAATTATTTCATACGGAGTGCCGTGTCATAAAATCTAAGAAAATGAGCGAAACAACGAAAGGACGAGATAGTATTTAAGACAAATACCCCAGCCTTGAAAAAATAATAAGTTTTGACTACATTTACAATTATGATCTTTGTTGCTTAACTGTAAAATACTTGTCGTACGTCGGGGACATCTACGACACAGAATGGAAACATGCGGGTTGCCACAGTTTGTAAACAGAAGATGGAAAACAGAGAAAACAGGTTATTAGCAGGCCAATGTTATTGCAAAAATACAGCCTCCAATGAAGGCAATAAGGTTGACACTGAAAATAGAACAGGTAGATGACATTGTGCGAAAAATATACATAGCAGGCATGTTTTGGTGCCGAGCACACTCTCATAACAAAATATAATTGTGATAAAGAGAATTACACGATAACATGTTATTAACAAAAATAATGTCACCGGAAGCAAACTTCGAAGGGATGTAAGTTTAATTCAATACATTAAGACCATAGGAGTAGGCAATACAGTTTTTCTAAGTTGTAACGCGTTTTCAGTCTGTACGGAGGCGGATCATCTGCCGTAAACTCTACTAAGATACAGCGTTACAAACATCCCAGCCCGCTGTTGATAGAGACGAAGGCTTTAGGATACCTATCCAAAGTACAGAACAGGGTAGCTGATCATGCTCGATCTAACATTCCGTTACTAGGCGGCAAAACATGTTTTGGCGAGAAGGTACCTGCAACAATTTCCTCGAAACAAAAACATTTCTCAAATACAAATTCCTATGTTCATTATAAGCTTAACATGTAAAGTAATAGGGCTATCGTTCCATCGTCACACTAAAAGATATTTTAGAGGGGAGAACCGTTGCACAATAAACTACCAAAGTTTATGCGTGAAAAAATGATTAAAACTCAATGGAAACCGCCGAAGGCCAAACACGCACGGGGGTCAGAGTAAATTTGTTGGAATTCAATTTTATATACTACGCTTAGGCTGACAACTCAAACAATCGTAGAAAATATTATCGTCTAAGATAGTATCGTACCAAAAATTATCCTAAGAAATGAAATCGAACAAAAAAATATCGTATTGTTCTTGGGTTTTTAACTGAAGATAATATCGTACATTGGTTTAGGTGTAATCTCAGTAATATCGTTAAAAATCTTGTAATCTTTGAAATACTGTTATATATAATCTCTTAGTAATTTCATGATTATCTCATAATCTCAATTGTCAACGTAAGTGGTAATCTTAAAGAAATCTCATGAGACGATAAGTAATCCAAGTTAATCTCAGGTAGTTCGTGATAGTTTAACACGATACTGAGTATTCTAAAGCAAACTCAATGCCATGTGATTGCACAGATTGCAGGTTATCTTGATCAATCCTAGTAATTTTGTATACGTTTTAATTAACAACTCAGCCACAAAAGTTCGGGTGATCGAGGTTTGGCTGATCGAGGTTTGGGTGATCGAGGTTCTGGGATGATCAACATGTACAGTACATATGCTTTTTTGACACATTTCTTCCGGATTGTAACACTGCTTCGCAATAAATGTAGATCTGCTGATGTCCATAGGTTGCGAGAACGAAAATAAAGGAGCAAACTGTAACAAGGCACCCTCGATTATCCGAACCCGATCACCCCAATCTCGATTATGAGGACTGTGATTATGCGAACCTTCATCACACGAACCTCGAACCCGATCATCCGAACCTCGATCACCCAAACCTCTATCGCCTGAACCTCGATCACCCGAACCCCCATTATCCGAAGCTCTTATCCGAAACTTCGTTATCCGAACTTCATTATCCGATCGCCATAAATGGTCGTAACCAGATCACAATTAACAGAACCACAACCGCGACCCGCGGGGGGGGGGGGGGCGGGGGAGGGGGGGGGGGGGGGGGGGGGGGGGGGGGAGGGCTCCACAGAAAGATTGATGTTGAAATTCATCTAAAAACCCGATGGCAACTTTGAGCGGGAAGCTCTACTCTAACGAACGGGATTAGAAGAAACCTAGCAGAAAAATAGAAGTGTATTTCCAGCTATTTTCCATCTCTCGCTGGGGCACGATTGTTGACAATGAAGTTATATATGAACACAGTCGTCAGCTAGATATCTCAGAATAATCTGTCTATATAAACGTGTCCAATGGTCAACGTGCGAGAATGTTGAAGCTCAGCTTGTTGTACTAGTGGTCAGGGCAACTTTTAAGCACGAGCGGGACCTGTGCCATAAAGTGATTGGGGGGCCCTTCCGTGTCATTGACTGTATTGAATGAGCTCTGCGGGGCCCCAACTTCCATCCTAGGTGCGGGGCCCTGTGCCGCGGCACTGTCGGCACTCGCCTAAAACCGGCACTGTTGGTTGTGCGCAGTTTTAAGTGAGATCCCTTAAAAATCAATAACTTGGTTGCTGGTCCGCTCCAGAAATCAAATAAGCATTTTCATCTGTTTCAAGTTTACTTACACAAGAGCTTTAATTCAACATGAAAAAGGATTTTAATTGACCCTGTTTTCTATTCAAAACACGGCTATTACGAGTGCTAATAAAAGATTAACAATTTCATTAAAATTTGTAATCCCGTTACAAGTGAACGAGAGATGTACTTCGGCTCTTCTATACTTGATTTAAATGACCGGATCAATAAAAATAATGTTTTATCAAAATCAGGTTTATTCTTGCCCCGTGTACAACAGTACGTTGGACATCCCCTGATATTTTTCTCTCATAACTTGAGTTCGTTTGAAATAAAATTGCGTAAACTAAAATCCACACGAGTCGCAGCCGACATTAATAACGGAAACTGACGACTGCACTTTGAAGACTTTTTACAAAGACAGCACTCCCAACATCAACACCATACTTAACGTCCAACGCTTGAAAGAAACTTAACCGCGTAAACATGGAAACGAGGCAGACAGATAATAGAGATAGTTGCTGCCACGCTTTCTCGTTGCAGCCCTTACATCACATCTACAGACATACGACTCCTACTGCTTTATCGGACCTAAATGCACTCTAGGGTACTGGAACCTAGCAGGATCTCGTGTGACGTCTACAGGGGCAGGGGCACCGGGAACAGAAGAATAAGTGAAAATGACGTAAATAATAATTAGCTTAATTATGCAATAATTACGTGAATTTAATATTTGAAAGTGAATTCTTACATGCTTCTTTATTTCATTCTTCATTTTTGCGGCAGGTGGAAATGGAGACTAAATGAATATAAAGTGAGCAGACAGGTAATAAAAAAGTAGTGATACTGGGTAATCAATAAAAAGTGCAAAAAACGTAACTGCAAGTGATGCATCATGAAGGTTCAAGTGAGCAGAAAATGGGGAGAGTTGGTTGTTATCATGTAAGCACATAATGAATTAATGATGGCCAATAGTTGAGTTTGGTGTTGCGAGATTACGTGTCTGGATTGCTATAGCTGTATTTAAAGATATCGTACTTAGGTGCTACCGTGCTAACTTTGCTATCTTTGGATGATAATTGTTTAGATTCTATTACAAAAATCGTAAACATAAACGTGTGTTCAATTGTAAGTCAACTTTAAAATAGTTCTAAATAATGTAGAGTGCTACAACCAGGGCAATCTTAAATAACAGGCCTGGACAACATGCAACCGGAGGCCAGAACTGGAGGCCACTGACTAAAAGGTCATTGTGTATCAACATAACTATAATTCAAGTGACCTTCCATCATAGCACATCTGGGATGCACATATCTATTTGTGTTAATTACAGTTTATGACACAACATTTCCGAGGCATGTTTGTGTCAAAAATAGCAATAACTTTATATCAGATTATCTTCCTGGATAATATACAAGTTCACCTGCAAGATAGATTTCAATAGTTCTGTTGCATTTAAGCGCCACAATCGTTTTATGAAAAATTGCGAGTAGAAGTATACTGTATGATGTACACTTTTGTTTTTTTGTTAACGATTTCATTTCCAATACTTCAATACTGTTTTGTGCATACATTATTCTAACACAGAAAAACCAAGTGCTGAGCGATATACCCAATGGCCCTCAGTTCTGGTCTCGGGTAGCATGTTGTCCAGGCCTGTTATTGAGATCGCCCTGGTTACAACTGATTACATCTTGTGGCATGTTACAAATAAATATTAAATAAATATGTAAATAAATATAGAAAACACAGTGTATAGATCATGTGATAACCTATTCCTCTCACCTAATAACTAAATTACTTACATCGTGCTGATGACTTTTAAAATATTTTGGGGGCTAAAAGAATCATTGATTCTTATATTTATTTCTTAAATTTATGATTATATTCATTTATTAATAATGTATCGGCACATATTAAATAAATATATTTACTAAAAAGTTACTTATTCAATTACTTTCTTCTGCACTTTTATTCATTGTGTAAGTAATCAACTGTTCGATGAGTTAAGCATTACAACAAAATCGGCTTAAAAATTACACTGAAAATGCATAATTTTTTTATGTTCTAACATTATGATGATCTAGCTAAAATCGCCCTCCTTTTTCGATGTTTTCACCCACCACCACAGAATGCAGGAGTACCTGCAGACTTACGCATATAAAAAATAGTAAGACCGTGATGGGATGGAGACTACATTGGGGCTGTTCAAATCTTGCATACCTAAACATTACATATTCTTTCTGAAAACGTACTTAATACTTTTAAAAAGACGTTTGAAGTCCTAAAGTTTCATTATCCAAAAATTGTGCTTTGCCTGAAGATTTTCTGCGGAAAATTCTCCGGTTTATGATCTCTGGTCGATCGCAAATTCCAAACAGCCATTTTGAGAGTTCTATTACTGATGTAGTCAAAGCTGGATATGAATACCTTAAAGGTCAAGTGGACCTTTGCTGTGATATAGTATTAGTACTAGAATTCAATAAAAGACGTTTTGAGGCGTCGTGTAAAATAACTTTTCATTTTGACCTACCTACCGCAGCATTTCATCGTACCTCTACGTCACAAAATCAAACTACCCGTATACCATAATAACTACGTAATATTTGAACGTCCTTGTAGATCTATAAATAGGAGATATATCGTATTCTTTGATAAAGACGGACTCCCCGACAGGGGAACTTGAATAAACAAAGGCGTGAACGTAAGATATCAGAAAATTTCCATTGCACGGTGAGCACGCATGATAAAATGCTTCAAACCGCTGTCATCTGCCAAAAATATCCCTACAAACAAACGGCCGATATATAATATCATTAAACACGCCAGCCTGTAATAGCGGTCACAGTCGATAACAGCAAGCCACGCTTGGGATAATATCTTTAAGTATCAACAAATGAGCATGTTCGCCCGCAGAAACGCTGTAGGCCAAAGCAGTACATTACGAGAGCTTCACTACAGTCTTAACCGAACACAACTGCCTATAATCGTCACATGTGTGTCTGAGAGTGCGAAGCGTGGACAGATAAATGTTATACCCACACACTTTCGGGAGAAAAGACAAATAACATATATAACCTAACCTCAAATCATCTGGCCAATCTAATACAAAGCAATAGAACTTCCTTGCATGAGGTACAGTGAAATTTAACAACTAGAAGGTTAGGTGAATAAACGTTTATATAAGAGATTGTTCTTGCCGTTCCAGACCCGAGCGTCCAGCTACACTGGATGCTACTGACAACAAATTTTGATATGATTCCACCTAATTACTCTGAGTATTTTAATCGCCAACTAAATCAGCATGAAGATGGAACGTGTCCGATGATCCTGAACTTAATAGACATAGCAGTTTCTCCCGTAGATCTTCCAAAGTTTTTGTACCGAAGCGAACAGACAAATAACATTCAAAAGTCCTCCGAAAAAATTGTCGGATGTTTAGACTGGTCCCTTGGTTTTTATCAACGATATAAGATTACAAGCTGCTCTATTACATCAGCGCCCTTTTTATAACGTGCGGCCACCTCAACGTAGCGTATTCTCCTTTGCGAAGGGCGCTTTCTTGCATACCTCAAAATCTGGCCTTAATGACTGCAAATGGCTACCGTAAAACTCATTATTTCAGTAAGGTGTTGTGTTGTTTACTTGACTACAGTCACCTCACGTGATGTCGTGTTACGTAGATTCTACTCGGTCTAGTGTAGTTTAGTCTAGTCTAATCAACGACTTTACAAAATGGTATGGACCACAGTTTGGTCTAGTTTAAGTCAGCCAATATTAGAACCATCTACTTGCTTCGGCTGCCTAACGCAGTCAAATCTAGTCTATTCTATGCTACTTTGGTCTATTCTAGCTGCCTCTAGCAAGAGCTAGCCAGGTCCAGTCTAGCCTTAACAGCGCAGGACTAGTCTGGTCAAGTCAGATTTGATAACGTATGTTTAGGCATAGTCCAGTCGCGTCTTTTCGGATTTGAAAAGATATGATCAGGTGTAGTCCAGTCTGATTCTCTTCAGCGCTACCTTGTTCAATTGCTCCATTCTTATTTTGATTCCGTTTTTTCTTTTATAACAGCTATCTTTACTACAGAATAGCAAGTACTACACTACCTACCATTCCTTCTTGAGTGCGTGCAGTTTTCCGATTTTAAAGACGCTCAAATATAAGTGGTGAGAAAACAGTAGCATACAGATACAGTACCCAGTCCTTGATGTAGAGCAACGCATTCAGCATGTCACCCTCGTTTTCATGCTTAACTTAGTCTAGAACGTTTGGTATCATTGTGGCCTTATCCTATAGAATACGAAATCAGCAATTACCCCGCCTCTTCCCAAATTAATGGTTAAAGTTTGACGCAATTCCAGGTTCATACGGGTTACAACTTCTTTGTCGCATTTTGATAAAATTTGCAATGGATAGTTTAAGTTCACTTTTTGTAACAAAAAACAAACATCAGCAAAGGTGTAAAATAAACTACTGAGTAAACACCGCTCCTTAATTATCGAATATTTAATAAATAGCCGGGGCGTTTACTTAAAGCCTTACAGCTGTTGCCACGCCTGTCTACGTCACACGCATAGCTAATTCCTGCTGTCAAATATCTACAAATAACCTACCATATCCCCGTGGGCGATGCTGATAGCCAGTTATTGTTGTCATCTAACTACGACTAACCTAGTTCTCATACCTCTGTATGTGAGGCACATAGCCAATTAGTTCAGCCAGACATCTCCGAATAAGGTAGTTACCATGCCCCTGTATGTCACATGTACAGCCGAGTAATTCGCCGAAATCGTTTCGGCAACTTGCGAAATATCAGCTACGATAATGAACTTGATCCTGGCGTTGGCGTTGTTTGTAAAGATTTTAACCTTACGTGGATTATTAAAATCTCTGCCTGCCCGATAATGATATCTACTGAATAGTTTCCCGTCTTGGAGAGGGAATTACCGAGCCACATAAACCCTCGCTTTTAAGTAGAGGAAAACCAAAACAATAATCCAAAGTTGACCTGGAATACAGATACCTTTTTACTGGAGGACAAACCACTTCAAGAACAAAAAAACCCAATAGATCTAGCAATAAGCTTATAAAACCAGACATATGGTTATTAAGTATCTAATACCGGCGTCAATACTTTAATGAGACCTTTTCAAAAGCCAGACAAATGCCATTAACCAAACAGGATATTGTTCCTGTGGATTCTCAGCTCCCTGTGTCGTTTAATAGAGTCTTTAGTACGTTTGCTCTGCGTATGCAAAATCGCCAAATTTGACAGACATCGGTTCCGCCTAGACAGATCTGAGATATAACCTTTACAATGGGGTTCAACGAGTCTCTAATGACTAACTTTCAAAGCGTTTCAAAATAAAAAATGATAAAAAAAGCTGGTTTTACATTAGTAAGCGGGAGGCGCAGTGTCTGACGGAAATTATGCAATTAGTGAGCTTAACTTCAACCTCGTTTTCATGTAGCAAGTCCGCCTTTACCTCGTTTTTGTACGTAATCACTTCCTATACGTCATTATGTCTTTATACAGTCCCCTTGCCATGAAAATCGATCAGATTGCTTTCTAGCTACTCTGGAGTGCCGAATAAACGTAGGAGGCTGAATAAACGGGGGTCATCATCACGATCTAAAGTTAATAAACGGGGGGTCCTAATAAATGGGGGTCTGAACTCCAGTCTCAATTTAGTGAAAATTTTAAAAAAGGATGACACACATGAGGACAAACATCGTACTAATTGACTAATTAGCAACTGCTTCAGGGTCAAATGCTGCATAGAAAGTTATTCTTGTGTTTTCAGACATCATTTAAATTTTGAGTACTGGGTAAATTTCAGGAGATTAGTAAACAGGGGGGTCCTAATAAGGAGCGGGGGTTATAAATTTCAAAAAATTAATAAGCGGGGGCGGGGGTACGATTAT
>JAAAKM020006971.1:36102350-36114367 GCA_010016025.2 Alatinidae sp. Z8VKAUB7J3
ATACACAAAAGAATTACAAACAGCAAGGTATGTCCTCATGGGAATCAACGTTTCTGAAACGTCTTCTGAGTTGCGTTTGATCCCTTCCAACAAATGCCTGACTCTTAATTGCTAAACAAAGGTAAACGTTTTATCGTGCTCTCACTCCTATCAATTGCTTATTGTTGTCCTTATTAAAGTATTGAGAATAAGCTTGATTTATTCTTTATAGCGCCTGATTGTATACTTAAAGGGGCTTCCCATGATCGGTGGTAGGAAGTTATTGTAGGCCCTATTTAGACTTTTTAAAGCTTCAGGAAGTAATTTTCTGAAGAAATTATGGAAATAAAGTGGCTATGGCAGCTTTAGCAACGGATCTTGACATGGCCATAGTTTTCCGCTCTCGTAAAAAAATCTCATTTCATTAAGTTACAAATAACGAAGTAACTTGTAAAGGCTGGCAATGTGACTTCATTTAAGCACAGTCAGAAGGTATTTTAGAATCAATACGAAGTAAATAAGGCATTTAAACCACGCGGTGATTTCTAGGCTTTAAACTGATTCTAGATACGTGAAAGGAAGATTCTTCCAATCAGGGAGATTGCAAAACACATACACATATGCTTATTGGTACTAAACATGGCGTTCTTTACTACGCGTAGTAAAGAACGCCATGGTACTAAATATTTAGCTTTCATTCTGAAGATCACAGCTACTATGTAGAGTGCTACTCTCCATTCAGACACACTTGAACACCAAACTACTTATCATCAACTCATAAGCTGCACCTTACATACTAAGGTAAATAAAGATTTATGTCTTATAGTCTATCGATTTGGCCATGGCTTAGTAATTAGAACGATAGGCCCTTCATCCCACAGATCCATTCACATACAGTGTTTGAGTATCTGCTTCTTAGATGAGTAAATTTAATAAACACAGATGTTTGCAATTCCAATGGATTCTTATTTGAGATTATTAAATCTTTAATTTGAAAATAAAATTTATAAATATCTACGCAACCCATCTTGTAGCAGCAGGAGCCCATTATTTCTTCCCACTTTTAAATTTTCTGATTTCTTGTATATCAGTATCGAGTTTGATATCTTGCTATCACATCCATTTATTTTGTTTGATTTGATCAGATCACAGAAATAAAAGCATTTTGATTTTAATAGTGACTGTTAAAGTTTCCATCATCTGAAATATCTAGTTAGTTTTATTTTATTGAAGTGGTTAACCATAGTGTTTCATGTCGCTTTCGTCAAATTCAGTGTGACGTAGTGTAGCACCAATGAGTTTGAAAACAAAAAGTCAATCAATCCAATGGGATATTATCAAGTTACCTTCCTCGAAGTGTGTAGTTCCATGAAATATGGCAAAACTTCCTTCATCGATGATCACTTCCTTATTGCTGGCTTTTAAAAGCAAGCCCTTGCATAACTTTACTAATGCTTTGTGGCTTCGTGAGTTTTAAACGTAACGCCATTTGATACGGCAGTACCTTCCGTGATAATATATACCCTTCCACATTGGCCTTGATATTTTGACGAAGATATAAACAAGTGATATCAAATTCTCCATTCATAAGCCTTAAACAATCTTCCAGGAGGTAATTTGATGGGGGGCAATTCACCGGGGGGCAATTTTCCGGGGGGCAATTCACCTTGTACCGATAATTTGATACGTTTAAGCTTTAAATGAGGCGGAAAGATCGGTTCAAAAAATCAGCTTCCTTACATGTTTCATCCAAAATGTTTGCTGGGCCAACTTCGCTGTCGAAGGTAATCAAGTGCCGAATGTTATTTGTAAATGTGTGATTCCCATACACTACGATTGCCATTTTCACATTATGAGTCAGAACTTGTATCATAGTTTCTTCAAATTCTGATAGGTTACCATGGACTTGAACATCGCTACCTTTAGACTCATTATGCCTCAATTAGAATTCCTGATCAGTAAATCCACAGAATGGAACATCGTCGTCCTGCTAAGAACTAAATAAATCACGAACCTCTTTCTCCAACAACAAACTTTGAATGAAAACCCACTTTAAATGAGAACGGCCGCTACGGCGATTGTAGTCACTAGCTTCGACGTGAGTGGTAAGTGGCAGATTTTTGTGGATAATAAATTACAAGCCCCTAAAGAATCAACTTTGACCATAGTAAGTGTTCTCGCTCTTGCTCTGACATTTATCAAAATTCATTATTGATGAGAAAGTCACAGAAGGTAATATCTTTACAGAATTTTCATTATTGTGAGTGAAGATTTGCAAAATTATCTAAAACCAACATTAGAATACATCTAACATGTACTAATGCTAAGAGATGCTTATTTTTGAGCTTTGCTGCAGACATTCGTTGTTTTCATGTCGCTGGAATAGTATCATTCTTAGGGATACAACTGCTTTCAAGCTAGCTATCTTAGTACCGATTACGTGAAACTAAATTCGACTGCAAATGGTATTAATATAAACGAAGTAAGAAACTTTGTAATTGCCTTTTATGCATAAACTGTAAATGCTTTACCGGAAATGGTTAAAAAGACGTTTATTGTGCATGCTTATGTTGCATGTGTCTTATCAAATAATTATCGAAGTAATTTTTCTTTTGTAGCAAAAACAAGAGCGACCCCTTATGCTTCCTCTTTGCGACGAAAGCATCAACTCCGCTATGTCAGGTAAATTGAAAATGTTTATTAATTAATTTGATGTAATGTAAAGTTAACTACATCTGTATAGTGTGCTCTGTATGCAAGGCACATTTATACTCTTTTCTTACCATGTAACACAGGAATATAACAGATTCATGGTCGTAGCTGGAGATACACGTTACATAAAGGGGAAATATTTGCAGATTTGATATTTCCTACTCCAATTATATATTCAATGAAAAGAATCTTTAAGAATATTATTTGATAACTGAACTGTAAGTCTTGCGCGAGGGTAAGCATATTTTAGACCTAAACACTTGTCTACAATGGAACACAATGTTAGCATAATTGCAACTTTTGATTCACGAGTTCTTAGTGACTTGGATTTCAGTTTTTAAAAGAGCACTAGAAAAATATAAAATATGCCACCACCGGGGAACTAACCCGTGACCCACGCTTTCGTGGCGTGCACTCAACCAACTGGGCTAGGTGACTTCCGATGCTAAAATACTCTATTTCTCCAGTCGCCACATTGGCTCCCAATCATTCACCGGTGAACATCGACATCCAGCTCAACGCAATTGGATCCCCGTTGGTGACATTTTTTCTATTTCTTTAGTGTTCATTTCAAAACTAACATTTCAAATCCTCTCTTCTTGATGACTTGAATTCCATCAAAACGTCTTTTCCTTTGATTTGTTTCATATATCTTTAAGCGAATGAAAATTATACATCTCAATATTTTTGTTATTATAGCAATTATGAGCAACAGTATATTTATGTATTGATTTTGATTATTCTTTGGAACATTATTAACGTTCCATTTTCTGTAATTACAAGTAGATGTTCCATACAAATTGACGCATTGTTTAAGCTTTATACTTTTTCTTTGTTACGCAGGTCTGATCAATTCAGCACTGGGGAAACCAACCAGACAAAGTTCAACACATGGTACAGATTGGCGGAGCTCAAATGCAGTTGATGGAAAGTTGGTAAATGGGTTTCCATACTGTTCAAGTACTGTAGAGGAAAAGAATCCGTGGTGGCAAGTTGATCTGAAAGAACCAAAATACGTAGTTGCAGTCACGTTGTCCAATCGAGGTGACTGTTGCCCGGAAAGACTGGCCAATTTTGCTATTTCGGTTGGGCTACAAAGCTTTGAAAGTGGAAGAATGTCCTTGTTTGCAAATCAAACTAAAGCAATGGGATTAGGGGAGGTAAAGAGATTCACGCATGACTGCACTGCCTTTCTGGCACAATACGTAAGGGTCTACCTCACAGAGACGGGTTTCCTTACCCTTTGTGAGGTTGCTGTCTGGGTATTTTAAATTTTGGAAGTTATAAGGAGAATGCCAAGATAAACTTGTTACTCAAGAAAAGATTTTCCGTAATAAAGAAAGAAAGTGCTTAAGACTGCTAGTTCTTGACACGTTTGTACAGCATATTATAAAACTAGGGTAACGGTAATGACCTAGTGTTATTGTGCAGCACTTAATCAGAGTAAATGTTATCATACACCACACCTATGAAAAAGACAGAGTTCACAAAATAACTCAGCATCAACCTCAAGGTTGATACATGCATTAATCTAGTGCTAAGCAGTTGTCTTGATTTCATCGCTTATTTTCGACATTATTAATCCTGGGATTTCCAAAGAAATTTTTTTATACGTTGACCTTTTCTACAAGAATATTCTCCAACCTGTTCTTTTAATTTACTTACGTTTTTAATGTTTAAAACCTTCAACTTTGGAGCACGTATGTACTATGTGTGTTGCTATAGGTTGCAAGAAGAAAAGTTATCATTACTATCAAATTTAGGCAATTTTAAGCTGCTGAAAATAATTTTTTTCACTTGTTCTAACAGCTACTCCGTAATGACATAATCACGTGACGTGTATCAGATAAGAATTCTTTTTCTTGTAGATCGAAGAACAATTTAATGCCTCTAGAAATTTTTAAAGCCATAGTTTTATTAGGTTTGTAAGATATAACGGCGGCACAACCCCCCCCCCCCCCTAAGCTAAAAGCACTAAATAGGGATACGTTTCAACACTTTTCAAAACTTCTGGAACAAGCCTTGAGATACACCAGAATTCACCTCCAGGCCTTTAATTATTAGTTTTCGAAATAAAAAATCATCAAGTTTCCTCCATATCCAGACTTCTTTACATCTTCTTTCCAACGGTGGTTTCTATTCATACACTGATATGTTTATTGAGTTCGTCATTGCTGTATTCACAGTCTGATATCAGCATTACTGACGTTTTCATTGTTATGTAAAGCAGGTTAATATTAAAATTATTTGTCTAACCTGCTACTCCCTGGCTTGACGAGCTCGTAGTGAAGCTACAGCTATCATTAATACCATGAGAATGGAGGAAGATTAGTTAGCTCTGAGTTAGCATAAAACTGCCTTATATTTAACTACGCGTATTTCAAATATGTCTACAGTGCGTTTCTGGTATTAATGCCTTGATATGTTAATATTATGAATATAAATTGAAAAAATGAAACCTTCCAAACGAGAAATTTAGGAATCCTTTCTTCCTACTCAATCAACAGTCTACCATATGTAAAACCAAAGACAGTAATTACACTGAAAGAACATGTTTTTCATATCATTCCCTTTATAGATTGCACGTTATTTTATGTTTTGTTAATAATGCTTTTTGTGAATATTGTAGCGTGGGAATGTAGTATTAATTTTTAACCTTAATGTCCCTGAAAATCATATTGATAGTCTATTGGTTAAATATTTAGTAACTTAAGCTTCATACAATAGCTACGGGGCCTCACGGATCTGTAACTTTTTGTGCATTCTCCGCACATTTGTCATCCCTTTTGACTTAAGGCAGATATTTTAAATGCCACTTATTTTGACTCATAGAAAATCTAATGAGAAGAAAGCTTCATAGGCTTTATTATCTAGTTCGAGTCTCGAGAAGACCATTGTGGGTCTGAGGTGCCATACTTTTCACACGCTCGTCAATAGAAGCAACATGAAGAACTGCTCTGTTATCAACTAATATCAATCGCCTAGTCGTCTGTCTTCAACTTCAAAATAATGCAGCTAAATATGTGAAGATGAAAACATCTACATAATTAAGCTAAAAATATGCGTCCATATAGTGCGAGTAAAGATTCATGTACCTACAAAGCTGTGCTAAAGAAATACGCACCTACAGAGTACGAATGAAGACGCGTGTAACTACGTTGCATAAGTAATTTTAATTAAGTAAGTAAGGAAATTTACTAGCAGAAACACTATAGCAGAAATCTAAGCAAATTATAAACACAGTTTCTTTACACATTATCTTTTCACATTGTGCTGTAATATTGGTAGATCCATTGCACCGTAGAGACATCAAAGATTAATAAAGTAACGAAATCAAATTCATCTCCTTGATGTTTCCACCGTTTCTCAGATCATCTGACATACCTATTTTTCATCTCAAAGTCATTTGAACAAAGAACAATACTCGTTGTCGAACATACAAATATACCTCTGTGTTCAAAGGTCTCCTTGGTAATCGTGTGATACCTTAGGCTGGCGTTAGGAATCTTCTTTCATCCCTGCCAGTTTCTAATTTCCACTCTATCTATGCCCATATTCACACCATTTTTCTGAATCTGGTTTTACTTTCATAGCATCAAGTTCTTTTGAGTTTTTATTTCCTTGTTAAAGAAGCAGTTCTTGCTAAAGTAAGGTGGTCTTTGAAGGTCACAAGAGGCTCAATCCCCAAATCACTGTTTTAATTGGCTAATGATGCTTATTTACTTAGGTTTTGCATTGTAATAAAGTTCATAGTTTAGATAGACTACTTGGTTTTTAAATATGCAAGTTACTTTCGAGATTGTTACACCCTTAGAATGATGTGATGAATATATCAAGGGCTTGACTAATTAGATAATGGATGATATTTTATCTCGTGTTTCATTGACAACTCTAACACTACGACGGTGGCAGCGCCAGCTCTTAAAAAGTGTGTAGGTTTTTTAATTGTTTCTGTGTGTGTGTGTGTGTGTGTGTGTGTGTGTGTGTGTGTGTGGTGAACGTGTGTTTTAATATAATGACATTAATACTGTGTCACAACGAATCGATCAAATTACGCAAGTTGGAAAGGCTAAAGATCAATCAAAAGACAAAATTATTACCACTATGCTATTACCGCTATGATATACTACGTTTTTATCAAATTTAGAATAATTGAAATTTGATCTTTGGCAAAAGCGCAGGGAAGACTGGCATTCCCTCCAATGCAGCCGCTACTGAAGGAGAAAGTAACCTTGTCACTTTCTTTTTGTATTAAAAGTAGCATCATAGAAGTTTGCAAGAATATTAACTGCAGAATTTAGAGAGTCGCAAAGTACACGCAGAACGTGACAACCATTTCTCTTCTAGCTGAGTAGTAGTAGCTTATGTGTTTATAAAGTACATAGTGCGTAAAGCAAGACATAAGGTTACTGATAATAAAAACAGCTAATTTATCATATTAATGGTGAATGGTACGATGCTTTATAACGGAAGATTTTGAATATTTCGTAGCAAATGTTTTATAAGGCACTGTATTCCACAAGTTCAATCAAATATCAAATCCATTGCATTTATTTCTTTTACAAGGCTACGGTGGCTTTTAACACCCCCCTCCCCTCATTGCAAGTTTAGTCCTGTAACCCCATTTTAATGCTTTTATACGCCCCCAATTTCCGTTTTATTCTTGCTTACAATGTCTACGCAAGCACATCTTTAACAAACCACTGCTGCTTTAAAAAACAAACGCTAGATTCACCATCTTTTTACATTTATGATATTAAGGTTTACATTTTATGGCATTTATACTTTAAAATGCATGTGGTTCTACTAAATGGGACCACGCTCCGTGCCAAGTAAAGTCAACTACGCAACTATGTTAGTTCAAGGGAGAGATCTTAGTTATAGATGTATGTATGTATGTATGTATGTATGTATGTATATGTGCATGTATGTATGTATGTATGTATGTATGTATGTTTGTATGTGTGTATGTATATATGTATGTATGTGTGTGACTAATTTCTTGACAAGACCCCCGATACCACCGATACCAAATCCAGTTGACCTTCCTTTCAAACAAATCATCTGTGTTTTTGGACCTCCTTGCTGGAGACATAGAAACTTACCAACATAGTTTTGGGCCCAGGATTGGTCAAAGAACAATTTATATACATACATTTCAGGCTAACTAAGTGGCTGAAAAATTCCTCGTGCAACGCAGACTCGCTTCAATGGATCGAGATTCTTCAGAGGCAAAACCAAACGTGAACCTAGGGATGCAAAGTGCCGTACCTCCGACCCCGAAAGACTTGATGTGACCAAAAAAGGTTACTTGTAATGCAGAAGGACGTTGTTAGTATAAGTGCGCGATGAAAATGAGTGAAGGCATCATTATTAAATTGGATAAAGTGGGAAAGATGGAAGAAGCTAAGTCGGTTTTTGTAGATGGAATGCCTCCATTCCCTACAAACTTTTTGCCACCACAATCAACAATACAAGATTCTTACGATTCCAACCTGGAAGATGACACGGACCCTAGATCACTCCTTCAATTCTTGTTTTCTCTCTAAAGACAGTGCAAAAGAAGCAAATACTCTCGCCAACAGTTTCAGTTAGCGTGACTACTGTTCTCATCTCAACTTGTGTCAATTCATGGAAGACAGCACGCTCCTTTTTAATGCTAACAATCCGCAAACAGAGGGCAATTTCTGTTGAAGGAGATTATCAAACAACTGACAGTTACTGTTTTGCGTTTTGATTTCAAAAGTATTCGGCTCGTTTTAATATCTTTCACGATAACTTCACAATAATTTTTTCTTAAAGAAACTCTACTCTAAACACGCTATTTTGATTAAGCGGGACTGTTCAAAATCATTTATTATTGATAAGATCAAAATACATGTATCCTTTTGGTTAAAGTTATTGAGCTTTCAGTTTAAGTTTGATATATCTTGCATAGGTCTCTGCAGCAAGACCGAACGTACTATGTCTATTTTTCCGATATTATTTTCGTTTATACTTGGTGTAAAAGCTCCCGTTTTATTGGCTTTAAGTAATTTCTGGGGCATACAAGAAGAGAGGAAATCTGTTTCAGTATTGAAGGAAGTGAGGGCCGCCCAGATTACTGAATGTCTTTTACATTGTATCAAAGTTACAAAATGCGATGGAGTGCTTTTCAGAGAAATGGCAGATACGGACACTAGAAACTGCGCAATGGTAAAGTTGAATAATGGAACGAACCAAAGGTATATGCTACCTAAGCTTTCGATGTTGGTCCTGGTAAGTTTGATGATACTTTGTAGTTACATATCCTTCGTTCGTAGTTTCTTTATATACGAGATTTCTCTTTAAGTATCATGAAACATATCTGTTAAAAATGCAAGAAAGATAAAATGTATACGTGTAGGTTCCACTACTCGGGCGAAGTAAGGTACAAAAATTTGACATAACTTTGATTCACATGTCACTTACCATAAGTAAGGAAGTTATTTTCTTATATCAAACTCAAATTTCATACGAGGAATATCAAAATGTAAGATAGCAATGCAATGGCTTTCTTTATAGTGATGGGTTACGTACATGAGCCAAATCAATTATCAAACTTGCTTCAAAGCAACATACGTGCTTAAACCGGAAATTGTTTATCTTATGCAAAAGAGCGTGTGGCGATCCAATTCAACTCAAATTGCATGAATTAAACTTAATTAGTATGACCTGACTTCCATACGTTTTTTTAGATAAAGTATACTATGAACTTTCAGACACACAATGTTTCCATTCTGTAAATTATTCCTCCCTATGTTATGTAATAAAATAGAGTTGCCTCTAATGTGATCTTCAATACAGTTCCTGCAACATTCATAATTATTGTCTAAGTGTTCAGTTAAAGTGATGAAAATGGTGGTAAAGGAACAGTTGATCTTTGACGAAGGTCATAAAATTATAGTGACGGTACGGCTTTATTACTTGTTTCTCTCCTCTATCACAAACATAACTCACAGTTGCTGGCAACATGATGCCATAGCAATCTAATAAAAATGTAAAACATTTTAATAAAAAACAAACCGATCGTATATGTAAGGAAGAGGGGCAGCAGAACATCAAGCGACTGATATGCTTTTTGTTCACAAGGATAGTTTCTATCATTTCATCAACCCCTGATATATCTATATCGAAGCACTATAATATGTATTACCAACCATTTCTTATCATTTAATATTTGACTATAGTACTAAAATTGTGTCTAACTACTGCTGCTAATTACTCATGTTTACACAGTCAGACAAGAAGGTCCCAAGAGCCCCCCCGCCCACTCGAGTAGAATTTTATGGGAACAAGCCCGAGCAGAATAGCGTTGATAAAACAAACCGCAAGCTAATAAAAAAGTATAAAAAACCCTAATACCTGGACTGATGATCGTTACAACATAGGATAAGTTCACAGGAGATCAATTTTAAGAGATTGATACTTGAAAGATCATAAAATTTTCCTGGTACCATGTAAATTACAGGAGGTTTTGGTCACAATATTTCAAATATAATTGGGAAAAGAGATGACTCATACGTTAAGGAAATATTGGCTGCGATATGTTGGTATTTGATTATCTCCAGAAGGGTAAGTATAGTTTTAGATGTGTTAATTTCTAGTAATCAAATGGGCAGCAATTATCATTGTTTTGTACGTCCCTATCATGCATAAACACTGTTACCTACTGTACGCATTTATTTCTTGGATAATTTATTAAGCAGACGGGAAATACTTTCTGCTGTATATATTGGTGATGAGATTGGCCAAGCTAGAGAATGTGCTGATGCAATAACTGTGTAGATACAGGCTGCTTGGAAGAAATTCTGGGAACTATATATTCTTTAAGTGGCGCTTCACACTAAGGGATAATGGCTGAACCTATCAAGCCTGCATCAAAACTGATCAAAAGTGCCTTAACTCCATGGGAGTTAGACTTAGCAAGCCTACTAAGAAGATGTCAGAAGACTTAGGCAGGTCAAAAAAGCCATAATGTAGTGGCTCAGTGGTGAAAACAGAGGAATGGCAGGTCAACAGAAATTTTAGGAAAAGAAATTGGTCTCCAGTGCATTGAGTATGTATATACCGCAATAAAATAGGTTGTGCTGGTATGGGCAAAGGGTCAGAGATGACAAATACCAACAATTTGGAAGAGTTGCAAGGGTTTCCGAAAGGTCAGGGGAAATAAGATCAGAGACTTGATGCTGGAATCAGCACAGAAAATCAGACAGGAGGAATAGCACCTGACAAGATGTAAAAACAATACTAAAACATGTTAAGATTAAAGACTTATTCAGGTATATATTTGTTGCATCTTCACAGTACTGCTTTAAGATATAGTTTTGTGCTTTCGAGGAAGTTGACTGGGCAATAACTTTAAAATTGAATTTCTTGAAAATTCCAAAAAGAACAAACGCTAAATACCAGAGCTCAAAAGGAGCAGGGTGTTACTCAAGGTGACTGAAGTATAAATGGGTTTCCTGCAGCAGCTGACAGAAAGAAGTTTACTTTTCTGCTCATTGTAAATGACAAACTGTTTTCTTCCCTGCTCAGCAAGTCTGAAAATCTTGCCAAGAAGAATTGTCATTCTTCCTTTACCAAAAGATGTGGTTTGTCCAGGCATAAAAAGTGGTAATTTTATTGACCAAAATAGATGTGAAGGAGTCCAACCATGCTCGATATTTATAAACATTAGGGAACAAGTTGGACATAAGACAAAGCCCTAGGGAACACCAGCATTGAAGGAGTTGCTGGTGGAGTAACAGTCATGTCTACAAGCTTGCTGCTATGAGCAGATAAAAAAAGATTGTTTATGTAAAGAATTTGCTTAACAAACCATCTGCCTTGAACTTAATGGTCAGACCAGAGTCTTCAACTTTATGAAAACTTGTAAGTTCTTAAAATTGCTATTGATCCTATCCTGTAGGTCTGCAAATTACCTAATAAACCCCGTATTTAATATTTTGCAAGATTATTACAGAAAGATTCACACATCAGGAGGCGGACATGGAGGGAGCTTGTTTCAAAGTGTTCTTCAGACAGGCCTCCAAATGAGCAAGCCGTATAATATATAATTCTACAACTAGTCTCTTACTATTACTACTGTGTGACACCAGTGCACAAGTGACCAGGTGTACGACTGTATATACCGTTTAACGCCCTCAATAAACGCCCCCCCCGCCCCATCTAAATTGGCGTTATATCCCCTGCACACGTAACTAGGAGCTTAAAATGCTAGCTAAAAGACAGTGGCTTTCTTTTCAATTCATCTTGCGTTCTCCTGGGCAACAGTAAAATTCTATCGTAATGATGCTCTCCAAATC
>JAAAKM020006971.1:36114467-36140814 GCA_010016025.2 Alatinidae sp. Z8VKAUB7J3
CAGTGGCTTTCTTTTCAATTCATCTTGCGTTCTCCTGGGCAACAGTAAAATTCTATCGTAATGATGCTCTCCAAATCCAGGCATACGCCATTGGATTTGGCAATGGAAAATTAAACAGCAAAACCAAGTGACATGATTTCTGATATGTAGATGGCAGTTGGCAGAACATGTAAATGCATCCCCTAATCTGGGGTACGGGCTAATCAGCATTTGACCATAAGACAGACACCATCGCTTGGTACAATAGGATGACCTCACTGATCACATGTAGTCACCTGTGGCCTATGTCAGTCTCTCGATAAAAGACCCCTGATGAACAGTGGGCCCCATATTGAAACTACCCGACATAAACAGAAAAACCTGTGGCCTATGGCACCGATAATTCAAAAAGTTACTTATCAGTAAACTTTTCATCGCCTTATGCTCCATCTCCAGTTGCAACGACAGAGATGCGCTCTGATTTCCTACCTAACATAGTGACACGAGAATCTACTTTTACTGGATGACTTACCCTCCGATTTCCACCACCAAACTTCGTAGATCAAAGCTTTTTGCACTCTTCAAACTCCAAATTGAGTAAATCAAGGGAACTTTCATGATACCCATCAAAACGATTATAAAAGTCCCCAACATTTTGGCAATGAGCTCCAACCATGTTAACGAACTCATATTTAACGATATCAAATGTTCAACTTACTACGAGCTACGATTGTGTGCGACAACTGTGCAGCTTAGCTGAAAAGGTAGTTTCCTTGGTCGTTATGGTCTAGTTTCTTTGAGGTATCGTCTTTTATGCGATATTCAAAGTGCCGGTATTATTTCCATTCACTCAGGCATAATAAACACGTACGCTTTGCCTTGTCTACTTGTGTGCTTGTTGAACGCTCTTTGCTCTTACGGGCAGTACATAACACCATTTCACATATTTGCTCTGTCGCCCAAATCTTACACAAAATCTCCCAAAATAGATCAACTGAGATGACTCGAATAACTTGTGATTAAAATTTTCTGGATAAATGCAGGGACGGGGAACAGGGTGGGCAGAGGGGGCCATAGAGCTGCCCCTCAAAAGAGTTGCCAGATACCAAATCTTTTCCGCGACTATTTTTCATCTTTATCAACATTGAAATTGATTGCGGCGCACATTGTATCAGATTCACAGCAAGATATGCATATCTACGCAAAACAGCTCTTTCCACACAATGACCAGAGGAACCTCAGTGGAATGTGAAAAAATAAATTTTGAGCCCAGCCTACTTGAGCCCCCAATCTGTCTTACCTTCCCCCGTCGCTGAAATGTAGTAATAAATACAAAGTGATATATAGATTTACAGTAATAACAAATTTAATAAAAAAATTATAAAATTTTCCGCAAGAAGGAGGGGCATTTTATTTGAAGGATGGATGGGTTAGTAAATGATTCCTCTGCAAAACTTTGCTAATAATAATTTTTCATAGATAGCTTTCATACTACAAGCAAGTCGTCTTTAAATTTTCTTGGCTTGAGATCTCCATCCTTAATTTCATCCTTATTCAAAGAAAAAACGACATGGTATCAACGTTTTAACAAAAGTCCATGAATGTACTTTACTTCACAATGATCCTGGTTTGACCATTAACGTGTTTCTTGGTGATGGCGCGTGTACCAAAGGGGTGGATATTTACTTAGCTATCTAAATAGAGCACATTTCTAGATTTTGACAGGCCAGAGATAGTGCACTGCAATCAGTGAAGGTGAAAAAACTGATTGTAGATCTTGAGGTATCACGTGACGACATGCCATGTTACCTCTTGTGCCCCATACCTCGTTCCAATGAGATCCAACGCTTCATCTTATAGTGTGGATCTCCCTTAACGTATAATTGAAATATAGATAGCAATAATAGGAGTAAGCTCTTGTCTAAATTAGTAGGAGCACTGGATACATTATGGTACGTTGATTAAGTATAAATATTAATACTGCTGAAAATGGTCAATCAAGCTTTATAATAACCTTTATAATCAAAACAGTTACGAAAATCAATAAAATTACAAGTAAGATGAAAGGAAACTTAAATGCCACCACCAACAGGAAATATCCACACTATTTAAACATGGTTATACGAGTAAGAGGAAAATCATTTGGAAAGCTTCTTAATTGAGTTTAAATAATCACATTTAGTGGTTTTCATTACTCGGCTTTGGTTTTCGGTTGGAGATCTGGGCTGCAGTAGCCACTTATTAATATCTGCTTACCAGATATGCGAAGGTGGACTTTTAACGAAAATGAATAGTAAGCTCAACACATCCGTGATCATCTACTGAGGAGATTGGAGCAAACTAGATTCGTCTAGGAAAATCCTCTTTTAGCTTCAGATGAACTGACTGGGCTTATACTTAGTATTCGTTGTATGAGTACTTTGTTTTGGTACTTGTCTTGGATCCACAACATGTAGGAGGATATGATCATTTGCTTTGAATTATGGAACCACTCACATAGATTTTCTATCATCATTTCACCTTCCAGCCATTGTGAGCAGTCTATGTTGCAATTTGCAAGTGCCTCGAAGTGATTAATAACTTTATCATTGCATTTTGATGCCATTCTTCCATAAATACACTCATGTCTCTTTTCCCCCTGTTTTATCAGCTGGAAAACATCGATTTACGTTACTTGCAACAACAAGGTGGGTAGTATTGTCATTTGTGGATAACTTTCTTCTAATTTATTTTGTTCTGCAAACAGAGAATTTTGAAAGCTAAATATCAATATATTGAAGGGGGACTCAGGCCCCTCTTCATCATTTCAAATTTGAAGAAGAGATTTAGCGTGTTGCTAAATAATCATCATAATATCAAAAGGCTCACTCACCAGCAAAGGCAGAGACGAAAGGAACCAGGCCAAGTTTACTTTTCTGGCCACGCCGTCATTTTCTCTTCAACTTTGATTTCTCACTAACTAAAAATCGTGGCTAAGTTAAGTGTTCTATTGTTCTCAAACGTAATTAGTAAATTCATTGTTCTTCAGACAAAGGCTACAGGGGCCCCTCCCTAGAGAGGATGAGGGACGAATCGAACAGTATACGAAAGAAAAATTTACAGAAAATGTTAACTAGGCTAATCACAGAAAATAGAACATTCAAATATATCGATAGTGATATGTGGCAATGTTTGTTAACCAGCGAACACGACGTCCGGAATATAAATTTCAAGAATTTTCTTCTGTATTTGACGATGAAGGTTGAGGGTGAAGTTGAGTGACAGCCAAAGAGGAATTGTCGATTTGGGATACTGAAAATTGTTTATTATCAAGAAAGGCTGACAATCAATGCAAACTGTGGTGGGTTTCGTGTTAATGTCTAGTGTGTGGTGTTTATCAGTTTGAGACAAAACTTTAAAAGGTCCATTATAAGGTGGATCCAGTGGTTTGCGAACAGCATCGTGTCGAACAAAAACGTATGAGGAAGTTTTTAAGTCGTGCGAATGCTAAGCAGAACAAGAGGACGAAAGTCAGCCCAGCGATGGGGAAATGGTTGAGTTTTAAGAGCGGCTTTTAGGTGTCGGTGAAATCGTTCAACGAGCTTGAGGATGATAGGCGGTTGTGCGAATGCGATTTGTGCCAAGTAAGTTGGCGAGGGAGGGAAAAAGAGAAGATTCAAATTGGGAACCGCGGTCAATAGTGATGGTAGCTGGTGATCCAAAGTTGGAAATCCAATGGTTAACAAAAGTTTTGGCAACAGTTTCGGCGGAAATGTCTCTAATAGGTACGGCAAAGGGCCAGCGTGTAAAGCTATCAATACCAGTAAATAAATAAGTGTAGCCATTGAAAGGAGGTAGAGGACCATTTAAGTCGATGTGCAAACGAAGAAATCGAGCATCAGGAGTGGCAAATGTAGCAATAGGTGATTTGGTGTGACGTTGAACTTTGGAGCGCTGACACGACAGACAAGAGCAAGTCCAGGTGCGCACATCTTTGTTTATCCCTGGCCAAACGTAACGGGCAGCAATCAAGGATTGTGTTGCTCGAATTCCACGGCGTGAGAGTGAATGAAGTGAGTCGAAAATGGTGCGGCGTAGAGAAGAGGGAAAAAGAGGTCTTGGAGTGCCAGTTGATATGTCGCATAGGATAGTGTTTGTGCTGTCTGGGAGCGAAATGTCTTGAAGCTGGAGACTACGATTGAGATATGGTGCTAGTAAGTTTGGCTCGGAACGCTGATGTAACGCCAAGACGGAAAAATCGATAGTAGATGACAGACTGTTGATTTTGATTCGACACAGGGCATCTGCGACAGTGTTTTCTTGTCCTTTGATGTGGCGAATGTCAGTTGTAAATTGGGAGATGCAGTCCAAGTGACGGATTTCTCTTGGAGAATAGCGATCAGATGAGGAAGATATGGCGTGAATGATGGCTTTATGTTCTGTTTAAACGCAGAAGGAGCGGCCTTCGAGGAGATGACGGAAATGCCGAATAGATAGGTAGATTGCGAGTAATTCGCGTCCAAAAGTACTTTAACATGTTTCGCCAGGCTGGAGACGGCGGGAGAAGAATACGATCGGTTGCAAAGATCCATAAAAATTTTTGCTGTAAGCAAGAGCAGACTACAACATTTGATGCGTCAACCATTAAGGAATAAGCAGCACCAGGCATAGGATGAATAAGAAGAGTAGCTTCCGCAAATTTGGTTTTGATTAATGTGAATGCACCTAGAGCAGCAGGAGGAAGTTGAAAATCCTTATTTGAAGTCTGAACTCTAGGTAGAGAGAAGATCTGTGAGAGGTTGAAGGATAGTGGCGCAGTTGGGAATGAACGGGCGATAAAAATTGATAAGGCCAAGGAATTCTCTCAATTTGCGAATAGAAGTTGGAGTAGGAAAATCTTGGATATCCTTTACTTTCTCGGGAAGAGGTTTAATGCCAGAAGATGAAACGTGATGTCCAAAAGAATCCAAATTGATAACGAGGCCATAATGGCTGAGACGCTGAAAAAGGAGTTTGAGATGGGAAAGATGTTCTGCTTCTGAAGATCGTCAATGTATGCATACACAAAGTCCAACCCACGCAAGACTTGATCAATGAAGCGCTGATATGTCTGTGCAGCATTGCGTAGGCCAAAGGGCATACGGAGAAATTCAAAGAGACCAAAAGGAGTAGTAATAGCTGTTTTAGGTACATCTTCAGGAGCGAGAGGTATTTGATGATAGGCACGTACAAGATCGACTTTGGAGAAAATGCACTTTCCATGAAGGTTTGAAGTGAGATCTGAATATGAGGAATAGGATAGCGGTCTGGAATAGTTGCTTGATTGAGGGCGCGATAATCAGCACATGGGCGCCAGTCACCGGACTATTTCTTTGGGGCCATATGTAAAGGAGATGACCAAGGGTTGTTAGAAGGGCGAATGATGCCTAGCTGCAGGATATGATCAAAGTCAACCTTTGCTGCTTTCATGCGATCAGAAGCTAGCCGTCGAGGTCGAGCATAAACAGGTGGTCCACGAGTAGAAATATGGTGAGAAATACTGTGCTTAATGGCTGATTGCTGATATGAAGGTCGTGTAATTGACGGGGATTCTTGAAGGACTGCGTTATAGGCAGATTCTGCCGTGGGAATAGCATACATGGGGTGAAAAGAAGGAGCAGATGAGGTAATTCCACTGACTGAAAGTGATGTGGTAGTATCTAAAAGTTTTCTGTGTCGAACATCAACTTTAAGTCCAAAATGAGCAAGAAAATCAGCACCGAGTATAGCCATAGGAACATCAGCAATAACAAATATCCAAGGAAACGATCTTCTTAGTCCTAAGTCAAGTCCACATAACTAGAGCAATGTTCGAAACGTGCCTGAAATAAGATGACCTAATATAAAGTTGTAGAATACGGAACATAGACAAGTATGAGAATTTGTCAAAGGCAATTTTCAAGAACGAGCTCCTTCAGAAATTTAATAAGCGGGGGAACTAATAAGAGTTGGGGCTAGAAAATTTGATAAGTGGGGGGAGGTTGGATAAAAGTCGAAATATTAATAAGCGCGGGGGGCGTGGGGGTGGGGGGCGCGTTTATTAGATACCTCAGAGTAAACAGTAGAATTCTTTGCGGGACAGTTGTCATTTCTGATCGAAGATCCTGATTTTGATTGGCCCTTCAGAGGTACCCCTTCGCTTACGAACAAACACATTTCATTACAAATTTATCCTTATATTACCATTTATGTTGCATAGTATTTAGAAGACGAGCAAGTTTTTGAGAGGTAGGTCACGAGGAAATAATGCCTTGAAAGTTTTCGCATGCTTTTCTTTGGTGCATTTAACCGGGCAGCAACTTAATAAAACCCTCTTTCTGTTAAGGATAGAATAAATGATTGACCACGGTCTATTGAAAACATACATAGATACTGTTACGTGTTATATTTTCAATAGACCGTGGATTGACTAAACAATAATACTTGCAAAGCATAAATTTCCTTCACATTTTGTTAGACTATATGCCCCATCCAAGAACATGCATGTTTAGCTGAAACGGCATGTGCAAACAAACTTGTATGAATTCATCGAATTTTCACTACACACAGTTAGCTGGAGAGAGCATATTGCACAGGTTACTGTAAACTAGGGCTTAAGAAACATGGAGAACCACGTACATGCACGACAATTTGTATGGTCTTCCACTTCGCATGCAAAATGTATTCTGTCTTGATGGGAAAGGCCACTACTTCGCGATACACTGCGTTTAAGCCTCCGCTAAGGCTAGTCAAGGAAAAGCATCCTTACACTCCTTCATATTATAAAGTTTCAAGTTTCGCTCATTCTCGACTACATTTGTACTAAACCAAGAAGAGTTATTGATTTGCGTCCATCGACTTGCTGTTATATCAAGAAATAAAGCTATTTCTTGGCCACAACCTGCTCGTTTCGCTGCGTCTTGCACTCGTTTGTTTACAGATGCTGACGAACTTCCGGCCTACAAAGCATTATCCTTTGGAGTACCTTCTGTATCCTTGCCTCGTTTAGACGCTCACCAAGACGCATATAAACACGAACAACTCATCTTGGGGTTGAAGTCATTTTCACGGACTGTTTCATGTCACTTTTTGGTTAATGCTAATCACTAACACTAGACGCGTTTTTTCTGACGCGTGTGATACGTATTGTGCGTCATCTGAAGCATATGAGGATGGGGTTGCAAAATGTGCTTGCCTCGTTTCTATTATTTTTGCGCGTTTTCACAATTGTTTACCCGCGCTTTTAGCTGCGAGCAGCAAACAGAAGAGATGGCGAGGAGAGAGGCGGTCACACTCAACAAAGTCACTTGGAATAAAGCTAAGTTTGATGAGGGAATTCGATTCGTAGCGTATCTTTACAGTGTACCAAAATTATATCAGGAGCAAAAGAAGGCAGTAAGTTCCTTTTTCCAAGGTAAAGATCTGTACTTCAGTGCACCAACTGGATACGGGAAGTCGTTGATTTTTCATAGTATCCCAGTCGTGGCCGATTATCTCTGTGACCAAGCGATCGGTACGAGTTTTGTATTCGTTGTTTCGCCGTTGGAATCCCTCGTGTTTGATCAAATATCAAAACTACAAAAGATAGGAATAACTGCTGCAGCTATTCACGCTGATCAAAAGCCAGAAATTTTAAGGGAAGTCGAGGAAGGTGGAATTTTTTCTATTATATTCGTTTCGCCGGAATCGATGCTTGGCACGGATAGATGGAGGAAGTTCTTGCTGTCCGAAACATTTTCACGATTATGCGTAGGAGTAGTATTTGACGAAGCTCACTGCATAGCACAATGGTAAGTACTTACCTTGGTTATTATAATGTTCTAGGGATGTCATTACGTTATACCATTCATATGGCTAAGCTGGGAAATAATATATGACTTCTTCCAATTTTTCAAATGATAAAATCATTAATCATAGCTTCCTCCCCTACATAATGCGGTGTAGTTTAACGAATTCTTCAAAAAGTCAGTAAATAACGATCGAGTCATTCTCCTTCGTAGAATACAGGATAGCGAATTGCCTTAATCGTATATAACGGAAATGGTGAGCTGATATATCGAACATTTTGCAGTAGAGAATATTGGATACGGGGCATACATTGATACATTTGAAGCTACATTTTTTAAGACTGGCTTCGTCTCCATAACCTCTTGGGTAATGTAAAAATTAACACTAAGCCTGATTCTACAGGATCTTTATTTGATTTGTACAGGATTAAGAGAAGCATTAGACAGAAAATGCCGTTCCTGTCTAAACATTCATTTTATTACACACCTGAAGAAAAACCAACAGACACAGTTTTCTTTTAGGGGGACTGATAATGACAAAGTATCCGATTTGAAAGCAATTGATTTACTTCTGTCCCATTTCTTGCCCTACCGTGATGTTCGTTGTATACAAATCTTGCGCTGGGAATAATTAGGGAAGTTTTCATAAACAGCATTTCAAAGGGCTGTCAACTGATATGCTCTTGAATTGATATGAATATCCGCTCTGCTGTCCTTTTGTGACGCTCTGATATCTTATTGTAAATCGTTCTTGTAATTAAATTACTTACCATCCTATTCAGATGCCGTATTATGAGTTCCGGTTGTCAAAGGACTTAACGTCTTAAACTCAAAGTTTTTGTTGTAAGAATTCTATGGGCGCGTCATAGTTAAGTTGCTCTTACAACTTCCATGATAATGGAGTGATCATTGATCATTTTATCTCATTCTTTTCATTAATTACCAGAACACTATGAATTGCTATCCTAAATTTTTGTGTGGGCCTGATGCTTGAAGATCCTTAAACTTTTCTTTCGCCCGCTTACTTAAGGGACAGCTTTAATTATACTATCAAGAGTGGCTATTAAATGATGATATGTTAGTGGCTATGCTGAAAACACAACCTGCAAGATTGCAGTACATTCTAAGAGTAAAAGATGTCGTTGCAGTATTCATTGTAACTAAATTAAATGTTGAGACAAATCACAGCTGATAAAATCACAATCTTTGCAGACCATAGTTTTATTTTCTCTTGTGTTGACGGCAGTCTAATGCTACAAACTGCAAGACTTACTTGTCAAACAGACAGTGAAATCAAGCAATCAAGTTGTTCTTTACTCTGATTGGAGTCATCACAAATTTAAAAATCGTTATTTCAGAAAAAGGGCTCACTGACTCTTGATGTTGATAAAACTTACCAGTATTCAGAGCCCAACCAACTCTACTCTGCCAAGGAAATCAGTCTACTGCGTGACAAGGATTGGGTTCCCCCATCAACTTTCTGGTCTACAATAGGCACGGCCAACTTTTCAGAATATATTAATAACACCCCCCCTCCCCCCCCAACAGTTCAATATTCAGCAGTCTTTTGGCCCTGCTATCAATGTGTACACTGGTATGTTTAAGTATGTATAAGAGACTGAATCACAAGCTGTTGCTTTCAGACCCACACCACCTGAGTATATCTTTTATTTGAAAGGAACAAGTAATGTTTCCTGTTTTTAACTAAAGTTTCTTATTGCCCGTAGGGGACTATCATCTGGACATGGAAGGCCATTCAGGAAATGGTACGGTCAAGTTGGGGAGCTTAGAGCACTTCTGCATACCTCAATTAAACTGGCTGTGTTCACTGCCACTGCCAAAAAGGCTACAAAGACAATCATTTTTGAAGCTCTACATATGAAGACCAACTCAACAACATGCATTGAGAAAAGCCCACTGAGGGCAAATCTAGCTTTCAATGTCAACTACATTGGAAATGATGTAAGGTTTCAGGATATATTTAGCGAACTTCTTCAGGAAATAGTTGACCATGGCCAATCCACGCAGCGCACAATGATATTTTGCCAAACAAGGAAGCAGTGTGCTTTAATCTGGAGAACGTTTAAACTGAAGCTTGGTATGAATTTTTGTACGGACTCGAGTAATTATTCCTCGAGAGTTGTTGAAATGTTTCATGCTGGTACACCTGTAACAGTGAAAGAGCACATTTTAAAGGAGGTAAGCAGGAAAGAGAGCCCACTAAGGGTAGTTATTGCTACAGTTGCATTTGGCATGGGCATTGATTGTGTTGACGTACATAGGATAATATATACATTTTGGACCTTCTAAATCTTTAGAAAGTTACCTACAAGAGTGTGGAAGAGCAGGCAGGGACAACCAACACAGTCAATGCTACCTCCTTTACAATGGATTACTCTTAGGCCACAGTCATATTGACATTAAGGAGTATGTATCAACTGAAATTTGTAAGTGAAAATTTATAGCAGAGAACTTTCCTGGTGATCATGATCTCACTGTTGACAACTGTGCCTGCTGCTGTGTTTGTATCAAAAGGTGTAAATGCATGCCAAGTTGCTTAACTACTACAATGAGATTTTGTTCATCTAGTGAAATTACACAGAAGACCATACCTAGGAAGGCATCAGAACAGCAATTTCATGCTCTAAAATCAAAGTTGTTGGAACTTAAAGCAAATTATGAATTAGCATCAACTGACATGACAACTGATACATTTCCAAAAGTAAAATTGGAATTCACTGAATTTCATGTCAAACAAGTTCTTACACATGCTAATGTTCTTTTTACATTGGATGATATTATGTCATATTTGGAAGTATGGAGGACATTTCATGCCATCAAAATTTTAAAAATATTACACGAAGTTTTCAAAGATATAGATGAGACTGAATTATTTCCTGCTAATGAACAGTCTATTGAGTTTGAAGAATTTGAAGATACACAAAATGAGACATGGGCACAAATTCGAGATGACTCAGAAATAAACCTTGCAAACTGCTCTCAGAATGATTTTAACTTGGATGATGCAATGGATCAGTTAGATGAATCTGATGACTTAAACCGATCCATTACCAGTAATATTACATTTGATTCTGTGAAGCCAACATTGTTATTTGATGAAAATACGTAAGGTCATACATAAAGTACATATGTAGTAACCCTCTATAGGCACCTGTATGCTTTTACATTACATCTCCCTTTGGTATATAGAAACCATTAAAACTGATTACCCATTCCCTTAATAATTTTTTTATACTTTAAATTTATATAAAAGTATATGTTGCTACATTTACGTATTGCTTGTTATTTAAAGGGGCACTTTCTGACATAAAGTAGGGCAAGAGAAACAAAAACTGGCTGTAAAGTTGACTTTATGCAACATATCTATTTAAATAATCACTATTGTTTTGGCTTATAAAGTCTTACAAAGTTTCCTTCTTTCTTAGTTTGGGGATTGACCTATAGCACATACTCCAAATGGTCCAAAAGTTGATATGTTACTGATGAACAGCTTATGTTGTTGCCATTTTTCTTGTACTTTAAATACTGTTACTGACAACTCAACTACTTAACATTTAAACAACGAACCATATGCTTTGATATTTCATACCCTTGGTATGTAGAAAACAGTGAGGGAACATTTTATAATTTTTGGAACCCCCCCCCCCCCAAAAAAAAAGGTTTCAAACCACCTGCTTATCAATTTTAGGAAATAAGCTTGGATACTTTTTAAAAAACTCATATACATATTTAAATGATGGGTTTGAAGTAATGTAAAGATTTCTTGAGATATTTTGATCACTATAACATTTTATATAATAAACTATCTCAGAATGCTTGTGCAAGTTAGTTTGTGTTGGAGATTAAGAATAAAGAAGTTAAGTTATATTTCGTTTCCTTAATGCCTACTTGATGCCTAAGTCTTAACAGAATTCTACCATGCATAGAGGAAGTGCTTATCTAGTATATTAAAGGCATTACTGCCTCTTGTCAAAAGCAGAACCCTGTCAATTTCCAACAAGTGGCTATTTCTGTAACCAAACGGTAGAGTGCTTAATTTACCACATTGTTAGATAAATACTAATGTGTTTCTGCTTATGGAGCCATAACAATGCCTAGGGTAGGTAATACGTATTAATACACAATGTGATGCAGTCAGCAGCAGTGATGCTGATGTGCTTAAAACTTGTACAATCATTAGTTAGTAATTGGGCACAAGGATCCATAATTTTAATGTGCAACTTCACACTAGTGTAATGGAAATTGAAGTTGTGAAACAAGAATTGAATGTTGCCTTCAAGCTCACATTTTACGGGTAGCATCATTAAACTAACATGCTACTACTGTGTAAAGCATATACATACAAGAACTTTGCATAAAAATATTGAGGAGTCCTTTAGCATACATGCATACTACCCAAGCTAAAGTGGGTATTACTACGTCAGTAATTTATGTCTACGTACAGGCTAAGGAGTCTTACGAAAACATTTTAATCTACATAAAGCCTACACACCTTCTTTGGTATCCAATAAATGGGGAGGGAGGTTCTATTGATTTTTGAATTTTTCAATCTCCCCAGAGCTTATTAGAACCCCCACCAACTTATCTATTTTAGGAAATCAACTTTGATGACGTAAAATAATTGTTACAAAATTATTTGATGATGATTTTTCAATTATTTAAAAGATTTTTGTGCTTAAATGTGGCTTGTGTTGATATCTTTTCTGTTTTATTTTCATCTCACAACTATCAGAATTTATCTTCAAAAAATTGACCCCCACCCTGCATTTATTATTCCTTTGAAATTGTTTAAGCCCCCTTCTATTAGAGACCAAGGATTAGGGAGAAATAGTATGCTGTTGTTTCTTAATTATTCTGCAACATCAATTGTGCATGGGGTCCAGTGCTGAAAGTTACTGTAATTCATTGTGGCTGCTTCTTTTATCAACAAGGTTCACTACAGGGGTAGGCTGGATTCATGCAAACAGTTTACATAATAAGGAAAGGGCTATTTACAGCATTCTTTCATTTAAATCACACTGTTCTTGAAAATGTTTTTATCTGCCACCTTTATGCAATTCAACAAGTTCTTTATGTTGTTGGATCCATTTGTACAGATCATGAAAGTCAATATCAGATAGTAGTGTGGGGGGAATATTGTTCAATACTTTATACTTCCTTCCTGGTTTTTCCTTCAAAGCATTATTGTTCATCAACTCTTGTATGATTCTGTTTGCATCATCTAATGCACTTTTTCTCAAATGCTTCCCGGACCTTTGTATTATTCTGCAGCTTCTGTCAAAATTATCTAACAAATCTTTAACAACTGTAATTGATTTGCAAAACCTCCCAACTGCTTTCTCATTTGTTGCATTTGGCCCTAGCTTTTTTACAACATTTTTCAACAGATTGTTGTAATGTTCGAGTGCCTGATCCAGTGGAATATTACCTCCTTTGCCAGCCTTACTTTTTGAAAAACGGTTCCAAATAAGAAGGTGGCTATCTCTTTCTGAGAGAAGGCCATTGATCTGGCATAGTAGATAGAAGCATTCAAGAGCATATTTTTTACTCCTCTGACCATCGTTCCTCAAGTATAAAAGCATAAACTTCCAGCAACGCACAACTCTTAATCCATCTCCTTCGGAAATTGCATCAAAGAAATTAGTAATGACCATGCCAATGTCAAGTAATGAACATTCGTAATTGAACATATCATCATGGAGTTTAGTTCCTTCTTGCTTGTGTATTTCTTTCAGTACGGCATGCTGTTTCTCGTGTTGTATTCTGCGCTTTCCATCAAATTTAAAAGTTTTGCCACAACTCGCATCTCTACAAATAAAGTTTCCATCCTTGTCTTTTGGATTGTTCGTTATTAGCCAGTCCTCATACAACTGTTTGTCAATAAGTTGTTGATTGACATTGCTTCGAACAATAAAACGTTCAACTACTTCACCACAGATCCTATTCAGGGCTTCTTTCTTTTCTGCTAATGTTGCATCTTTGAGCCGGTAGGGTAGGTTGCCCTCTTGTGGTATCTCATCAGGACTATTTATTTTAAGAATTTCACATACTCCTGCAACAACACGTGCTTTTATTTCCAGCTCAAAAAACCTCTTACATGCATCAAATCTGCTGCTGACATCTCCTACTACATTTCTTCTGTTGATCAGGACCCTGTCACTGTATAAGGTGCATTTGTCTACTCCAGCAGCAGGTACATAGTAATTGTCAAAGACGAGCTATATAGAGTAAATAAATGAAGAAAGATTTAATTATTTAATTGAAAGGGCATGGTGCCATAAACATTGCATATACAAAATGTTCAACCTTTAACTTATAATGTCACCAGAAACTACATGTTACGTTATGATTTATTATATATTTACCATAACATCTCTAACATTAAGTTTTTAAAGTATTTCCTCTAATTATAGCCCCCCTTTTTACATCATGTCAAGTAATTATAGTCCCCCTGTAATTAAAGATCCCCTTTGTTGGTACCTTTAATTAATTACAGACCCCTTCTATATCTATATGAAAACATATGGGTGTTGTCTTCTTGGGACAGTCTCCCCACGAAAATCATTGTTGAGTCATTCAAGTACTGTGCACTCACTTTAACCGTTGACAAAATACCATTGATAATGACAAAATACATTGTGTTAAGGAATATCAACCGTGCAAAAAGGGTGTGCAATGCCTCAATGAGCAAATCCTCACTCTGAACATGTACGTATTGACAATGATTTGGACTCAGATATCGAGGTTTGTTGAATTTCCACTGAATGTATGGAAACGGGTTTTTGTTTCCGCTGCAGTTCAGTGATGAAAAGGTATTGGTGTAAACTATAAAGGTAATGATGAAAAGTATAAATGTACTTTTGTATATTGAAACTCTATATGCTCTTTTTAAAAAAACTTTGTTCTGGAAATTAAATACCCCCTCTAATTATAGACCCCCCTCCCCTTTTGGTGCCCTCATTTAAATATCAACGGGTCTATAATTAAAGGAAATACATTAGTTGTATGTTATCCTCTAAGCTTATGATGTAGACTAGTAAAGACCAAGTCTTGCACTTGAAGTGTACCTTGTATTGACATAAAATTAAGAATATTGCACGAAATAGCGAAAACATTGTGTACTTAAAATGTTTTCGCTATTTCGTGCAATATTCTTATTTTGTACCACAAACAAACTATTTGACATAAAATTATATATTTTGCTTTTACCCTGCATATGACTTTTACATATTTTAACTTGAAAAACTTGAATCAATCAACAGTGATGTTAGGATGGTGTGCTATTGAAAGGATTGGAATTTAAACATAAGTTTATGAGAATGCTGAAGGCTGGTAGTAGAAGTAACTTCTACCTAGTTGTTCCTTAACTGTGCTGTTTAAAAGGCCTTTGACATTTAGTTATTCTGATGGTATTTTATGCAATGGTTGAGTGACATATTCAACTGGAGTTTTTGGCAGAGTAATCAAACAACTTCTTACCAATCTACCACTTCTCCAGTGTAATTATTATTATTTCCCTTAAAATATACATGAAACAAACCAAACTGTACGCTTGCATTATGATACCTTGTGCTTTGTTGAAAATACTAGTGTCTCTACTTTCTCAACCCTTCCCCCAAGATTGAGAATTGTTATTGGTTAAACTTACTTGCAAAAACTTCATTCCTCCATGAAAATCAGCAATCTCCATGTGTAAACCAGATAAACTGTCCTTCTCTGTAAAGCCATTTTCAAGTTGCATAAGGCAACTGACACCTCTTTCCACCGTCAATTGGTCTCCAACAATACCTTGTTCAGCATACTTAACTGAATCATTGCTACATGGGGTGTAATTTTCGTGAAGATGGGTCATGACAGCTTGCATACCACTTGACGTATTTTCATCTTCAAATAGCATTTCAGCAAATACCTGAAAATCAAATAAACATATATAAGAAGAAAAAAAGGGACTTATGTTACAATAGAGTACTCAATTCCTTATGAGTATCTTACTTCCTTCCATACAGCATTCCATGTTTGACTACATTATGAAAAAAATATTTCTTGTTGCAGCTATTTCATGTCAGTATATATGTGGAAAAATCGCAGACATCTTTTGACATGGAAAATTAGTTGTATTACAAGATTACATATTTAAAATTCTAATATTGCACGAAATAGCGAAAACATTGTGTACTTAAAAGCTTTTTTCGTCTGACACTCCTCAGAGTACTAACGTACAAAACGGTTAAAGGCAGGTTGGGATAATGATTATCTGCTACGAATTATTGGAGTAATTTAAGCCCGATTGCCCTGGATAAGACGGCTTCCGCGTTATCGTCATTGGCTAGTGTCCGCCCTGTCCGATCACGGTATCGACATAGATAAGGCGGGTCTGTAATCACAAGGTCTATGCTTCCATTCGAGAAATTTGAAAGCACATTTGCAGAATCGCCACATAAGATTTGATTAGTAATCATTGTTTTTTTTCCTTCCAGTTAATAAGGGGTTGCGCATGCAACCCTTGCCCTTTGGCGAAAACAGGGTGTGCAAACGGAAGGAAAAATCGACGGCGGGCGCACAAGCCCTTGCGCGGAGCCTCGGGAGACCGTCTATTTTTTCTGAAGTGCGCTGAGGGGCTGGCTCCTAAGAAAATTAAGGTGTGTTAAGTTTGATTTTTAGAATTTGGAATATATTTGGATGTATAGGATATTTCCTATATATTTAATTACATGAGGTAATGTGAATATTGAATAAACTCCAAACAAGCATTAAATTTAAAAACAGCTCAGGTAACGTCTTTGATGATCTTTGGTTAGAGAATGCTGAGGAGCTACAGGCCCGTAGTCTGGTTGGTTTCCATGTTGTTGAGCTGCTTAAAAAAACAAGACATGAAACAACGGGAAATCGCGAAGCTTTTAGGCATTAAGCAAGCTGAAGTTTCGCATTTGTTAAATGGTCATTTCAGTCGTTTTAGCGTTGATAAGTTACTGGATTTTCTCAAACGGATGGGCCAAAAAGTGACAATTATGATCAGCCCTCATAAACAAGGCGAACCATATTATGGCATTGATTCTGGCAATTCTAATTGAGGAAGATTACTGAAAACTATTTATTTTTAAGATGTGACGGTCGAAAACGGATTTAAAAATTGTCGTCCCCAGAGCAATTTCTGATCGACTTCGCTGAGTTCGGCTTCCTCGCACACATTATTCCAATGTTGCCTGATTGCAGCGGTTAATCGTTCAAAAATGGCATGCGCCTGCTTTTCTGAGAGCAGGAAATTATGGGCGGTAGTCAGACAGGTTGTGAGCTGACTGAGATTATTGTTACCGGATATCAGCATGGCCTGTGAGGCTTCGTTGCCGGTACGTCCCTGCGGGCAAATATCATAGGCCGGTGTCAGGGTGAGTGTTTTACCGTCCCAGAACGCGGCATGATTACGTGCATGATCGTCCGTATTGCCGCAAAGAATGTTAAAAACCAGCCGGGAGAACAGTTCTTCGAGTGTCGTGTTAGGATCGGTAAAACGGTGGCGAATGATTTCTGCCAGTGTTTCATAACTGGCATATCGCGCCATCATATCGTCAAGCCCCAGCAATGTCAGCGCAGAAACCATGGCTTTACGCAACCAGCCTTGCACCTTTTGTTCTCTGTCAAACCGCTCGATCAACAGAACATCCTTATTAGCCGCTTTCGTCAGTTTTACAGATGCAACATTCAGCCCGGCCCATTTAGCCAACCGCATAGCGATAAATTCGGCCTTAACGACACTGTACAGGTCGGTACTCGAAGAAAATTTGGCAATATATTTTTTCCCGTCATGCTGAATTAAGGCTTTCGGGCGTGCACCGCCGATGGAACTGCCATGAAAGAGTGCTTGATCCAACTCCGGTGTAAGCGGGATGCCTTTTTCAACGCGCTCGGCGGATTCAATCAGTTCTTCCATACTGACATTATTTGCAAAGCGGGGTACATATTCCGTTGGTGAACGCTGAAAATCCAATGCGCCAATACGATCAGAGCCGGATTCCAGCAAGTAGGTCAATTCATCCAACTCGGTTGTATCTGTCCCTGTGCCTTTAAGGCCAAGCTTCTTATTGATAATGACACGTCGCCCCCAGGCATCGGGCGCTGCGTCCCGGATGCAGCCGGGCATATTTAACCCTTTCAGCAATGGCAGAACACCAGTTTGTAATGGTAATTCAGGCCCGTAAATTGCCATGACCGGTTGTTTATCGCCGACCCGCTCCAGATAGCTTTTGCCATAATTGAACAGAATATGGCCATTATCGGTTTCTAGGCGACCGGCGACAACGGGTTTAGTCTCACCCGGTAACCATATCCATACATAAGCTTCTTTATCGCGATCAGAATTCATCATGGACTACCCTGGATTTTTTGCGTATGGATTTCGGCAAGAGCGCCAGCTTATCCTCTATGTGACGGATGTGACTACGCAGAGCGGCATCATCAGCGTCAAACAACGTAACACCGACGATGGTTGCTACTTCGAATACGGTACCGATCTCACACTTAAGATCGCCTTTCTCGATGCGTTGCAGCAACCCTCTGGAAATACCTGCGCGGTCGGCAACTTCCTGTGCGGTTAATTTGCGTTCTTTACGGGCAGTGCGTATCAACCCGCCGAGAAGTACGGATGCTTCGCGTGTATATCTTGAATAGGCTCGCGTAATAGACTTTGGCATTGTCCAACTCTTTGAGTTATATAGAGACCATAAATGCTATTAATGATCCTTATATAAATCAAACTAACAAAAATAAAACTTACTGTCAAGACAATAATGATCTATATATAGATCTTAATATTTTGTTATGTTTTATATACAGTGCATAATTCATGCGCGCAGGTTGAAGGTCGGCACGGCCTAAACTCCACATATGCCAAACTCACCGCTATTTCGTAGCCGGATACAAGAGCGGGAACCATCTTTCCACAACATCTATAGGAAAGCCTAACCGTACCGCCCCTCTCGGTGTGTCGGAAACCAGCAGTCCTTTTTTTAACAGTGCATACAAAACAGCTCTGGCCGTCCGGTCATTCAGGCCTGTAATGTCTTCAACCTTGCCACGCTCAAACTCACCAATTAACAGGGCCTCCCGTAAAAGCGCGTAACTTCCTTTGGGCAGTTCTTTCAGAGCGATCATTTCTTCAACATGAATCCTCATGCGTTCAGATAATATTTTAAAATCAAGAAGGCTGCGCATATATTCCACCTGATCTATACAGATATTCAAAAAAAACTCACTGAAATCCACCAGTGCTTTTTGCGACAAACTGCCGCGCCCATCCAAATCACCACGACGCGACTCGTCCGCTGCTTGCAATAACGTTTTATATTCATCTTTTCGGCGGGCGAGTCCTCTGGCAACCGACCATAATTCGCTGCCCACATCTATTTTTTTGAGGGCGGCATAGGACATCAGACGAACTACCCTTCCATTGCCATCGAAAAAAGGGTGTATCCATACGTAACGATGGTGGGACGTGACAATTGAAACAATACGTTGGAGCCTTGAGAGTTTGTTTGCGTCATAGGCCTCATCAAAGCGTTCTAAGAATTTCTCCAGATTTTCAGGTCGTGGCGGAATATGTCGCCCGACTGCGACCATACCATCCCGATACTGTCCGGGAATAACCTGTATTTTTTTACCTGTATCGGGATTTTCAACCCAAAGCAATTCTTCCGGCAGGCGTTCACAAAATTCTTTATGAATCCATCGTCCATATTCGGATGATAGCGGATAAAAATCCGGTGTTTTGTCCTCATCAATCAGCTTCTGAACGGCGATATGCGCAACGGCTTCCTTTTGCAATGCCCGCTTTTTCGGCTCGCTGGAATAATCCTCAGCCATAGCGCGATCAATGTCGCGCGGGTGTGTGTCATGTCCCTCGATCAAGTTTGAATAGTAACAATTCATAGACCGCACAAGATTTCCTATGGATTTGCTCACAACAGGGTTGAGCATTCCCGCAAAGCTGCTGGCTTTAGAGACTAAATCAATCGCAAGATCGTTCAGTTCGCCCGTACCTTCAGGGGGCAAGAGCGGTTCCATTAGCGTGGTATTTTCTATCATTAAGTCGCTTTCTATTTCTACTAATTATTTCCACTAATACAACCACTAATACAACCACTAATTCAGTGTATATTTATAATATATAACAAATCATTATATTAATATACACCTCTTTAAGAAAAGATTAATTTTCCACTATATTTACCACTATTTTTTCAGTATATTGTCAGCTTTATAAAATTCAGGTTGTGGGTGTATGTATAGATCATTGCTTATATGGTCATTCCATACCCAGAACCTTGAAAATTTGAATCGCCTTTTCCAAGGTAATCGTGAGTTTGCCTTGCTCAAAAGCATTGAGTGTCGGCTTGCTTACACCGGCAAGAACGGCGAGTTGCTCTTGTGTCAGGCGCTGCATTTTCCGTCTTTTTATCGCTTCTTCGACAAGGCCTTGCCAATTAAGGCGAATGTTCCGTTCCATCTTTTTTCCACCATATCAATGAGTTTATCTTTCAGTTCGCCGGTGCCGTACTTTGCATCCACAATTGCCTGTTTTGCAGCCTCTTTATTTTTTTCAAGCTGCTTTACCATCATATCGATTGCAGCATGAGATAAAGAAAACTCATGCCCAAGCCCGACAATATGACGCGCCTTTAGATCGCCGATGCGCAGATTGTCTGCCCCCGCAATTTGCAGCGCAATCGTTTTATGCTGATACAGTGCGGCGCAGACTTCATCATAGGCAGGTGCAAGTCGCAGGCCATCGGCTGAATGGCACATGGCAAAGTTTTTTAAATGCATGTCCGTATTGCCAAGTAAAATACCAGCCGGAATGCGTCCGAACAGGCGATAATTTTCTACAGGCAAGCAACCGGGCGTATTGCTGATAAAGTCCGCCATGTCTTTGTGTGAACCATCATATTTTTTTGAGGACTGCTGCCCCAAGAGCTGATTAAATTCTTCAAAGTGGATGCGGCCTTTCGGTGAGCGATCAAAACGTTTAATCACTAGTGCCGGTTCAGATTGTCCCTCAACATCGCAAATGGATAAATCAACCACATCATCATCTGGTAATAGTGTTTTAAACGCTAAAGTGGTCAAAAACTCGTTTTCTATTAAATCAGGATGTTGGCCTGCTGCGAATTTAGCAATATGGGTACTTAGCTCGCCTACACCGGTGGGATAAAATTTTCCGTCGCGCTCAATAACAGCCAATTTAGGTTGTATACCGGAAAGCGATGCCCGACTGGTTAACACAGCCATTTCTTTTGGGTCGTGCATATCCAGGAGCGTTTCAGACAATCCGGCAGGCTCAGGATCGATGACAGAAACTGCGCCCGCACAGTCATAACCAAAGGCCAGCAATAGTTCGAAACGCGTTACGGTTCGTTTTCCCAGCAGGCGGGTCTGTGCCTGTTCCAGCCAGCCTTCCGCAACCAGATTGTCAAAAAAAGGATGAAACCCTTCATGAGAGACATGCAATGCAGATGTTGTCGGCAGCGTATGAGCAATGGCTGGATGAGCGTCATTCAGATAGGATTGATCATATTCAAATGATGTGCGATTACCCGGCTCTTCACGGAGAATTCCTGCAAAGATATCCTGATAGTAGACTTTTCCCCAAAGAAGGCTGGCCATTGGTAAAATCCTTTTGATTGCGCCCTGTATATTTTAGCTATATAGATAATTATAGTTAACTCATATTTTAGAATTATGATAATAAGTTAATTATATTTAACCAAATATACAAAATACTGCTCAAAAAGTAAATCATAATTTACTTTAAAGATGCATAATGGACGGTGTTCAAATCAGAATTGTCGTCAGAATCATAAGCGAGCCATATCACGATGTTGCTTTTGGTGCATATAATTGAGAAATTAATCTCAGTTTTTCCACATACAACTCGACACCGGAAATATTCGCGATATTATAAATACTTAGCCCGCGATATTAACAATATCAATAATACGAACGGCATCCAATCGGCAAACGGTTGGTCGATGGGTGTTCAGAGGGAGAGCGAAATCTCCCTTGACCATGGGGGTTTTGGGGGTAGCTTGGAGGCTCCCCCGAATGGTGATTGAACGGCCACTCGTTCACTGACGCAATTATCTGGCTCGATGCCGATAATGTGTCAAAATAGCGCTTGCCTGAAAATATTGCATTGCAATATTTAAAGCTTAGCGCGTCTCCTGAGGATAGAACGGACGGGGAAACGTCCTTCTCAAGATAGGTGCGTGGAGGAGAAAATCGAAGATTTTGTACTACACGCACACATCTTGCAGTCATCCTAAAGTCGCAGTGAGACAGAGTTTTGTGCAGTTGCCAACTGTGTATTTTCGGGATGAATATAGCAACGTAACACAGGATGACGGGCTCTTTATTCTGACAACCCAAATACTATCAGCCTAGTTCATTAGCATGACAGGATAATCAATCATAGAAAAATGAGCATTTTCATATTACCAATCATAAAACAATTTTATAATTGACGCGTGTAGCGTAACGCGCTACCATGTAATATGATTGATAATTTCAAACATCGTGGTTTGAAGCGTCTTTATCAAACGGGCGACAAAAGTAAATTACGCCCTGATATTGCAGATAAAGCCGAGCGCTTTCTGTCTGTATTAGATGAGGCAGGCTGTTTGGACGATATTGATTTGCCCGGTTATGGACTTCATGCTTTGACGGGTGATAGGCGCGGGTTTTATAGCGTTACCATGTCCAGAAACTACAGGATTATTTTCAGGTTTGAAGATGGAACGGCCTATGATGTTGACTTGGTGGATTATCATTAGGAGGTAAATGCAATGACCATGAAAAACCCGGTACATCCGGGAAAGATTATAAAACATGACTGTATAGAAGCACTCGGACTAAATGTTACCGATGCCGCCGAAGCCTTGGGCGTTGCGCGAACAACACTTTCCAGAGTAATAAATGAAAAGGCGTCTGTATCACCGGAAATGGCCATTCGTATTTCAAAAGCTTTTGGAGGTACACCCGAGCATTGGCTTAGAATGCAGCTTGCATATGATATGGCACAAATGCGTGATCAAATAGAACATATTCATGTTAAGCGTTTACACGCACCCGAAACGCCGCAGATATCTACTTAAGCGGTAACGCGGGCTGAGTATTCCCGGCTGGAAATAGCGCCTGTCGAGCAACATTCAGTCCAAATTTTTTTGAATGGCAAAGCCAGCACATTTAAATCCTACTGTGCGGTCAGGATAATTGGGCTCGTTTGAAATGAGACGTGTTTTGCCTACATCCTGACAATCGATGAAAAACAAAGAGCGCTTTGTGGCATGCTTCGCTCCAGATTATTAATCTATATTTTATGCATGCCGTTTATTTGCATGAATTATCAATGATAATATTTGCAATAATATATGAAGTTTGCTATGTTGAGATAATGAGGTGAATAGTATGTCTACTAAATTAAACGAGTTAAAAAAACATTTACGTCCTGGGCAGGTATATCGACGCGCTGATTTCTTGCAATGGTCAAATGCGGTTGATCGTCATTTGAAGCAATTGCAGGATGACGGTACGCTGACCAAACTTTCTCACGGCGTTTACCTTTGCCCGAAGAAAACTACTTTTGGCCATGCACCGGCTGATGAAGAGAAACTGGTTGAAGCTTTTCTAAAAGATCATCGTTTTTTACTGACTTCACCTAATACATATAACGCGTTAGGTGTTGGGACAACCCAGCTTTATAATGAAACGGTTGTATACAATCACAAAAGACATGGTCGTTTTAAATTGGGTGGGCGGTTTTTTGATTTTCGCGTCAAACCCCATTTTCCTAAATCTCTGAGTAAAGAATTTTTGCTTGTTGACCTTGTAAATAACCTTGACCGCTTGGCTGAAAATACCGATAAGCTATTGGAACGCGTTCAGGAGAAGGCAAGGTCTATGAATATGCAAACACTTTCGCACATGACACATGAATACGGAAATGTTCGAGCTAAAAAATTCTTTGGTAACGTTTTGGCAAAGCGACAGCTAAGCCATGCCACCTAACCAATATCTTCATCACCACCCTGAATTTCCCGAACTGATACGTATCGTAGCCGAACAACATGCCATTGATAATCCAGCGCTAGTAGAAAAAGATTACTGGATCATGCATTGTCTGTATGGTTTGCAACAGCTAGGCATGACTTTTGAATTAAAAGGTGGCACATCGCTTTCAAAAGGCTACGGCATTATTGATCGTTTTTCGGAAGATATCGTATTCGTATTGAGCCGCCCGCCAATATGGATGTCAAAACCGGTCGTAATCAGAATAAACCCGCCCATATACAAAGCCGAAGTCGATTTTATGACTGGCTGGTAAAAACCATTCGTATTGACGGTATTGACAGGACTGAACGTGATACGGAATTTGATGACGAGCGTTACCGTAGCGGTGGTGTCCGTTTATATTATGCCGGTACAGCCAGCCCGATTGCCGATCTAAAAGAAGGTATCTTGCTGGAAGTAGGATTTGATGATGTAACACCAAACACGCCTAAAAATATCAGCTCATGGGCTTACAATTATGCGGCGGATAAAGTCGATATCATCGACAATCGTGCCAAAGGTGTTTTGTGCTATCACCCGGGTTATACGTTGATAGAAAAAATGCAGGCAATTTCAACCAAGTACCGTAAACAACGAGAGAATAATGCATTTCCGCGTAACTTCATGCGGCATTACTATGATATTTACGCCTTACTACAAATACAGGATGTGCAAGAATTTATAGGCACTCCGGCATATCATGCGCATAAGAATAAACGCTTTCCTAAAGCAGATAATCAGATTATCGCTGAAAATGATGCATTTCTACTTAGTGATCCGATCATCAGAAAAGCTTATGAGGAAGAATATTACAGAACACCACAACTCTATTATACGGCTCAACCTGCTTTTGACGATATACTAAGTCGTATACATGAATGGGCGGATAAACTTTAGCTCATCAGCTCATGTCGTAATAACCAGCCGGATAACTAACCGGTATTTTTTTACGCTCATATCCTGACAATGAAGTGGACTTCTCAACAAAACACCGTGCTTGTGGAAATTATCAACTCTTTGTGTCAGGTCCCCCCAGAATCGGGTGACATTAGTCAGGTCCCCCCAGAAGTTCAGGTCCCCCCACTTTTTTACAGAATCATAGGTCCCCCATAAAATAAGAGATTTCGACAAGTTAGGTCCCCCCAGAATCATGGGGGGGGTGAAACCATGACATACCAGAATCCTTTACTTTCAAATAACGATTTATCTATCGCATCTCGTAGATCAGAAAAGTAACGGAAAAGGTGAGTTGCCTATTGTATAGCAAAAAACATAATGCTGGTCAAATGTTAAAGACTTGAGATTGTGATAAAGCTTTGAAAAGCAGTTCTTATGAACTAGACCGATAGTTACGTTATGGCTATGATCTAAAAAGTGTCGTGTTAAAGTAATTCTGTTGCGAACTGCACTCTAACTCATCATGCCCAAATAGCATCCACGTTTACATAGTTAACGACCAGATTCAATAATGGTCGACGCCAACAACCTGATTCAATAACGTTGTGGACGATCCTTGTGAAGCAGGTTGTTGACTCTGCCTATTCTTCTTGATCGTTGATAAAGACTGCCTTTATTCAAGACAAGAAGAGATAAGGCGAAGAAGGGAGGGGCTCTTAAGTCAGTCTGATGAGGAGGAGATTTCTAACTACAATCGATCTTATGGCTATTAAACAGAACTTGAACATTAGTGGATCATTTTCGTGTCAAAACGTCTGTTGAGGCAGTCAGTATTTCTACAATATTGAATAATTCGCATATGTTCACAGGCGTTGTTATATAGATTTTTAGAATTTATTGACAACTATTTTCTGATCAGTTACCTACACGATGACCTAAACGTGCTGTGGTCACGGCTACAACTCCACAGATGCATCTTCTAAATGAAATTTTACCTCCGCGCCATAACACACTGTTTGTAAGCGATAGAATTTCGAAGATAGGGGAATCCTGACTATACATAAGGTAATACTTAGACTGTTGTAAATCACCTTGATCGCTTATTTCTCGTTGACATTTAATTAACTTCGCATTGCGTTTTGTTGGGCTTTCTTTGCACCTTTGAGAAATTATAGCGCGGAAACCTATTAGATGAATGTCTACTATTGAGGTACTAAAAATTTGGAACGTGTCGTAGCTGGCACTTGGGAAACATTACTCAACGCCCATTTCCAACTACGAAATTTGCTGTTGGACATATTTCATAAAAGTGTTGTTCGCTTTACACGCCACTAGAGAGTTATTGGATGGATTTCAAGAAAGTCTTGCGCAATTTACAAACTTCTACAAAGCTCTTTCGTGGGCAAAATAACTTTTAATTTTAGCCATCGCAAAACACTAGTGTGTCATTAATCATGAAAGATAGAGATCACGAACGGTGGTCTCATGAACGCACGGAAGGCTTTTTTAATTTCATTTGTCGTATTTACTAGATTTCAATATGCTAAGTATGAGAAAATGTTGTACAC
>JAAAKM020006971.1:36177651-36199043 GCA_010016025.2 Alatinidae sp. Z8VKAUB7J3
AGTTCTGGCATCGAAAAGATCTTTTCAGAGACTTTACATAGCTTCTGCATTTCCCTTCCCAAAAGGAGCTATATCGTCTTCATGGCAAAGGCTTACAATATCATGTCTTAACTCTATCTTCCAAAAAGCAAATTATAAAAGAACACTGGGGTAACACTCCACGCTATAAAGACTCTTATATACTATCTTAATTGGAATAGTCTGTGATAAGCTTCGAACCTGCAGAAAAGGTCACTAACTACTTATAAAGTGATAGTAATGGATAGGAAACGGAAGCATTATTAGATGTATTTAGAATACCTGTTAGATAAACCTTTATTTCTATCAGATAAATTTTCAGTTCTGTCAGATAGATCTTCGGTTCCGTCAGATAGATTTTCAGTTTATCAGATAGACCTTCCGTTCTGTCAGATCTTTAGTTCTACTACATCATGTATTTTGTGTCATCAGGTAGTAAATAGTATACTTATGCCATGAAATACTTCTTCATAAAACTAATCGATTCTCAGAAGGTAATTTTTGTCCTCTTTTGAAGACCGTTGTTACTTGTTGTACTTGCCCTTTACATCGTTACATTTTATATATATTACATGTTGATTATAACTTGTTAATTACTTATAGATTCTATTAGCTGGCAAGGAGCTTGAAAATTTAGCTGATCTAAGCAGTACAACGTGTTTGTGTAATCATGGTTCCCAGTTTTTCTGATTATTATACGCAAATGCCCATTTTGGTTTTAGTGAATACTTGCCAATGGTCAGATTTTATTAGCTACAACTATCTAATTTTAAAAGAGTAATTTTGTAAAGCTCTTGATTCCACAACGTGGCATACTGATGTCATGCATGCTTCTAAGGTACTTTTGAAGAAAGTTGTCAGTGTGTTAACGGTGTACCGTATCTAGCTGTGACCTTAACGTAAGTCACTTGCTTCGATTTACTCACGCGTGCAGGTGTAGTGAGCTGCATATTCAACTGCACTATTGGCAAGACTGCCATAAGAAGGATGCTTAAAAGTGTGTACATTGCAGCAATTAAAATGCACTGAATATATTTGTCAAATCACGGTTGACTGTAAACGGTAGACGCTCTTCAGGCCTGTAAATCATCGTTAACAAAACCTTTAGGATTGAGTACTAGTAAGGATCTTTGTCTGACTTTAGTATCGTCAATGATAATATTTATGTGATAAATGAATATGTTAAATAAAGTGATATATTCGATAGGGATTTTAATAATTTCTCTCAAAGTTGCTTTTCGAGGACCTGTCACTATCGAATACGTTATCGCTATATTTCTTTCCGTATTGTTACAACATCGAAATATTCAAAGCCAACATCAATAAATATTTTGTCCAAACCTTTGCTAACTCATACTATCCTCCCGCGCCCCCCGTCTGTCTGTTTCTTAATTTTTTATTTGGCTGTCCGTCTATCTGTCACACTAACCCATAACTTTGACTGGTTCTTAATCTTGTGCGATGATGACTAGTCAGTACATGAAAAGCAAAGATATTGCACTAAAAATCAAGGTCTTTTCAACAAAAATCGATGGTACCTTTCATATAAGATACACTTTGTTTATGAGGCTTCTTGAAACATGACTAGCAGCCGTTGCTACTGGCAAGATGCTATCATAAATTAAAGACTTAATATATTTCCAAAATATAACTTTCATGGGCTCTTACTTTAAAATGTACGAAGTAGGAAATTAACACTTTTTAGTAGTTAAAGTGCGTCTATGTCTATTTAGAAATTTCTGTTATTGCCTGCTCTTTCTCTCCATCTGGTTACCAGCTCCATAGCATTGATGAAATATCGGATGAAGGTCACCTAGTCTAAAATCATTAGCCATCTGCCATCTTTATTATCCTTTGTTAATTAAAAATTAAGTAAAATCAAATAACAGAGTGAATAAAGCTCGGAAATAGACTTCACCTTTGTCTGCATGCTTAGAAATACTTATCAACGAGAACAGAGGATCTAAGCCTAAACAGGCGGTCCTTTAAATGTCTGGTTTCTGCAGTAAGTCAAACACAGTGAAGATAAAGGCGATATTGTAAAAGTTACGTGGAACTACTATGCGCCAGTTATTTGGTTTACGGTGGCTTCCTACGATTATTTTAAGGGCCAGATGAGAAAATTAAGAAGTCAGTCTCCATATCTTCGACAAAATTTCTTTAAGACAAATATAGTATGCGTATTACGTTTATTTGCTTCGTGATGTTATGTTTCAAGAAAGAAAATAATCATTAAGTAGTGTTTCTGACTTGGAAAATACAAACATGTCGATAAACCACGGAAAAATTCAGATTAAAACAAACGCTACTCCTTCCACATTCAAGTAACCTATTATATGCTAGGCCAGATAGTTATAGCTGGCTTAAAAATGCTAAAAGGGTTTTCTTCCACATTTCTACACACTCCATGTTCCTTTTGGTGCAACTTCGTTGCTATGACTTAGGTTAGTAGATAATAAGATGGCCTCTTGTCCCGTGTAACTAGATGTTGCGTGGGGTTTGTAGTCCAAAATCGTACAAATGTTGATCGAAAAGTTATCCAAAATGGATTTAGCAAGTGATGCGGTGATAAGAAAGTTGACAAAGTGTAGATATGTATACTTTACCGTATTTTAAAGCCTAGGCTCCGGATTTGACGTTCAGTGAAACTGTTAATGTTATCTTGCTATTTACCAATAAGGAATTTTTGGTTGCTTCTTCGGTTTGAAAGTAGCCCAATGTGTCGCAACATCCGGTAACACTGTCGTTGCCGATCACATTTATCAGTACTGAAGAAGCTAGATCTGTGAAACCTTTTTCAGCTCTGAAATTTTCTTTTGGGCGGCTTTCCATATCCTTTATTCTTGTCATGCAACTACTGTGCCCGAAGGACAAGCTGATGAGTTGAAACCTTCTGTAATGATGGTTTAATTAAACCCGATTGCGCTCATATGCTAGTAAACTGTGGCCTGCAGATTTGTTATGTTGATACCAAGGAACATTTTATATCTGGGAGAGGTACTCTATTCCTTATTTTCTCTACATTACTAAATCTGCGATCACCCTTGTAATGGTTGCAAGCGATGTTATCTTACATTTGAAACTCAAATATAGTAAGTTAATTTATAGCAGTAGACATACAGAGGTATGAACGAGCGCCAAGTAATAAACAGAATTAACATACAGTTTGGATGATCATATACTTTGTTTTCAATTGTTCAAACTGTACTTTTCCCAATGTTACTGTGTACATTTTGCCTCTTATTGAACTGTAGAATGGTACTGACACGTTTCTCTGCCCTCTACATCTCTCTTTCTTTTCTTTTTCTATCCTGCGCAGGTTTAGACTGTGACAAATACTCAAGAAAAAATAACCCCTTTAAACTGATTCCTCAAAAACTTCATTATCTTGAAAGGTAGACCATTTGTCATATTTCTTAACATACTTATAAGAAATTTTATGAATAACAATGTTGTACCGACTATATCATCTCTAATTTGTTGTCTTATGACTTGAGTATGGCTGAATGAATTTTGAAAAACTTAAATAAGTTTGAAGAGTAGACATATCTACGAATAGAAGTCCGATCTGACTAAATTAATGTACTGTATCATCATAATGATTATAATAGACAGCTTAATTTAGCCTTTATTTTATGCTTACGATCAACTCTAACAAATAAAAATATTTGATTAAAAATAAAATATATACTGGAAAGGTCATTCCACATTGAAGCTGAAAAAGAAATATTGAATTCAATTGGTATTCACGGTAGGGCTTATTTCTGCCACATTCATCTTCGTGTTAGATTTTTCAGGTTTAAGCCTTGGCAAGAGCTCTTGGTGACATGTGGGCAAAGCTAGTGCTATAGCAGTAACTCTTTGAAAAGAAGGAATGCCTCAACTTTTAATGAGGGAGAAAGAACATAAGATTAAAAGTCTTGCAAGATCTTCTCTTTCGCATGTTATAAAATTGGTAGCAGATACCTTAAAATTACCAAAAAAACAAAACCCGCAACGGCAGCTTTTGTCAAAAAGATAGAAAAGAGGCAAGCTGATGGGGGTGACAGAATCATATATGTGGCCTTGTATGCAAGAATATTAGGAAAGCAAGAGCCTGAATAGCGAGGAAGAAGACAATTACCACCTCTTAGTGACTTTTCATTATTAATTATATGAGATTGATCATCAATATCTTACGTTGCAATCTGTGAAAGCATACTTAATGTAATTTAATTATACTAAAATCATATGAAGATAAGGAGCGCGTATTAATAACTCCATTATGATTTTACTCAATTTAACTGCAAAATTATTTTAGTAATATTATTCCTCGTTAGTTTGATCGAAGATAGAGAGGAGTTCAAAGCTGATCACAAAATTACGCAATGTTGATTGCACTTTAACTCTAAACTTTAATAGCAACAAACTTGTAGAAAATGTCATAAAAAGCAGACTAGTTGCAAAACTAGAATCTTTCAATGAAAGCTATTTGTAGGGCAATGATCCCCAAATTTACTATTATGGCACTTACATGAAATCAGCATCTCATTAATTGCAGTAAATAACTTGTAGAAAATGTCCCACTTACTGTGACTGAGTGCTCCCCTTTTGAAGTCTTCTCTTTAGAGAGCCTAAAATGGTAAATAGTGATTTGAGCGTGAAGAGCATTTGTTAATAAAAGACCACAAAAGTAATAACCGACTACAATTAAATGCAGGTTTAAAAAGTTCAATTACATGACCTTTTGCTAATAGTATTAACAGAGCGGCTGAAATTGTCGTTCCCAATTTTTCTGTACCATTGATAGACATTTTAGCTATTTACTTAGTATTTTAGCCAGAAAATTCCAGCTTTAAATCTAGCTTAAGCCGAGTGACCTGTAGATGTTGTCGTTGGAAATTAATCCACTTGAAAGTTGTGAATTGCCAACATTGTGCAGTTAAATGAAAGGATCAGAAATTCTAATTGGTCTACTCATTGATTTAAATACATGCAGGATCTATAAAACATCTACAAATTAGCGTCAAAGGACATCCCGAAATTACAGTCGATATCCGGAAGTCATCCTTTTGAGGTGATTCATTTTGCCGCATAGATTTGTGTCAAAAGGCTTTGCTTACTCTATGTCTGTCATCAATGATATTATTCATAATATTTGCAGACTTAAGTTTGCTACTTATCTATTTGCAATTAATTAAAGTTTGGAAAGCTGTGGTTAAGCTCAAGATATCTTCTAAATGTGTGCACTTTACACAAGGCACACGTACCTCTAAAGCATATGAAGGCATCTGATGTTATCTTGCATACGATTAGCACTTAAAATCTCACCCTAAGCCTAAAAGCGACTTTGAAATCTATTATCACAACGAGGCTAGGTCACCAATTCAATGCCCGCTCCAGAGTTTGTTCTTACGTCTTTCACATTGTAGATTTTTATTAATCAGTCATTACTCTCAGATGCAAACAGTTAGACAGATTTATTGAATAGCAAATCAAAGCTACAGAGATGAAGGAATGTAGCACATGTTTTAGTATCAAAGATCTTTTGATTTTGTAACAGCCACAAAAACTCTTTTATTACGACAGGAGAAAATTTTGAAGTAATTTGGGCTGGAGAGGTCAAGACGTGAGTGTCCATCCCCTTTTTAAGCTTACTACTGCCACTCGTCTGTCTTAGTAGTGCTTCATTCTTGCCTTTTTTACCACACTTAATATCCAAAAGTATATTGTTCATAAATTTGTATGCCATGCCCGAATACAAAAATGGATTCGCTATAGACGACACCCTACTTTACTTTGACAAGATGTCGTCTGTATTATAGCATATTGACTTGTCAAATGGCTGATCATCAAAACGATAATAGTATGACATATTCCAATAATGTTGCATTGGCATTAAGCCTCTGATTTTCCTTTTAAAGCAATCTATTGATTCTTAGAATTTTGCTAGAGCTCATACCATATGAGCTCTTGGCTCTTTTGACCTCGTCACAAATGCCATATGAGCTCTTAGCTCTTGTTTGTCAAAGATTTTTGTGTTTTGAAATATGCGTTCCATATCTATTGAGATTCTATTATATAGAAACATTTTTTTCCTTCTTTTAAGATAGTCACAGCTGTATGTCATGAAATAAAAGGAACTACTGCACGAAGCAAATTAAAAACCCTGATTTACATATGTGAGAATGTTTTTTTTTTCAAAGGAATTTTGTTGTTTTGAAATATATATTTTCATGCATTTTCAAATCTCTTTTTTTCATAATATACTATTTCCCTTTTTAAAGATCTACACAGTTGCAGGTAATGATATAGAAGAAAATTACTATGCACACAATAAAAACTCAGAATTACTTTTTTGAGGAAAACTTTGATTTTTAAAAATTAAATTATATAGCTTGAATGTGTAGGCTACTTCAAATATATTCTTATTTATTTTTTAAAACTTTATTCGTTTTTAGAGATGTACAGTGCTGCAGGTCATTAAATAATAAGAAATTAATTCAAAGAAAAGATTTAAAATTCAAAATTACTTATGTGTAGAAAACTCCGACTTTTAAAAAAGAAATTTTTTGATTTGAAAAATGCATTTTCAACCATAGTCAGAATTTGTTCATAAAGCAGCTTTTTCGTTTTTGTTAAAGGTATACACAGCTGCAAATAATGTCATAAACGAAAATTGCAAAAATATAAATTGCAAAATAAATAAATGAACTTTGCATAAGCAAAAAAATAAAACATATTACTTATTTGTGGCAAACTTCGATTTTTTTTTCAGAGAAATTAGATAGTTTGAACATTTATTTCGACTAGTCTTAGTTTTTTTTTCAATAATTTTTTTCTTTTTAAAGACATGCACAACTGCAGGTCATGAAGTAAAAGAAGTCTAACTCTTTCTTTTCAAAACCTATTCAAAACTCTGGTCAACTCCTTTTTTGTCCAGAAAATAATGACATCAATGCTGTGAAAAAAGTCTTTTTTTCGCAAAGTTTAATACCCTCTGTCAACTTCTATTGAATTTATTCCAATAAAGCTACAAGAAAAGTTCAAAACCTATATGTCCAATGAATCAAAAGGCTTTGTAATGTCAGGAAACAAGGTATAGTCTTCAAGGCAGACACTGGGCGATCGGGTAGCATGGGGGTGCAAAGCACATGACTCTTTGTAGTTTCCACATAGTTCTAACGGGGCAAAGTGTCCTTGCACATGTATTTTCTTCACCTATAAAGACAAATGTATTCGTTTCATGACTTTTTTTCTACTTTGACTCTAACATAAAAGTATTTTTAGAGGTTTATACTATTTAAGGTAATAGTTCAAAGTTTCCATCGGATATCTGAAGAGGGCTGCCATAAACAGCACAGGAGAGGGATAGATTATCCTTCGACTGCTTTTCAACACCCCCCTCAATATACCCTGAAAGTTTCAACTTGATACTCTCAGGTGCTCTTAAGATATTGCCGGTATTCTTTTTCGATAAATTTAATGGAGATAGCATAATTGGATTTAGTTTGACATACCCTTAAACACTCCCTGAAATCTCACGCATTAATACCCTTAGCCTATTCGGACACACCCAGAATTAAAGATTCTTCTTCTTCTTAATGATAAATCCTGTATGTAAACAGTGGGCATAACTTGTGATTTTTAATCCTTGCCTTAGGGCTATGGGGGGTATAGAATCCTTGGTGACATAGCTATTAGACCTTTTGACTATTTTGAACGAAATGACTTTTTCAATATTTTGATCAGTGTTAATGGGGAGATGCATTTAAAAGGAGCAAGGGGACTGGTTGCTCTCCAATAACTCTTGAACATCGCCTCAAGATACCCAGAAATTTCAACTTAATACCCTCAGTCATCCCTTATATATTGCTGATACGTCCTTTTGACAACAAGTATCCACTTAGTAGGTTTTGATTGTGTTCAAAATGCCTCTCAACATTTCTTAGGTTTTATCTTTATACCCTGACCCTTTGTGGAGACACAGGATCAAACTGCCCTTTTTTCTCAATTAAAAACCTTATATGTTATCAATGAACAACTTGCATAACTTACAGCCCTTGCCCCGGGATTTGTGAGGGATTTTGTCTACTCCAGAAGTAGTTATTAGACCTTTGGACTATTTTGAACAAAATGGGTCTCTCAAAGTTTTGGTTGGATGTCCTAAGGGAAAAAGAGCTTGGGAGAGTGCCAATTGCCCTCTAATCACTTTTGACTCTTAAAGAAAGCCCTTTCAATTTCAAATCAAATGAGTTGTACTCCGAAATTTATACAACTGCCCCTTCAATATGAAGTGACTCTGGGGAGAAAAATAATAAGATTACATTGAAGCTTTATGGCTCTTTATTATTGGTAACGCTACAGTGTTGCCTTTGACTGGTAATGTACGGTTTGTTATTAGAACATTTTTTTTCAATCTCATGGAAGAAGCCTGTGTATTCGTTTGAATCTTCTTTTAAAATTATAAATTCTATCATTAATGTATTGATTTCCATGAGAGCTAGCCAATTTTCATATGTGATCTGAGATTTAAAATCGGAAAGTTCATCATCAAAAATATGTCGATAAGTGAATTCAATTACAGAAGAATTATCACCAAACCTGGAAAGAGATTTCATTAATAAAAAAATAATAGCTTCCCCTCCCCCCCAAAGTCAAAAGGACTACTGGGTTATAGAAAGTATGCCTATTTTTGCAAATGAAATCAGGGATACAAATTTGTTGTTGTTGTCGTCATTTTTATTATCTGTTTTAAGCTAACGGAATTCCGAAGCAAACTGGGTGCCGTAAACATAAATATATATATATATATATATATATATATATATAAATCTGCTTCTTCTCATTACAAACTAGATCAACATTGCATGGGCAACGTGAGGTATTGCGGCAACGTTTATTCGGCTTCACCGAGCAAAGTGTTGCGAGAGCAACTCTACGGTTTTCTTTCCTTGCGTCGATTAGATGCTGAAGTTGTTAATCTGTAAGGATCTTAAAATAAACAAGGCCCCTACATGTCTTACCAGTGGAACCAAATTGATCTTACCATCAAATACACCGGAAACAAATCATTGGTACATATAGTCTATGATTTGTTTTCTACTAAGCCAAAGTGAGGGTATAATAGAATAAAAATGTTTGTAGGAAATCTCTGAACCACATTGGTTTCTATGTCCAAGAAAAGCCCTTAAATATTGTTTTCCCAATTAAAATTATTAAATTACTTTAAATTATAATTTATTTATTAATTAATTATTTATTAATAAATTATTAAATTAATAAAAAAATTTAAATAAATTATTTATTAAAAAATTATTTATTAATTTAAATTATTTTAAATTATATCAATTTTGTGAACCTGAGAGTGGACCTCTATTGCAGTCACTTTGTCGAAAGCACCCAAGATCAGACCCCTGAGCCAACTCCTCCTCAGTGCAGCCCAAAGGGTGGAAATAGGAATTTCTTCATCCTCATAGCTGGTTTGGTCAACTTCATAAAGATTATTTTTGGAAAAAACATGGCAAAATATGGAAGACCAATGGAATTTGGGCTAGGCAATCTTGTTTTTTTTTACACATGGGAAGTATTAGCTATTTACTTGCCTGAAATCTCATTTTTGACTTGAGGCATCCCGGATTCAATGCACTTCAACCTCACCTTACTTGGAAATTATGTAAAACCAATCAAAAATCATGTAGGATGACAGGCGTAAAAGAGAAAAAAAGCGAATTTTGTACTCCATTATTAGGAGCAGAGAAAAAAGTTTTCCTCTTTCTTCTAGCACTTAACTCTAAGTCTGCTCTCTCCCTCCAAAAAACGTCCCGGTAAATTACGACTCGACCGCATCAGTCATGAGACAATACAGTGTATATTTACCAAAATATGTAGAGAATCCGTCACCTTTTCACAAATCCTACTGACGGTATGTAATCTCTAGAATGAGATATACTCGCTTACCTCTAGGCTTCAGGCATATAAAAGAAAAAACGTATACTATTGTTGAGCAACTGAAAGCGGCTGACTTTGATTGTAAAACTACTCTAAAGAAGTACTCGTTTCGCTCCCCAGTTGTTTAACAATACATGCTTGTTTTCAGGGTTATGATTGGCTGGGTTTAACGAAAATTCACCAACTATATACAGTAATTTTATTAACTTACTTAAAGCGAACCTTGAGAAAATAATTCTTGGAAGTTCCATAGTACAAAGTTTGCTTCACAGTACGTTTAGCACCCACATTGGCACTTTGACCTGCCTTTAGAAGAAAAAAATAAGAGACAAGAAAAGCAAGAATGAGGTTTTATAAAGCTAAAGAAAATACTGGATGCAACAAAATGGATGCTTCGAGAAGACTGCATCTTCCCTTCTTCAACAATGAGAACATAGTTCAAAAAGACAAGTGACTCGCTTGTCTAGCTTCTAAATGAGAACATTGTTTGTCATTAGATTTTGGGTGATTGGCTGGCCTTTTTTGATTTGGGGTCGTTGTTTTTAATTCATTTATTTTTATTTTAGCCTTAGCCTAATTTTTATTTTCTTACGTGTTGTTATCGTTTTAATTCTTCCAATTTGGGCTTTTGTTTCATTTTGATCTCCACGCTGGTGTTTCTTTTGCCTTTTTATTGTTTTTGCTCAGAAAAAGTGAACATCTACTATTTTCGTTGACCTTGCCATTCTTACTTTTCCTCTCTTGTTTTTTAGTTTATCTAGTCATTCAGTGAAAACTGGTACCTTTAAAGAAATTCCAGTGATGAAAATTTTCTTCGCATAAAATTATTATATTATATAGTTTGTTTTCATCGTTTGCACAAGTGCCCTGTTTTTGATTATCCTATAGGAAAACAAATCTTGGCCTGTCAGGTCAAGCAAACAAGGCAAATAAGAAATATTCACATAGGTTCGCACAATTTCATCCCCCAGGGGATGTATATCAGAATGGGCCATTTTTCAGAGGAGGGAAGGAGATCTCCTCGTAGAAAAATAATTTGCCCTCCCATTTACAAATATGAAAATAAAAATATCTGGGAATAATCCCTTCCTTGGATATTTCTTTCAAGAAGTCTCTAGAGGTGAGAGATGCACCTTTATCTTCCCATTGGCAAAAATGGTAAAAAATAAACACCAAAAAGTTTAGAAGATGCTAATTTTCTTGTAGAAGTTCGAGAAAAGACCAAGATTAGAATATTGGAAGCTTCAGTGATGACAGTTGTCAATTATGGCTTTGAAGCAAGGACGCGCCAAAAAGCAGATGAAGATTTGCTAGATGCTTTCCGGAGAAATTGCCAACGAATTGTTCTGGGTATTCGACTGACTGACCGTGATTTAAACAGTAGGATGTGTGAAAAGTGTGGTTCAATCCTGCTTTCTAAGGCTATAATGACAGAAAGGTTGAGATGGCTAGGGCATGTTCTGCAGATGAAGGATGATGGAATGCCAAAGATTGCTCTTTTTGGCAAACAGTCTAGGGCTAAACGGAAAACAGGTTGTCCGCGGTTGGGGTGGGAGAATGTCATAAAGAAAGATTTGAAGGAAATGGGGACTTCCTGGGAGGGTGTAAAGAGGGAGGTTATAAATAGATTGGGATGGAGGTGAGGCGTGTGTAGCTGTGTTGGCCTCGGATGGCTGGGTGCTGCGGATGAAATTTGAAGTTGAACGAGAAGTTTGACTAGTGCTTAATGGGAAGTATTTTAACTAAAGCTAAAAATATTTAACTAGAAATACTTAACAGGCTATTCTTTAAATAGCTTACTTTTTTAATCCAGGAATAAAGTAGCTTATGCTTTTAAGCCAAGGAATAAAATAGTTTATACTTTTTATATCCATTTATACCGAAAAAGTTTGCCAGTTTGACAGAGTATTTGAACAGACAGGCTCTAATGCATCTGAAATGTTTCATTGACAAACTCCGCACACATGTTGTCTATTTGCTGTTCTGACTAATACTGAGAATTTGAGTGAATAGTTGAATATTAACTCTGGTGTTTGCCAATGATGTATTGTGTTCCCAGTACAGTGTGCTATTATCATAGACTGTATTCTTCTGATGTGGAACTTCATTGGTGGAATCCAGCTAAATCAAACCGTACTTTTCGTGACAAACTCAACAGAATTGAAATCGTTTCAAACATCATTTTGAAATGTGGGAGCTCCTCCTTAAGAATTGTTTTGTTTTAGTATTAATTCTGAGATGTTCATCGTAACCATCAATGCTGACTATTAGGGTGGTACCTGTAGTGAGGGGGGTTATCGCTTTTGAAATCCCCCCTCCGAAAAATTTGTCGGGATCGCACAAAGAAATATTCTTGTAAACGATTGGTGGGGTGCATTATATCAAATTCCTAACCACCTCTATATAGAAAATATTCCATTAAAATGTACCTGCATTGTAGTTTGTTTCACAAAAGAACTTAACTTCACTTATTTAATGTGTTCTGAATAATACACAAGCACTGGTGATTCTTGTCTAATATGTAAATGGTATGTCAGAAGTTTAATTAGAACATATATCAACTCTTCTTCCAATTTCAATCTTTCCTAGTTACCAAAAAAAAATGAGTCTCAAATCAATATGCTAATTCATCAATAAAAAAGGTAAGCATATCATTTCTTTCATTGAATATGTAGCTTGACCATTATTGCAGTGAATTTTTATGTGAAGAAAAGGATACATGAATTCCAGTAAAATCTGAAAGTCTTGTTTTTCCAAAATGCTTTTTTAATCTACACTCCTTCAAATTGCCTTTTTGTAATCATTTAGGAGGATATATGGTATTTAAAGGATCACTTGATCTTGTCATTCACAATTATTTTTTCGTTTTGTAGCTTCAACTGTTCAAAATTAATCAGGCGGTTTGTAGCAACTTGTACAGTTTTGATAAGATCTGAATGAAGAACAGAAAAGCAAAGTCAGCAAAAAGTAGGATTTTTTGAAATTTTCCAAGAAATTAGAAAAAAATCATTTTACTCCTGTCTTCCAGAGAAGATAGATATTCAGGTTATATTTTATTTATTTCTTTGGTTAAACAAGGCAGTTTTCTTGTCAAGTTTCAAGAAGAACATCTCTAAGTATTTTAGATACCTACTTCCAAGACACCAAAAATAAGCCCATAGCAAATATCATCTGAATAATTTGACAGCTTTAGAAGTTCCCTTTTGTGCTATCTATCTTGATTGAAACATGTGCCGACCAGGGACCATATTATTTATGCCGTAGATATATGTATATATTGAATTGACAAGGCTTTGCCTAATAATCTGTAAGAGATGTTTTTTTGATTCTTAAGTAACTGTTGTTAGTTTTTAGAATCATTGACACAATTCAGACTAGACATCAATTTTTACAAAAATCTCATCAAAGTTCCTCGTTATGTCTTTGTCATAAAGACAAGCAGCCAACGCTGGGACCCGTGAAATGATTCTTGAGGTTTTGAATGACCTAAATATAACTGAGTAGTTTCCTTGTAGATAATGATGTCAACACTATGCGTTAGAAATCTGTCAGACAGTGTCCGCCGTGAAGATCTGGAAGATGAATTTAGCAAATATGGGGCTTTGAAGAACGTTTGGGTTTCCCAGAATTACCCTGGTTTTGTTCGTTTTGCCTATGTTGAATATGAAGATGAAACCAATGCCAACGATGCTGTCTCAAACATGAATGACGCAGAATATTTTGGATCAAGGATCAAGGTTGAGGTATCTTGTCTAAGCCGATTTTGAATCGAATGTAGATAAGGTTAAATTAGGCAATGATGTTTTAACAGCGGGATAAATTCAAAATTAAAAAAGCTTCATCAAACTTTGAACTGTTGGACTGCTTCAAACGTGGTGTTCCACTAAAAAAAGGTAAAAAAGAAAAAGAAAGGAAAAATTTGTAGAATTGCAGTTTATGGCTAATTTCTAACTCCGGAAGTTGTGCTATATGAATAAAACTGGTAGGCTAGCAATAGATATAGCCTAAATTAGGCTACGTTGAAAACCTTGTTTAGACTAGGCTACATCTCTCAAACTGTAGGTCCGGAAAAGCCAATTCTCTGGACTCTTATGTTTTTATTGGATTTCTTAGCTTAATCACACTTACTAGTTATAGGATGAATCCTTGTTAAGACATTCTGTCTCTTTTCCTTGTGTTTTTAGAATTTGTTAATGTTTTTTTTACATATATTATCTTAATATTGATTCAAAAAATTGAAATATATCCCCAATTTATGCATTTAGCCTGTATGTCAACCAAAGTGGCAGCATCAAAATGAATTCACCCTGCCTAGCTAATTTATTTGATTTTCCTTTGGAATTATTATTCCACTTAGAGTTAGTTTTGCATTAAAATTATTTTTTTGATGATGGAATTAGATTGTTTTGTGGGTACTGTGTATAAGTCAGATTTTTAAGAAAATTTTTCAAATTGAAAAAGTGATAGGCCTATTTGCAACTTTGGGTAAAATTCTAGTTGATTGACTTTTGGCTATCTTGGAAAGGGTTTAGGCTAGGAAAATGAAACTTTTAGGAATGAGGCTAAAGTATGTCCCAGGTAGGTATTTTGAAGTACCCACATCTACTCCTTCTCCCTCTAGATTGCCCTGACCTTTGATGACCTTTAAAAATATTTACATGATAAAATTTAAACCTTGCAAAATAGATCTTCTGCTTGAATGAAGTACAAAAAATTGTTTTCAGCTTCACAACTTTGCTCAATCCCAATTTATAAGGTTTTAAAGATATGCAAATACATTTCCTAAAGATGTTTCGTGTCGATATGCATATCTTGCTATAAATGTGAGAGAACGTCTGTCGTAATCAATTTAAATTTTGATACAGGTGAAAAGTGGTCAGAGGAAAAAGTCAGGTTAGGCAAATCTTGGGGGGTATGGCCCCCTCTGCCCCTCTTTCCCCCCGTCTCTGCGCATGGTAGATCAAATTTTGAAACATCAGCTGCTTTGTAAGGAATACGAAACCTAAATAGTTATTATAATAGAAAGGGTCGACTCTATCACTCTAACGAGGCAGTCAAACGTTGCTCCGTTTGTGATCATTGCAAGAAACAAGCCAGCTGTCGTAGGAAGGGCTAGTGCAAAGAAGCAACGGCTTCTATTGAAAAACAACGTTTCCATAATGAGATGTTTAAAGACTGCAATCTGCAAAATGAGTTGACTTTCTCATGTCAACACGGGAAAGATAGAAGCCTAACTATTTGTTTTACAACTGATTAAGCAAATCTTAGTATTGAAACACGTTTTAGAAGGATAATTTTCTGATAGCAAATTCCCTCTAAATGCTTGTCATCACAGCTGCTGATGTTGCTCTAATTGCTACCGGATTTTCCGTTTTCGAGGATGGTAACATGAAAAGCACACGAAAAAATTGGCATCAGAGCTACGATGTCTCAGGATTATTGACTTCCTATCAGGCGCGTAACAACAGTAGTTGGGGCCCCTAGGTCACTTTCACCGTGGAGGTCCTCCCAGGCAAATTAGCGCAAAGCGAGGGCCACCACTCGCATACTAAGTGGTTATACAGCCTGGGTGTCTGAGGGCGTTATACGGCCCTCCATGGGGGTCCGGAAAATTCGCAATTTAGAATATTTCATAGCCCGGAAACCTCTCTTTTAAAACATACAGCTTTAAAGAGAAAGTATATATTTTAAGACATAAGATTCTTCTCGCCCTCCTGAATATTTTTGATAAATATGAAAAATCGCATTTATACCTTCACGACCAAAGTTCTCTATCTTTTTGTCAATTTTTTCAAAATTTCCCACAAAATAAAAAGTTATATAGAAGTACTGGGCCCCACATGATATCACAAACTGGTCGGGACCCTTAGAACGTGCACGCCCTGGATTTCGCCTGTTACGCGCCTACTTCCTCTATAAGAAATTATACCCAAAGGAGGCTCCCTTGACCTGCATGCGCTAGACGCTGTGTAACCGTTAGCAAACCTAGCGTAATTGTACCTAACGTCGTAAAAACATTACCTACATAAATCATTAACGTAATACAGTTGTGTGCAGTACACAGTAACGGGTCACAATAAAAAGTCTCTGGAAGATAAAAAGAATACTGGATTCAATGTCAAATATCATTTGAAGAGTTGGTTTACGAATCATGAGGTCGCTTGCTCAAATTCGCTCAGCTCCATAAATGCAAACCATTCTCGTAACGGTAGGCTCCTCGACGAGTTGATACAATTGCAATGTGCCTGCTGAGAACATATGGGCTCATCAGTCTCATACAGTACAGTATACAGTACAGTGTACGGCATCAGTACACTAAACGTTGGAAAAGTTTGATAATAAGGATCTTGGTAGTAATAAGAGAAACGAGTGATGATCAGAGGGCAAGAAGGAGGCACACGCAATAAAGACGCAGAAGAGAAGGGCTAAGGTTAAAAAAGACGTTAAGGAAGAGGAAGGGAGGCAGAGCTAAAAATAAAGGAGTATTAAAGGGTAACTGGAGACAAGAAGACGGAGCGGAGGAGGAAAGAAAGAGCACAAAAAAGCAAGGGTAGGAGAGGGGTGACTGGAGAGCAGGCAGTGGAAAAGAGAGAATGAGTAACGAGTAGGTGGGAAAAGAGTAGGAACAAATGAGTAGGAGAAAAGGAGTAGGAGGAAGCAGAGACGCAGAAGGAGAAAAGGCAAGAAAAGGAGGAAAAGGACGACAAATAGGAGGTAGAAGACGAGCGCAGGAAAGGGGAAGCGGGAGAGCAGGCAGTGAAAAAGAGAGAACGCGTAAGGAGTAGGAGGGAAAATGTACGAGGAGGCAGAACAGTAGAAAAAGAGCAGGAAGCAAGCAAAGAGGGTGGCGAAGGACGAGGAATAGAAAGAAAGAAAGATAAGTGTTGATGGCAAAGATGACGATGGTGAAACGACCTCTGTGGGGCTAAATGCAAATATTGGCAAGCTTGGCTATCGTGGGATACAGGTTAATGGCAATTGCGTGCTGCGTTTGTATACAGCTTAGTATACAAACAGCTTTTTTTCATCACAACGAATGTTTTTACATTATTTCAAATATACAGGGTTCCCTAAATATGAAGGGAACTCGTAATGTACCTTAAAAAGTCGCTTAGAGTTACACAATGTGAATATTGCGTTGAGTAACGAATTCCTTATACTCGAAGGCTTTGTCAGGCACTGGTCAAAGCCATTTTTTGCAGTAAAGTAGAAGAGTATTAGACATTTACCGTGACCAGTATCTGGCGAAAACGATCAGCAGAATGAATCCGTTAATCAACACAACAATCTCCTGCAAAGAAATTTGTTAGTGGTTAATTGTCATGATTGTGTATAATTAATGCCTAAAAGCTTAGCTGGATTCAAATCCATTGTAGGTGTAGGAGAGAACCGGAAATGACAAGCGAACATTTACGACCCGGGACTTCTTGATAGGGATTTGATAAGTACAAGCTCAAGCCCTTACCGAAGGAAATAAGTAATGCCTTGGTTAAAAAGCCTCTTACTTCTACAGCTGGATGTGATCATGTAAAAATCAATTTTTCGAAATAAACCTGTAAGGCCAGGCTATACAACACTTGTGTTGTTAAATCCTTAACATACGACATCAATGTTTTTTTGTGGTATTTTCGAACCGAAAAACTAATCAAACGTGGTCTCTAATTATCTTTAAATTGACAGCTTTGTCACTCTTATGTTACGAACTGTCGCTTACATTGGCATCAAAATTTCCGTAACATTGGGTTTTACCGACTTAGTCAACCTTGTTCCTTGGCGGCTATCGTCACAAGATAGAAATACTTCAATACCTGTCACCTAATAGAAAGTGATAGACACGTTCTATTAAGTAATATTTATCACCATAACAGATGAAAGGTAGGCATTTATAAACCTCCATTACGTGAATGGAAAGCATGTTCATCGATTCACCTGTGTTAGCATTCCCTTTTCAAAATGACTTACACTAGAATTTTTAATTTTAAGCAGCTGGTGCTAGTAGACAGCAAGTTTGGAAGAGAACATCATTTTCAAATTCTGAAATTTCTAACTTCAGAATAAATGGATAACATACTAGCAAAAAAATACCTCAATATTTGCTAAAAATATAAAACTTGACTAGCTTCAAACCCGAGGCCTCTCAAATAAAAAAACTGATGCGAAGACATCACGATTTTTAAACTACCGTTCACAAAGAGTAAAACCACGAAACAGGCTTACTGATAAATAAGGAGCAGCTGGGGTGTCTACGGGTAACGCCTTTTAGTTTACGCTACTGGGCAGCAAAGCTGAGGTATAATTAAAGTGCTTATGTTTTTATTTCAGTCCATAATCAGAAAAGATATTGCATCTCATGATACTATGATCCGCCTGAGGACTATTTCTTCCTCTTTTCGCTGTTGTTTCTGAGTTTTCGTTGCTCTCCTATACAGAGAAAATAAAACCTGGCCAAGAAAGTTAAGGAGTTTACGCAACAAGTCCCCAGTGACGCTACCTACGTAATGAAGTCTTGAAATACGATGAAACATTGTCTTAAAACTAATTTCCTTGTTAGCGTTTTTACCTAAATCTATAAAATTGCAAAGAATTTTTTCGTGGCACGTTATAAAGTTCAGAAATTTAAATTTGGCCGCGTGGTACCCAACAGCTGCGGACATAAACGATATTAAAAGTTAAAAACTCATTATGAAACTCCAACCTTCCCTTAAATTTTGGAAACGAGATCTGAAAAATCTTCCAGTCTCGGTATATCCCACACTAGGTCATCCTATTGCTATTGCTATGCCTATTGCTTATTCTTGAGGCACATTAAACGTACATGTGTTTCTTTTGTACAGCCATAGAACTAACAGTTCTTTCTTTCTTGTACAGATCCTTGTCTGATGATGTGTAAAATACACGGAAATAATCGCAAATGCAAATGAAATCTTCTTGGTCTCCTTATACGTCAGATAAATAATCGTTCTTAAATTATTAAGCAAAATTTTTTTGTGGGGGAGGGGGAGCAGCGCACCCCTTGTCCTCCAAGTGTCCACCCCTGCTTTACACACTAACTGTTGCGAACTAGTAAACTGTCACAATGCACACAATTTCTTCATGCGAGTAAAAGCATTACCTTAAACTTGTCAATAACTGGAATTAGGTAATGACAATCACGACATAACAATCTTTTAAACAAACAATATTGCACAAAATAGCGACAACATTTTGTACTGAAAGCTTTTCTCTTCTGACACTCCTCAGGGTACAATCGTCAGTAAGATCGAAATTTTGAAGTGGACACTGATTGGCCCACAAACACAAGCCATTCAGGCAGTCCAGCTTCTGATTGGCTTTTTGAAAAATACAGTTGGGTTTATTCTTTCGTACGTTTTTTTTTCCTTAATTTTTGACGGTTGTACTCTGAGGAGTGTCAGACGTAAAAAGCTCTTATGTACAAATGTTTCTCTATTTTGTACAATATTTTTGTTTTGTGCCTCAAACAACATATTTAAACAAACATTTTAAAACGTACATTACGGGGAGAGAGGATCGTGAAAGAGTAGCATGTAAAATGTTACAGAATTTCCACACTGCACAAAAATTGTGAAATCATCAATGACCTGAAAGGCTGTTTTCATCTGACGCCCCTCTCACGGATGCTGGTTGGTCCAAAACACAAAACTGCCCAGGAGGTCGAAATTTTAATAGGCTCTTTCAACAAATGGAAGACGGGTATAACACTTCGTCCGTTTCACTTTGCTCATTCAAGCATCTTGTTCTCAGACGAAAAAAATGTTCCAGTATGATGATGACGTCGCTATTTCGCACTAATTGTCTAACGCCGATTTTTTGCTCTTGCTGATTTTGTCGATGGCAATCAGCTGAATCAATTAATCAAAAAAGGTGATTTTCAGATATTGTCAATTAGCAGTCACTCATATCGTAACCCGAAAATATTTTTCGTAACGAAAAATTTCATCGGGTGCAACGTTTATCGATGAGAAAATGATGCCCGAATTTTCTTGTTTAGCACTTCTTTGGCAGTTATGTTCACGGCATGTAATAAACACCAATATTTCATATACTTGTTGAACGTGCACAGTGTTCGACGATTGGGTGATATTTCAGTTAACCTGCGTTAACTTTTCCATACGAATTTAAGAACTGGTCATCGTATCGCCTATTTTAAGCGTATAATAGAGTGTAGGAAGTCGTAACTGAATCACATCTAAAGTTCCGACGACCAACACTTTTCACATCAAATTCCTCCCAAGACGGTATACAGGAGAAGCAGGTGCTTTCCTTTTCTCTAATCGATGTCGAAAACACTCTTTTCTCCGGCAGATGGTTGGTTGCATGATGCATTCGCAACATATGGTCGATTACCGTAATCACTCCATCATACTAAACCCATCTCAAACTTAAACACATACATTTCACCGATCGGCGTTCGTAACGTTACCGCACCCGAAATTCTCATTTCTCTATTGATGTTCTTCTTCAAACTTTAAAATAACCCAATATGGAATCGTTACAAAATCTAAATAACTTGCTCTAACCATACGAAACACCGAAGTTGGCTTTTTTCCTCAATATTAGTTGATGGAATGTTTCTTCCTCTTTGCAGTTGATACCTACAACCGTCTGACCTGACCTCGTCTACAATAAAAATTACACCATTTTCCTATGTCGAGTTGTCGGCAAATTGGGCTGATAAACTTTATCATACCCTATTATGCAAGGCACAGATTTAGGCTATTGGAGATAAAGGGCGGCAGGTGTTCACCCGTAAATAAAAGACGGGGATACCTTCACTCAAACTTGATTTTAACCGCTCTGAAGCTCGTGGAAAAACACAAAATCGTTTGGTACAAGAGGTTCAAATTGAACCCTTCATGGAAATTAATATTTTTGATGTTAAACTTGTATCATAAGGGCAAATCATGGCTCGGTATTTTCTTCTGATGTTTTCCGTTATTCTACAATCGGTATTAAACCAGTCCAGAGACATTAAAGAAAACGACTGGGTTAGCTATACTCCGGTTCTCCCGCGTGTCATACCGCACCGAATTGGTGAAATACGCCGATTAAAACTCGTCCCATGGAAAACTCATGAAATGCGAACTCTAAACCTCGAACCACCTGTGTTTGAAATAACTGATTTTCTGACAGAGTCCGAGTGTAATTACTTAATAGATCAAGCTGAACGGGAAGGTCTCTCTGCCAGCAGGATAGTTGGTGAAAAACCGGATGCAAGTAGCGATTCTTCGGCTTCCTTGACTACCTTCACTCACTGGGATTTAAACGTGGATGGAAAAATCAGCCGCGACGAGGCCGAGATCGTATTTCAAAGAGCTTTTGGAGCTGAGCTTATAAACTGTACCTTAGAAACTCTTGGGCTAGACTTTGATAACGATGGGTTTGTATTGGAAAGTGAATTTCACGGCAGGAATCAAACCAAACTA
>JAAAKM020006971.1:36199143-36234345 GCA_010016025.2 Alatinidae sp. Z8VKAUB7J3
AAACTCTTGGGCTAGACTTTGATAACGATGGGTTTGTATTGGAAAGTGAATTTCACGGCAGGAATCAAACCAAACTACAAAAGTTTATACATGACATTCAGATGGAAACAAGAAAAAAAGTGAGACATAGCGATCAAGCTTGGATACGACGGTCTGTTGAGAGTAAGAACCCAGTTATGGCATCGATCGAGAAACGCATAGCAAAACTGACCGGTCTTCCTTTAAAAATGGTCCAGTCAACTGAAGAAATGCAAGTTGTCAAATATCGACCTGGAGGTCATTATAATTGTCACCTTGACAGCGACCTTGTGCCGAAGGAGAAAAAACGAATGCCATGTTGCCATATTGACTCTACCGGGGAGTGCAATATTTGTCGCTATATTACAATTCTGTATTACCTCAACGAGGTAGAGGAAGGGGGCCAAACTGCCTTCCCTATTGCTGGATCTCTCGCCAACGAGACTGTATGGGTGAAAAACTCGTCAGATTTGTGTGACTTGACCCAAAATTGCCACTTAGCAAATTTAATTGTTTCTCCAAGACGAGGAAAGGTCATCTTTTGGTATAACCATTATAGGGACCACAAAACCCAGTGGATGGGTGTGATTGATAATTTATCATTTCACGGTGGATGCCAAGTCATTAAAGGTGTAAAATGGATAGCAAACCATTGGATTGATGCAAGCTATAAACGAAAGAACGATGAGAGACATTGGGAATCATTTTTCGCTTCGTAATTCAAGTGTTACAACGTCGCATCTTTTATCCTGCGATTTTCGGGCATAGCAAAATTTTTTTCAGTTAGAGGCCTCATCAGTTGCTCTGTTTGATAACACTAACTCAACGAGCTACACGAAACGACGGAACACAAACTTCATATAAGATTCACTGTGTTCTGATACATAAAGCGGGCAACAAATTCTAAATTTGACTTTCCGCGATAAGCTTTTACATTTTTAAATAGTTTGTTACGTTTGGCACCCACTTTGAACCTCATAACTCTGAAAATTTTAATATATTTAATCTTGTCAACTTCAGCTTTTTCCTCTAAGAACAGGTACTTTTAATGAAATAATTTGATTTGAGACGTACATTCGAAAAGATAATACAATCCGTCCGACGTCGAGGATATATTAGTTTCCCCAAAAGCCACATTATCTTTCAAAGGAACCGTGCTGCTTGAAAACTAGTTTTGCTTACAGGACATTGAGTTTTACATTAACGTTACCTGTCCTCTGTACTTATAATTGTGTGATGCTAACATAGTTTGTACACAACGATCTATGCCAACTGAACAAAATATCCCACGATCTGAATCTTAGATCGTCGCTAATTCTCTTTATCTGACGTTCTCTGATATCAGTTTACCTGCTGAGGTATTAGCAAAAAATCTTGTTCTATCTACATGCCTTTGCGTCATTATATTTGAATCAAATAATGCCTGGAAATTTGCGTAGGACAGAAAAATTCATATTGATAAACAATTCATTTAATAGTATTTGCCATCGATCCTTAAATATGAAATTTTGAATAACTCTTATGGCTTATTAAACTAATTGCTATTACAACCTTTGATCCACAATCTTTTGGAGTTTAATCTTAACACAAATATAAGGATGACCTGCGAAAAGCTGGAACACTATAGTTTGCACAAAGGCATAACATTTATTAGCGTCAGATTTGTCGTCTGAGCAACCAGTCTTTTTTCCTCTTTAATTGTAAAGAAATCTGGCATTCTATATTTGAAATTCCTCTACCTAAATTTGTTCGTAATATCGTCACTAAAGGGGATGCATGCACGATTATTCATATTCGTAGAGTATTATTACGTAAACCAACTTGAACAATCAACTTTCAGGTGATCGTAAAAAACCCTTGAAGGTATATTTCCGATCCTGGTAATGATTAAAGAAACATGGTGATACCTTTTCTTACGCAACTATTTCTGGATCTTGAAAATGATTGTAAACCTGTTACACTGACTATCAGTGTACTGTCTCAAAAATATAATATTGACGGGGATGTTGAGTAAAAGCAACCACTTATATCTTAAAGATACGGAAATTTGTCACTCTGGTTTGAAATTTTTGATGTGGAAAACTCTGATGAATCTAATTTTATTGAATTGATTTCCTATGTATTTTATATCATTATGATTGAGATATTAAGCAGATATCCTGAACTTTTGCGGTGAGTCTACTGGCAATTTTTAGACTCTTCACAGTTTTAGGCATTGTAAAGGATTATTCTATTATTTATATTACTGAAGCTAATACAGGAGATAAGAGCCGAAATCATTGAAGTCATGTGTAGGAGAAAAATACTCAGAAGCCAAAGAATTCGACAATCTAGTCCAGATTGCGTGACAAGACACTGCCAATGCTGACGTTGTTTCTACAGCAACAACACCTGGTTCTATTTATTTTTGTTATCAACAATCATCCATTAGAATTCATGTCTACATCTGGCTTTGTTATCTGACTATGAGTGTTAATCAAATCAAGTGTAGATTGAAATCGAATCACCTGTGTAGTGGGAGAAGTGCCTTGGTCGTTAAAATGGTAGTATCATTCCCATGATTCATGTACGTTTAGCCACAATGGTACCATATTCACGTGTTATACTGTAACCGTATAGATAAACTCTCCTGAATTTTGTTGAGCTTTTCAGAACCGCTTTTATCAGATACCAGTTGTATCGGCCAGAACAGAAAGTTCATTCTGCCTACAAAACAAGTCTTTTAATAGAATTTATCTTCCATCCATTTACTATAGATGTGATTACTGTGTTTTTGCAGATTTATTTATAGTATCTATATATAGTCTATAAACCGTATTTAAAAATTAATTTATCGATGTAGTTAAACTTAACATCAGCGTAGAGAGCCTTAAGTCCAACTAGGTCAGTAAATATTTTGTTGAACAATGTTCTTAAGGAATCATCATCTTAGTTGCAATTAGCAAGATACACCAATTTCTAGAAACAATCATTGATATGATATAGAATTATTTACAGCTTTAATTTTTACTGTACAAGCATAAACATTTAAACAATGATTGGAGTCTTTCACGAGAATTTTCACACTTAAAACATAAAAAACAATAACGAGCAGATATCCCTCAAAATGTAACAGCTTAATTGCAAACAAGCTCAATTAGGATGAACTAACGTTTTACATCATGTTTTTCCTGGTGATTCAAGGATTTACATTTACATTTACATTTTGCAACGAAGTTATTATTACAATGGTACTATTTTATCGTTTTATAGTCATCTTAAAAGTTATTGAGCTTAAAATGTTTTGTCTAAAGGTATGTCCAAATGAATATCCAGAATGTGCAGAATATCGTTATACCAAGCAAGAAATACAAGCAACTTTTAGCCCTGTTGTGGTAATTGTTTGCTTTAATTTTCGACTTGAACAAATCAAATGCGTAACACATTGATGATGTACATTGTACATGATTGTGTACATGATACTGTCAGTTGTCGTGACCCAGCAAATAGTTCACTATTTATTTGTTCTACTCCAAACTCATAGGGCAACTGCCATGTTTTCCTTACTGCATCTTTTAAACTATTGGTCCACGTTGCCTTTATAGAGGCGTTACTCTTTGCATTTAAAGTACGCATGGAATTTATGGTCCGCATTTACATGTCATTCTTTCAGCAACCTCTCCTCTCAGCATCGTCATAGTTAAATAGCACACATTTCTACGTTTTCCTCACAGAGTTATCAATTGAAATAGAATACACTTCAAACTATAAGACACAAAGGTGTGGGGAATGCAAATCCGTTGTGATTACCAATGACTGTAACCGTTAGGAAACAGCGATATAGAATAGAAACCTTGAATATACAAATTTTCGCAAAGAAAGAGTTCCTTGGGGCACATACTTAAGGACTGACCGCGCCCTAGGGTTGCTCTCCTCGGCTGTTTGGCAAGGATCTAAAGGTAATATCTGTTCTCGTTGATTACAGATGCTCGCCATGATCTGGGAAAGGTGGTCCTACGAGACGATTGAGCGTGCCTTTCACTGTGTTTTGATCTTGCCGTCCATTAGAAGGGCGTTTCCCTCAGACGCTCCAATTACCCTTTATATATTTCTGCGGCTGCTTGTGGCCGAACGTTTTATTTGGGGAAGTACTGTTGTTATTCACCCATTAGTGTTATTGTTCTTTTTCGCAGGAAATTGAAAAGGCGCTAGTTTGTCTGAAAAAGGTGTCATGCATCACAGAGCTTAAGGACAAAGAGGAAAGGTGTTTTAGCGTTTTAAAGTACACTCAGGCAAAAAAACTGATATTTTCGAGATATTTTCGCCGTTCTTTGAAACGCACTGGGTATGTTGGCTTGAGAGAATATCAAATGGATATTACAATTTTACTGTTGGGTTAAACATCACATTCATTTCTTTGTGCATTTTACCAAGCAATGACACAACAGATCGTGTGGAGTGAACAGATACAACCTTATAGTTAATTTGTAGTGGTAGACAAAGGTGAATGATTTTTAAGTACATTATTCAGACAATTAATGTATTTAAAGACGCTTTATTTGCTTAAAACACTTTTTGAAATAACATACATACACTTTAATTTTTAATTTTAAACTCGCGAAAAGTAGGGACAAAAAGCTTCGGTTCGCTTAATACGTAATCGAATTATCTTAATAATAGGCCACCAATTTTGGGTTACAAGGCAAATGTTTGCCAAGTGCTAACTAGAGATTGGACTTGAGTATCCTCTTTGCAATGGAAAGATCTTGTAAAATGTTGTATTCTGTCCGCCGTTCCTGCGATGCATGCTCGCTTTGCGCAATGACGTATCAGAGTTATTGGTTACCCTGTAATTACTTGCTTGCTATGTTTGATCATTGACCTCAAAACGTCGAAACAAGCATGAATGTAAGTAAAAGAAGAGTTGCCATTTCTGCGCCACTGATGCTGCGGCAAATATGCAGTTGCCGTTTCTGCGCCATTATATTTTGCAGCAAGGAATTTTTTGTGACGTCACAAAGGTATTGCTCTCCAAAAGGTGTCGTTCTTAGAGTATCATTCTCTAACAAAGTCACGGCAGCTTGGGGAGAAGGCGGACTCAGAGAAGGGTGTTGTTCTTAGAGTATCATTCTCTAACAAAGTAACGGCAGCTTGGGGAGAAGGGGGTGTAGAGAAGGGTGTCGTTCTTAGAGTATCATTCTCTAAAAAAGTAACGGCACCTTGGGGAAAAGGCGGACTCAGAGAAGGGTGTTGTTCTTAGAGTATCATTCTCTAACAAAGTAACGGCACCGTAGAGAGTAGGGGTGTAGAGAAGGGCGTGGAGAGGGTTTTTCACGTTAACATAGCCATGCTGTGTATAAGGTATACAGATGTAACGTCACAAGGCTTCCTTGATATATTGTGATATTACAAAACACTTTTTTAAAACATAACATCATATAGCAACTCACCGTCTCTCTCCTGGATGTACCCTGTGGGAGTCTATGGGTTTGAGCTGCCGGTTGCCATTGGTTAAAGCTCAAACGCCAACGTCAAGGCTGCAACCTCAGTTTGAGTTCTTTTTGCTACTCGGAAGACCCCAAAGACCATAGGCAGTATCGGGCCAGAGGGGAAGAAACCGAGAAACATACTCCTGCTATCATTATTAGGTCTTAACATGTCAGTATGCCCCAACACACTTACTTTATTTTTGTCATTCTTATTTAACCCCTTATAGATTTGCGGTAGCAGGAATAAGGTTTAGTTGACAAGCAAGATCATTTAGAGAAGAAAATCATGTCTTAGAAAAATACCTTGATATATGCCTTATGATAACTGTACTAGATATTATTGATATAAACGAGTTGGTTATTATTGATTTTGTTGTCTTTGTTTTTCGTTGTTTGTTTGTTTTTTGTTTTTGTTTGTTTTTTTATCAAAGTTTGGTCGAAGTGTATCATTGTTAACTATCAGGCAGCACTACGTAAAAGATATATTAAGTACAGAGATTTCACCTATTTCGGAGGAATAATGTTTATTTAGCTTATAATGTCCATGAGGAAGGGAAGCGACTCCCCAAGATAAGATATGACGCTTATCATCATATGCAGAAAGGGAAGTCTTATTGAGTCAAAGAGTGTACATGTGGTGGTTGGAAGACCGGAGATGATTCATGGAATGGCGTTGTTTGCCGCCAGACAGGAGGCAATCCTTGTAGTCTCGATGAGAGAGTTCTTGTTTTACGACACACTTCTTAACCCCTTTTGCAGTCTTCTTCTCCTTGCCTGCATATTTCAGCGAATACATCTTAGGACGTAGACCTATGAATTCTTCCATAGGTACACCATGCAACTCATCCTTAAATTTTCCAATCGCCTTCTTATTAACATTTGAATGAAGGGGATGCGTTGTTGGGTATTCAGAAAAGTCAAAAAGATGCTGTTGAAGACGCATATCTGCATATAAATCCGGCGTTCTGATCCGGCAACATAAACTATCCGTGTCGGTGAATAGGAGAGTGTTGTTATCTCCAAGGTAACAGCGTTTAACATATGTATAATGAAAGTCGTACATCAAAGTCTTGCTGATGTCAAGGATGCTGGGTCCCAGGTAGATTGGTCGATTAAGCAATACAGATGTTTTAACACTGTTCACAGCAACTAAAGATTCGGTGAACATCTTGCATGATTTGAAACTTGGCTTATTTGCGAGAAACTTGAGGCGTTTTGGGTTGCTAACCAGTGAGATATTTTTATGCTGGTGTATATTCTCCATCGATTTACCGAATATAGCATTATTTAATAACGTAAAGAAGTTCTTCTCAAATTGATTACGAGCAGTAGCACGCATTCTAGTGTTAAAGTCAGTATAAAGCTTTAACCATGGACTTTGTTCGAAAGATGATATGCGATGTATTTTATTAAGGATCATCCCATGCTTCAGATAGCATTTCAAAGCTCTGTAGTGAACTATGTAATGTTTACGATCAAAGAGTGTGGGTGTCAGTTTCGACGGAGGAAGATTCTTTATTTGGAGCGTTTCACGGAGTTGTTGTTGATAGGGGGACAACAGATCATCTCTAATGGTAAAAGACTCTGGAGCCACAGGATAGTTTTTGTATAAGTTTTTTAAATGATGCGGGTAGTCTAAGTCAACCTCCATGATATAACCCACGCTATCATCGATACTAACTCTGTCGATATCAAAATCGTGCACCTGCTGAGGGCTTAGCCAATCAAAACCCCCTGGGGGTAGGGGCTGAGACATACCCCAACCATACAGATTATTAGCATCCCAATATAATAGATATTCAGGCGGTTTTCGGTTATCATAATCGGAAACTTGAGGGTTTTTGGCTGAGGCCATACGATGTGAAATCATTGACACCCCACCGAGTATACCCTTCTCTATGAAGGTATACATGTCTGGGTCTGTAAGGAGATCTAATCTGATACCAGTTTTGCAGAGGGCAGCTTGCCAGGAGATCCCTGGGCTTGTAAACGAATGACAGGGGTAATCAGCCATACAGGTTGTTCGGACGTTCTCTCAAACATTGGCTTATAAAAACACAACAGTTCAGAGATAGAGATCGTGAAACTGTCCAAGCGTTTCCATTTGAAATGTTGACCATACGTTCTGGGTATAAGCATAATGATTATCAGATATGAAAGTGTGATTGAGCGTACTATTGAATTTCTCCTTATCAGGTACAGCAGTTTTTTTAAATCGTTACCAATGGTCCATATACTCATAGGGGTATATCCCTTTACGGCTCAGTAGAGGAAAATGGTCACGATCACTACAGATCTTGGTATGATGGAACTGATCTTCTGTTAAATTACTGACAAGAGTATCTAATGAAACTAACATAATTGCGCACTATCAAGGAATCGTAGACCCCCTACTTCAAATGATATATATTTTTCGATATTATTAGCAATAACAGACAATTTGCCATGACGTTTGAGGTAACCGCGGAGTATGATATGGCTCTCATACCCACGTAAATTGTGTAAGATGACGGGGATCTTATAACGTTTAGGATCTATTCTATAGTACAAATTGAAGTCATTGTGTGCAGCACCTCTATATCGACATGTAATATGACAGTTGTCAAGTTCTTTGTCAGCACTGAGTGGTTTCTCACATATATGGCAAGTATCAGCCGGGCTACTGTATAAGCAAGTACATCAGCAGCTGTCATCTCGACTGGCTTGAAAGAGTGCATCAAGAAAATGTGTGGATGCATTAGGCTCTTGGTACAAAACAGGTGGAGGAGAGTATTTAGGATAGATGGAAACGACATAATAGGCATACCCGCAGGGTTCATGATGCTGGAAAGCGGTGGTTGAAGATGAAGGAGGAGGAGGAGAACAGGTAGAGATAGGTTGCAACAAGCTTTCAAAATCAGCGTATATAACAAAGGGTGAAAGTATCATGTTCTTTGTCTTGGTGAATGAGAATGTTTGCTTATCTTCATCAGGCATTTTAGTCCGTTGAAGGCCATGTTCCATACATAAAAGGAAACTTTTTTCAAGAGCAGAGTCGTACAAAAAGCCATACAGACAGTGCGGACAGAAAAACTGCTCATGATCTTGATCATGAGACGAGAGCTGCAAAGAAAGTAGTGTTTGACATGGATCGGACCATGCAGTAATGCTGTGTTGTAAGGCGGTTAAAAAGGAGTAGAGTCACATGATCCAGCCAAATCTTTTTTGGTAGTTACAGCCGTCTTCACTCAAATAGTGCTATAGACATAGATTGTAAGGCCTTTGAAGCTGGCTACAGTGACCCTTCTGTCACTCCCCCACCCCCTGCCCACAAGATGGACTACCGACAAAGGTTTACGAGCTCCATCAACCCGAAGCAGCTGGTTTTTAGGCGCCAGCAACCCGCCCTTGCCCCTTCTCCTGTTAGTGAAAACAGTTCCGCCACGAGAAGGCCAGGAGCTGGACTTGATTGTCAGAGGCTATATAAGATAGCATGCCATAAGGGGCATTTTTTAGGTAGCAGGAGCTTATCCCTACTCCCACCCCTCGGCGTAACAACCTTGGAACCACATATAAATACAGTGTATGTAGTTACTCTCCTCAGGTAACCAAGTGATGTTCTTGCCCTGACAAACCTCTATCCTCTCCGTTAAAAGATCTATACTGTTGTTTCGTCAGCAAAGACCAGCTCAAACCTGTCTTTCGTTTAGCATGTGACGTACTATGAAAACAAAAGGCTAGCCCCAACTTGATCTCTTGTAGAAGATAAAGCTTTTGTTTATAAAGGTGAATAGGATCCTTGAGCTGTAACATGAAGCTTGGCAAACTGTCATTTGCATGACAACAAAGCAACTGTAAACGTTCGTTAAAGTTTGGAGCTGAGAGAACTTCATTATGCTTTTCCTCTACCACATTTAAGCTGATCGGTAGTGTACAGTCCTTCATATGTGCGTACCACTTTTCATAGATGGCATTTTTATCCAATCGGTCTACGGCTTCTGTAAGGTGTAGCCTAACTGTATCTCCCCAGGAAGTGAATAGACAACCTTCATGGTCTTTCTGACTTACAGCGAGTATCCGACACCCTTCACAATAATAACGAGTGACAGCTCCTATCTCTGGAACCATATACTTACCTTAGGTTTTCGACTGTCACCCATTGCGTTTGTTCCAGCTTGTCGTTTTCTCGGCTTGGTATTGTCTTTCTTATCAGTTACTCCATTTTTGACGCTGTATATTTGGAACTGGAGTCGCCAACTGGCCACCATGTTCCACAATGCTATCTTCTTCATACAGTCACACAAACGGTTGTATTGGTTGCATGTACGTAATATACATCTCATTGTTGGATGCAACTCCCCATCCTCATCGTCCGATGCATACTATTGTATATGTAACAAAACTCTCTCACCATATTCTGCAACCGAAACAAATCGTGTTTTACTGATCGTTGATAGGAGAACTTTAGTTATCCCTTTTTCACTCGGATGTGCTATCTCATTTTTGATTTTGTTAGGTCACAGGGGCGATGGTATTGCTCGCAAGACAGAGCTATACCTTTTTCTCGTCAGTTGCAAGTTTCCGGATGTATCCGCAAAGTAATCACGGATGTGCACTAATAGACGATCATCAATCTGGGTAACAGATACAAAGCGTTTCTCTTTGTCATCAATGCGGTAACGTGAGGTTACAGGTGCCATTCCAGGGATGTGTTAATCTCAAATGATGAAGATGTAATCAGCATATGACGGTTTAACCGACTTCATGTCACGACTGAAGTACCCTATTCACTTTTTAAAACAAAAGGGTTTATTGTGGATAGGTGATCAAATTTGGGCTAGCCTTTTGTTTTGGGTTACTTACCTTATTGGTCAGAAGAGATCTTTATTGTTGAGGATGTCTGTCAAACAATACCAACAACGTTTCGGTTGAGAGATCTAAACAAGTACATGGAACGTTTTACAATCAAGAGATGCAAAAGGCTCTGAATCCCGAGGACCATTGTTATCGTGTTGAAAAAGTAATAAAAAGCAAGGTAGTAAATGGTTAAAGCATCATATCTTGTTAGGTGGTGGGGCTGGCAATCATCTTTCGACTCCTGGGTATCAGCGAAAAACTGGAGAAATGAATCCACGACAATTTTACGTCACGTTACCTAGTAACGCAAGCATGGAGTTATACCCTGGCAATAGAGTACTAAAGTGTGACGTCACAATTTAATGAATGTCAGAAATTTGACCACATTTTGCACCCATTGCATTTTTCTTGCAGACATAGATAACATGTCCAAATTTGGGAATGATATCTTGAGCAATCTTTGAGATACGCCCTTTCATACTTTACAGCATGCCTATCAAAACCTTCTAATTTGAACCCAATTCATTATTTTATGAACTGAGCAAAATTAACAGAGTTTCCTTAAGGCCTTTGGCAAATTCAAACAGCCGTTTCTCGCAGTTGATAAGCTAGCCTGAATTGAGGGGCGTTACCCTTGGACGCCCCAGCCACCCTTTATTTATTAGTTAGCCTGTTTGGTAGTTTTTCTGCTTCTTCAGGGTAGTTTCAATGTCGGACCCACGGCTCATCAGGGGTTTTTGATTGAGAGATTGCAACAATGTCGCTTGGAGTTGATAACACCACTCTTTTTTCACAAGTATAACAGCTTTCTCTCTTACATGATTTATTCCAAAGCTATTGAAACCTTGCATATCGTAGTATCTATATTTCTAATCAGGAATAATATCAATGGAATTGGTAAACTTCTTTTTACAGATTTGAGAATTCAATCTAGTTCTACGATTTTTGCCTTATATACAAAAACAAAATCCATGGATTAAAGACAAAAAATGGCGATAATAATTTTCTATATTATTTATTAGTCTAACCAACTCCTCCTACATTTTAAATCTTGAAGCCTTAAGTATTTACCGGTCGTAAAACGTTTTACCATTATTTTGACGCCGGAAAAATAGAAATAAACTATCCTCAACAGGGAAACAAAACCCATAGAAGCATATTTTTGCCCGGTTTAAATGATGAGATGATCAGCCAAGCTGCGGCTTCAAAATGGGGTCCGGGTTGCTTAAGTCTATACCAAAGTGTCTTTGGCCCCTCTACGTTCCCAAAACCTATTGATGTAAAAAGAGACCGTATTATCCTCAATGTATGTTTAATCAAATGAAAAGTTAGGCATCGAATACATCCTAGCTTTACAGTGTTTTTAGAATTCGGATAAAATTCCTTTTGCGCACATACTGGATAATCCGTGATACGCTAGCATAAGTGTTGGTCCGCACGTATTCGGACACATATTTAGAAGTAACAATTGATTACTGTGCAAAGGAAGAGAATATGGCACCCGAGCTTCATCTACTGAGAAGATAAAATTCTTGGAAACCAGTAACAGGGCAAAACAATTAAAAACCAATACGAACTTGCTGCAATGCTTGAGCCGTACCAAAGTTATTAATCAATTTGTGTAAGCTAGTGTAGATAACTATCATCTTAATTATTTCGTCAGAACCAGATGAAAAATGTTTGTCATACTTGAAACAGCCCAAGACATACTTGCATAAACCTCATGCCTTTCTCTTTCAGTTTTAGAAGAGGAAATTTGGGGATAATGGTGTTAAAGTAGCTTCAAGTGTAACCGCCAACAAGAACCGTCATATTATTAGAAGTATTTCGTGGGAAGTAAACTTTTTTTGCCGCCAAAAATTTTCTCAATAAGAAAAACATTAGAATACTAAAGATATAAAGTTTCGCCAATTACTATATTTTGGGGAAATTTTGCCGAAAACTTTATCGACAATTATTTTTGCTTTTGCGGGAATAGACTTAACCAATGCTCAAAGGATGGTAAACAATAAATGTCCTTGAACTTAATAATAGTTGCTTTATTCTTGTGGATTTTATACATCTTCTTCGAGTCTCTCCTTACAAGGGTCTACCTTGAAACAATACAGTAATCCTCGTAGCAATCTTTACTGTCTCGGTAAACATTTGTCTGACACAAAGTTCCTCCCCTGAGAAAATATAAACATTCGAAAAGAAAAACTATCGTGAGATAATATCATTCGAAAGGTTGCGGTGAAAATTTTTACTAATTTTTGCAAACAATAATCTGAGGCAGAAATTGCATACTAAAATTCGAATTACCTGCCGAGTTTAGAAAGTATAGTACTTTAAAGTAATGTGTGTTATAAAATGTTACAAAAAAGATACATGTAGAAAAGGTTATTATGTGTGTCTGAGGCAGGGGGCAGGAGGCGGTCATATAGCCTAATCCCCCTCCCATTAATTCTGGCCTGTAACTAGGATATGTTACATCTTCATACTTTACACCGGATGGACAAAAAGGCTTACTCTTGTAATTGTACAAACTAATTGGCAATGTGGGCAAAATTTGTAAGAGAAGGTAAGCCCAGTTCCGCAAAATTCATTTTTTGCAGCCCACGGGTGAAAAGTCCTGACGCAGAGTCTATATCATCAGACCCTTTCTTTATTCGACACTGTCTTATTTGTAATACATCTCTTCTCGTTCTTCCCTTTGTTTCGTCACCATAGCGTATACATATGCATATATCATGGCTGCCTTCTATCGATTATACTACAGATAGGCAAAGACTTTGGTAGAACATGCTTCAGACACACGGTAAACGGTGAGTTATGAAAATGAAATGCCGTCGTATACCTGAAACTTCAGATATCCTGCAATATAAAGAAGCATGTCATTTACGTCACTTTTATCCAATCCACAGACTTAAATTTAAAAAGCCGGAGGAAAGAAATAAGTATTTATTGAATCGTGACGCTAAAACACAGCAATCTTAAATCTAGCCAGGCTTACTCTAACAAGCAGCCTTACTAGGTGCTTAACTGGCGGAAACTATGATTCCAAGTTTTGGTGTACTTACATATTTCAAAAATAGAAAGATTATCTCTGCTTGTCTACTTGTTTACTAAAGTTGTGCTCTATGTTTTGTCAGGGCGCTGCTGTTCGCATTAGCCGCTGGTTGTTTAAGCCTACTTATGGCGGAATGGTAGACCAGGTGAATCTTGAACGGCTATGCTATCTCATTCCATTATTAATGATGAGCAACCTCATGGTGACACCGCAGAGGCCTCGTTATCACGCTCCGTCATGTAAACAACCACGAGCTATCAGAAGGTGTAAATTTGGCTACTATAACAGTCAGTTAATTTTGAGCGTGTCGCTTGGCGGATGAGAAGATTGTAAGAGTCTTTAGAGAGTTGTCTAGAATGAGAACACTTCAATTTCTCTAATTGAAATCAGTTTATTTGAACTCTTTCAAGTTGATCTAGGTTAGCTGCTCCCTGTCACTGAAGTTTAATTAGACAGTAACACCCTCCGGCCCTTGGCATCGAATATGTGTAAAATGAGAGTCTGATCCTTATGAAATTCTAAATCCGTACCTTGATATGATATCTTAATTGTCTAAATGACTTCTGTGCCAGAGGTTCAGCAGACAGAGATGATGAAGCTCATTGGTGACGTGAGAGGTACCCTGTTCCAGACTTCTATAAGCAAGCACAATAGTAAGATTCGTCGTGCCAGTAATGAGCAGCAATCATAAGTATCTTTAGTTAGTCGTTAAATTTTTATACTAATTATATTGACATTGTTAGCAAGTGAAGATGTTTCCTTACTTTGACTTTTCCAAATGTGTATATTATCTTTTATAGTACCATCTCGATGATATTTCATATTTGTGTGAATAGGTCAGGCCCATTTAAGATACGTTTATTCCCTGTAAGATGCTACTGTTAAATGTTAAGAGATATCTAATTTAGGAGTTTACCATTAATAAGTGTTGTATTAGTAAGTGATCTATCGAAGTTATGAGAGGCACTCCTGACCTTTAGCTTTCCTACAATTTATCTATAAACGTCCATTACACACTGACTCGAATCCTCTTCTTCCCCAACGTAACTCCACTTACCCAAGTGTTTTTAATTGACAGAAGTGACGTAATAATTAATACCTATAAGAGTTACCTGGATAAAAAAACAATGAACCATCTCGAAATCACGTGACCGATCACTGACTTCTTCAATACGCGTAACTAGCGTATGAAATATAAAAAGAGATTATCTGAAGTCTTAATTGCTTCAAATGTTTTTAAGATTTAGCCAAGTTAGTTGAAGTGTAAGCAATTGAGTAAATTGATGGAAAAGGCCCAGAAAAAGAACAAAAAAGACGAATGGGATTTGATACAAAGTACATTTAAAATGCGGTGCAAATAGCCCTTTGGCCTGCCTCTTTGTAGCTTAAAAGCCTTTTGGTAAGAATCTTGAGTGTAATACAACTTGCATCAACGTCAACTATAAATGTATATTCCAATTAACAATGCAACCGAAGCTACATTTATTAAAAATGACATATTTTAGCTTAAAGATTTCCTAGTCAAACTTAGTAAATCTCGCGAGAGATAAAGTGATGCGAAGACTTTCTATTTAATTCATTTTTTGCGTTGCAGCGGTCCAATCTTCGAATGCCAAAGTATTATATTCGAATATTGGAATATTGGTGACAGAGATCGACTATTCAGATATTCGAATCTCAGGATCGGGATTGGTTTATGTAGAGACTTCCCCGCTATGGCGATAACAGAATATAGACGTATTTAGCAGAAGTAAATACTGTAGACATTTGTAGATAGTGACAGAGAGACGTCGATTTCAATGTTCATTCTTCCGCTTTAACTTATAAAAGAAAATATGTACAGAAAAGCTTGACTTTTAGGTAGAGCAGTTTACTTTCTTAATGTTTGACAGTAATGTAAACATAGAGATAACGTGAGGAAGCTGTTGGTCTAGAATCTTCCGGGATAGGAAGATTTCAAGGATTTGCCTAGCCTACCCCCGTCGGCAGTGATGTATTTTCAGAATGTTGGTAATTCCTTTTCTGTACTCCAAGTTGTAGCATGTGTTTTTCACCCTTATATCCTTTAAATAGAACTTACCCGCTGTTTTAGGGAAAAGCACTAGATCAAGCTATCGTCGTTAGTGCCAAATATTGGATCCATTCTCTCCTCTCCCTATAATTCTTGTTTGTCGCAATCTGTATAAATACGACGAGGACCTCTAGATGTATCATGAGCAATGCCAAGGTTTTCGTAAGGTAACTATGGTAGGGGAGGCTTAAAGAAACATCAGTTTTTGACAAATAATATTATCTTAATTTAGTTAAGTTTTTAAGTGCAAGGAAGTTCTGAGATTATGTCTTACGTCATTTAGAGGGATAATTTTTAAAAACGGACTTGAGCAGAAGCAACATGATTCCTTTGCAGTCTCATAAAAGCAATGGCGCACTGCTCACTACTGCTCAGAAAAACTAACTCATCAATAAAGCACACCCATTTGGGAACACTTAAAGAACAAAACATTTTAAGTCATAGATATTCATTACTTTTCAGATAGTGGGGTACATTAGAAAGTGAAGACCCTAAGTAAAGCCTTAGTATCCAATACATTCTATAATAAGTAAGCTTCAGTGCAACTCTTTCCTCTCTTGACGAGAGGATAATATCGAAAAGGGCAACTAGGAATTTGAAAGGTTACTCTGAAGTTTCTTTGGACGTTTTATTTCGTATAAGAAACCGGTTTACAAGGCTCTTGTCTGGCGTCAAAAATTTCTTAAATGTAGACACTATTCCCTCCTATCAGTTATGAAATTTAAAAAAAGTGGTCCGCAGAGGACAGAGATGGATGGCGGGTTTTGGTGAGGGGGGCCACGGCGAGTCATACTCGACTCAACCGTTGATGTTTTGGTCCGCAACCTTCGTCTTCTTGCGCTTCCGCACCCAACCATCACCCCCTGTTGGTAAGAAATAGTGCTTGGGGACCCTTCAGCGAATGCACCTAGCTTTGAAATGCGCGCGATATAAATTTCTGAGGGTTTGATTGAGAGTGTCCCTCCTGGGAATGTCACTTCTAGTGATATTGTTGTTTCTATTTTAGAACTAACGCCATGAATTAGTCAACAATTTTTTTATCGATTCTAGTTAGGTTCTGACACGTCAAATATCATTTGCGAATCCCAGGTTGCGGGCCATAGCTATAAAGCACACAAACTTGAATATCTAACTACAAATCCTGGTGACTCTTTGCTTTAGCCGACAATCTATATAGACTGTTTTCTACAATAATTTTTTATAGTGATCAGTCGTTTTGAGAAACGTGATTATCAACGCACTATGAAAATCTTTAAAACCTTGAGAAAAAAGGGTCTCCAGCTAAAAAAATCGTGGGAAGTTTTAAAATTCTCAGTTCTCCACAACTTGGTAATGATCAATAAACCTAAAATAGTGGCGCCTTATTAAAATCTCTCCTGAAATATATGTGTTAAGGCTTACGATGGATAATCTTAAGAACACCAGGAACTACCGTCTAGGAACAGATCAAAAATCTTTCACAAACCTATGATTATAGACTAGTCAAAACGCTTAGCGTCGCAAATTTTATGAAGTCCCTGAGACGCTAAGTGCCCCCCCTGAATATTTGCTTATGTCTCGCTGTTAAAGGCTACATCAAGGAACAAATCATCAGCTGCAAAATTGCTATAACACCAAACTCACTGAGAACGAACGAGCAGTGACAAATGTTGTGCATGTATGTTTTCCCTAACAACAAGCCTTTGATAGATAGTAGACATAAGTAGACATAAGTAAACATTACTGGCGCTTTTCTCCAGTCACTGATTACAGCAGAAGCTAACGTAGGCAATACGTTGGAAAAGAGGTTGACAAATAGGCACTACATACCATACAAGACAGGCGTATTTCAGCATAGGTGTACGAGTAACACTAAACACTAGCTTTAAATCTTTGAAGAACAAGAACATTTTTAAGACCACGAACTTTTTAACTGTAAAAATTCTATCCTCTCTAGACTCCGATTAGGCGTAAAATATAAATTTGTATGTCCGGGATGCTTTCTCGTTTACACAAGAGAAAGCTGTAGCCATTGGTCAATGAGCATCCGTGAACATTTGATTGCTGTTAAGAATTCTAGAATTTGCAAGCGCTTAGATATCTTGTCGTCGTATTTATAGTACACCCGAAGCATGCCTTTCAAACTTAGGACATAAGTTGTTTTTCTAGAATGTGTTACAAATCTGATATCACTGAGAAACCCTACATGTTTCTAAAATCATGCAAAGAAAAGTATGTGTTTAGCGGTGGTACTGTGCCTAACATAGTGTAGAAGTATTTAATCGTTTGTAGTTAAGGTAGATAAGGCCATATGATAAAGGTATCATATAAGTGACTACGGCTAAGTATCATTATAAATATAAGGCAATAAACTTTCAGATCTGTCGACACTATTAGCTTAAGAAAGAAATTTTGTAGACCAAATGTAGACCAAATTTTGTAGCAGTTCTCTGTTGTTGTGCTCTACGGTTCAAGTTTAATACACCTACAGTAAAGTGGCTTGCTTTGATAAATTTCACTAATAAACGACATATAAATGCATAGCTTGCAAAAGAGAGACTGAAGACGTGATATGCTCTACCATTTATATAAAATGCATATAGGTGAATGACAGCATGACAACATGTTTTGTACATTGATTAAACATGAGTCTATTAATAAAGCAGCATAAACTGTCAGAATTTCGACAATTAAGAGTGTATAATGGTTTTACCATGAATCTTTTTCTTAAAGTGAAGTCAGGCTATTTGTGTTTTACATATTTATGCACAAGGGGGACTTTAATGATGTTGTTTGTTTAATAAGGAAATATTTAGAATTGAAACAGTTCACCATTTTAAATGCGCTAATGGTAATGGTGCGAAACCTCTTGCATCGTGTTGTTGTAAAAGTAATTTGATGAAAATGAGCCATATTTAACATATTGATCTTCAACCTTAGGTACGATATTCCAACTGCAATAATACCAACTACATTAAGTACATCTGTTTAAGCTTATCCACGGGCCGTCTGACTTACAAATTGGCTCTGTTGTTGCTTCACTGTCATTCTCGTTTTGAGTCCTACGATTTTTGAAACGATTTTTGGGGGAAAAGATTCCTGGTGCTACAAAATTTGTAGATAATATTTAATAACAGAATCATTAGTGAAATGCCATTGACTGGTTTCGTTGCACCCTCATCAGAATGGCTCGTGCAAAGAACGAGTTGTTCAAACATTCAAGCACCATTTATGATAAAAAAATTGGTCGACCACTGATTGGACAATTGTAAAGACCTACCAACAATTTGGAGGCGCCATAATTGTTAGAACAATTTCTGAGAAAACACAAACTGTTTTTGTCAGCAAAGTAAAGGACCCCCGGTTTTGTCGAAAATGTTGAAACTAGACTTTTACGGTTAACTGTTTCTAAGTAGTTTAAAGGACTCAAAGACTGGCAGCCATTATGGTTATCTGCCATCCTGAACAATACTTTATTTGGTATCTCAATAGCTACGTTAATTGTTTACTCTTACGTTTACCGTGTTACTTTTCATTCTTGTAAAAACGTTCTTGGTGTTAAGATCGAGTTGTTGATAAAGGATACATCAGTTTCTTCACTGAGTAAATATGCTTCCGCATCGTTCAGTCGCGACAGAAAACCGGTTCTAAAACTTTCAGATGGAAAGCTGATCTAGTTTTAGCTAATATACGAAAACAATCATTCGTATAAGCCCACAAACAGTCGTGAAGATGTAGTAAATGTGTACCGATGGTCGAATCACAATCTATTAGAAGGATTATTAGTTCTTTTCATTCACGAGAAAATCCCATGAAAATACATATATTAAATAATCTTGTAGTGGCTTTAATTAAAAGTTGCTATATTTGTCAGCACATTGTTTGTTTCCGTTGCCTGGGAGGTAACAAGAAAATTACTGAATACCTCATTACACACGAATACTATTGCAACACATCTTATTGAAAAAGTTTATCAGGCAACAAACTAATTAAGAAAACTTTATAACTTCCTGTACTATAGTCAACATACAGATGGAAAATTATTGCAGATCCTATGACAAACGAAATGTCACGAGTACATCTGGCTTTCGTTGTATCAAAGCAGGGAAAGAGGCGCTGTGTTTGCACAATGAACACCAGAGTTCTAATTTTGAAAGGCTTCTTGCTTCGCGCAGCTGTTGTGTTCTTGTGATTTCTTCCATAATGTAGCAAGAAATTGTATGTAGGATGCCTTTATACTGAAAGCGTAGCGCCAAAATGGATTCTTTCGCTGGAAACCTTTTAGTTTTCAAATTACAGTCTATTTCTATCGCACAGGCGCCCTGTGGTTGTGTGCGTGTCAAATAGTAAGCACCTTAGGGGAAGGTGAAAAAGTAAATTTGAACCCGGCCTCCTTCCCCCCCCCCCCCATCCCCCTTACCTTCCCCCGCCCCTGCTGGTGGTGACATTTTTTTCTATTTTCTTAGAATCTTTTAACAACGGATAGTAAATTGTAATCAATGCAAGCACTTCATTTTTTGACCATTTGAAAATAGAATAGTATTCCCATACTGTTTGTACCAAGTGATATAAATCATGTCGTGAGGCACGAAGTAAATTCTCTTCTTTAAAGATTGTATTACACAATGTTGATATTGCAACAAGAAATCATACCCAGCATTTTAAGCAGGGGGACCGGGCTGCCAAGTTCTTACCTGTTATAGGCCTGATTATGACATCTTTCACAGACATTCCTCGCTTCGATGGTATTTGAGCATTTGTACATGAGAAATCAAAAAGTGTATCGCAGAAAATTAATAACATGGGACAAAGGAAACTCTGTATTTAATGTCAAATCCAAAATAAATGCAGTAACTCAAGATATAATACAAAATATATTGTTCGCTCTTCGCTATTGTAACTTTTGATCAGACATAAAGAAATGCGTCTACTTTCAGCACTTTTCGTGCCACCTGCAGGCTAGTGGCATGCCAAACTGACACATGTTTTAGGTATTGTGGCATCGTCTTACTGTTTGGTGGCAGCGTAGCTTAGTAGATAAATCTTGTAGCACAAGCATTACTAAATACAACTATCAATCTCTAGAATTGAAACGTGTAAAATGGTTTGCTATGAATTTTTGGCAAGGTATCATCTGGTACCGTGCCAAAGCTGCAGCTGTTGCTACACAAGGAATGCACATGTTGGTAAAACTATTTGAAGGTACTTCAGCTACTTGGCTTGAAATCAATTATTCAAAAGCCGGTGCTGCATTAAAAATGCATCGATCTATTATCTTGCAGTCTAAATGCTTTGGAAGACCTCATGAGGTGCAATATGCTATTCATCGAGACACAGAAAAGGTCTTTGAAAAGAGAAGGGCTTTAAGTCAAAGAAAACTGACACATATATCAAGAAGTATAGATAGCTTCGTTGTCGTATGATAAATGGGATCTTCAAAGCTATTAAAATTATTCATGCAAAAAATCTCAGAGCAAAAGGACAAGAGAAAAAAACACAGAGCAAAAAACACCGAAACAAAAACCCAAGAGCAAATTATAGTGGGCTTATTATTGCCATAACATTTAATAGATACCTGATTCCTTCAATCTAGGGTAGTCTAAGTAACTAGGTAATCTAGGGTTTAGTATTCGGCCACTAAACAGCCTGTTCTGTAATTAGTGAGATATTTGCTAACTTTCGACCGAATACATCATCATGCCTGGTAGTTAAGTACTTCAGGCAAGATATAACCTTTTTGTGGCCACCACGGTATTCATCAACCTGTAATTGCCAAAGTATAACTTAAAATTGCCTTTACTGCTAAACTTTGAAATGTGACCAATGAATGACCAATTTTTCGTCAGAAACTGTTCAACTGCAGTAACAAATCTATACGTGTATATCTGCGCATGTTAGTGTAGGCATAAATTTTACCTGAGAACTGGAGATTTTGTGACTTGATATCTCTGCTGCTACTCATTTACGCCCAAAATACTGGAATTTACCGATTGTTGTAAGAGTACTTAAACATCAGTTTTAACTTTCTAGAAAAGTGTTGCATCGTCTGCTTTTGAACGTTCGGGCCTCTTGATTAGAGAAAGACTTGAACGAAAGTGTACGCCGTAGAATTTTCGGACCTGGTCGTCAAACTCTTTTTGATTTCAAAATTGCCTGGAGAGAGGAGCAGGATGGGAGAAATTAAGTAACATATCTATTTGTCCGAAATAGAAAGGTTATATAATCCCATGCGAGACTGGAGCTATGAATTTTCGTTCATGTGTTTCAGAGTTAAATTATTAGCAATAAAACTTTTCGATTAAAAGCATCTCAACTTTTTTGACTTATACTATGCATACGTGATCAAAGCCTCATAAATGATCAGGGCGCTAAATCCCACTTTGTAGTGACTGGTCTCTAGGACGCACTATAGGGTGCATGGTTCGTAAAAAATGTGCCGGTGGAGGATTGGAAACAAATGTAGTGACCGGAAGAAATAAGTTATCATCAACATCAACAGGTAGAGCAGCGTACCATAATGGTGTTGAACTCGATCGTATCTGGCTTTTAACTTGACTTCCGAAAAATAAAGCCTTCCCAAGAAAAATCGGTATGCTAAATAACTTCCTCACCTTTACGTCAGCATTCTTCTATCCGAACGTTTACCACTGATTCCTTCATTCAAAGGAAACTTTTGAATTGCAAATTTATCACGATGTAATATTTTCATAAAGAGTTTGAAATTCATTGAAAACAAAATATTGCATCGGCTGGGAAAGCAAAACGATGAGCGGGGAACCAATTCAAAGAGAAGCCCCTGGTTGGTCTAGCTTGACGTAGATGAAAAGCCTTCTCTTTCACAACAACTTTTACTAATGAACAGAACAAGTGAATAATCGCATTCATGTCATGAACGTTTACTGCTTAACTAAACGACTTTGAATTTTACAAAGAATTAAAACAATTTTTAACAAACTTTTAGATATAATTTGCGAAATTTTTAGATGTAATTTGTTAAAAAATGGGGCATGGCCCCACTAGGTCTACGTTTACCTTCAGAAATAGTTATGGGGCATTCAAGCACACAATCAGATTACAATTGTTGATCTGAAATATTACAATATCTGCACATTGCATGTAACTTAAATGATCCTCTGCCTAAAGAGATTGTGAAGTGGGCGTCTACAAAATGCTATATGGATACAAGCAATGTAAATAACATCCACAATTGGAATAGATATAATGTTTTGGATGACATAATTGGTCTAAAACTGTAAACGATGCAGGGAAAATATCATTTCTCGTTAAATCGTTAAATAGCGGCATCCTTACGACCACTTTGGGCGTTCAGATAATCAATAACCGGAATCTCTGGAATAACCGAGAATGAACTGACTCGATGAATTGCTTTAAGTCTGCATATAATAAGGGCGACAATGAAAACTTAGAAATTATTGAGACACTTCCATGATCAGTTATATTAGGATAAGAATTACGAATCGAGCTGATGATGGAGATTGAGCCCATTGTTTAATTACTAGAGTAGAGGATCTAAGAGAGGGATTTGAGACAATTTATCAATCAAACATGCCCAGAGAATAGCACACTACCTTGATATATGCAATGACGAGGGTGAAACGTTTTACGTTAATGTTTTAAATTTAGATGCGAATAAACGTATCTCTACTTAAAATAAGGGCGACAATGAAAACTTAGAAATTATTGAGACACTTCCATGATCAGTTATATTAGGATAAGAATTACGAATCGAGCTGATGATGGAGATTGAGCCCATTGTTTAATTACTAGAGTAGAGGATCTAAGAGAGGGATTTGAGACAATTTATCAATCAAACATGCCCAGAGAATAGCACACTACCTTGATATATGCAATGACGAGGGTGAAACGTTTTACGTTAATGTTTTAAATTTAGATGCGAATAAACGTATCTCTACTTAAAATTCTGCACGAATTGCTTAGAAGAACTTTGATTCTATCTTGGCTCGGACATATACCTCGATGCTTGTTTCTACATGTATATTTGCGTCAAATAATACATGGAAAACATTAAACCAAAAGCTGTTGGAGTTATTTCAGCCACTGCTTGGCCAATATTGTGATTCAAACTTCAAGAGATAATTGGCATTTAATTCAAGCCCTTCATATGGCGCATATTGCTATATTGGTTCTAAACAAATGTTATCTTCTTGGTAATGAATATCAATGATGTCGTGCATCGAAAATAAAATAAAATGACACAATGGTACACATTTGATAGAATATTTCTTACAGGAAATGTCACATGTAGAGTGTTTTATTCAAAGCCTCAGTTACTCCGACTCATCTTATAGAGTACTAAAGTGATGACGTCACAAAGACTATTTTCAAGGAATCCCAACTACTAAACCCTACTACTAAATGCCTGTATACAAAATATTGCATTCAAATATCATATTAACTGTGAGAAACGGCTGTTTCAATTTGGAAATGCCCTTAACGAAACACTGTTAATTTTGCTCAATTCATAAAATTATGATCTGTGTTCAAATAACAATGCTTTGATAGGCATAATTCAAACTTTGAAAGGGCTTATCTCAACGATTGCTCAAGATATCAGTCGCAAATTTGGACAGGTTACCTAAATCAACAAGAGGAATTCAACGAGTGAAAAACATTGTCCAACTTCTGTATTCATGAAATTATGATGACACACTTTAATACTCTATTTACAACTGGTTCAACGCCAAATAGTCGAATTAATATCTGTTTTATACGTGATAATTATGTTAATTTATTATAATCAATGATTTGACACTTTAGTATGATTCTTCTAGCAACAGTACCTTAATAAAGAGTATTCTTTCCGTCGTCAAAAGGACGGGATTTGTAAGAATATTTGAATTAGGAAGAAACTGGAGATCATGGAAAGGTAAAGAAGCAGTAATGAGTGATTTGACGCATGGAATCAGGGCAAGACCAGAATCTGCTGTTTAAGATGAATACATATTCCAAATGTTTTTAATGGCCTTTTAATACCTTGCTTATTAATTTATAAGTCTTTTTAATATTACTTAATATCTAGCAGGAGGTCCACAGGTCTTCTTTATTCCTCGTGCACAATAATGCAGGGCTAGTACCACTTCTATACGGAACAACATTCATGTAGGTGTGTGTGCGATTTATTGCGGTGTGAAATTGAGCGCTTTCGTTAGAAAGCCGTCCATTTTATCAAAGAAGTACCTCCCAGCTACAAAATTACGAAATTCAATTTTAACAATGAAATCAGAGTAATCATAACGTCTTTTTTCAAGGTCTTTACTTTGAAAGTCTTCACTTTGACATAAGTTGATTTTTCTTAATCTTCTTAAGCCTTTGAACTCACTCGTTTTTTATGTTTGTAACTCCTTACTGATTTTTATTGAAGACCAGATCAAAGATTTCATAGTTGCCTGCCGGCTTTGAGAACAGGTTTATGTCAGGGTGATTTAAAGAGAAACATCGCAATCTAAAATACACTAGGTTTTCGATTGACAGGATTCTTTCTACTTTTATTCTAGCACAACTACGTTATAAACCATGTTCAATATTTGAACTAGGAAGGGTCTGAATAGCTTTTCTGATCCAAGATATTGAATGTTTGTTGTTTAAATCCCTCTTTCTTTCTAAATTCTACATTGTATTTCCAATAAATCTTAACCTGCAAGCCAGTCCTATTGAAGCACAGCTTAAATTACAACTATCTTGTTTTTACATTTTATATCGTAGGTATTTCATTCACGTTTTCCCTTTGACCTCTAAATATCAAGATGTTAACGTTTTCTTTGACACTACTCATTTTTGATTTGATAAGATTTTGAAAAGAGCCTTCAATATCATAAATCTGCTGTCAAGCATGATTTTAAAGCTTTGTATCACAAGTTAGTTTTTTAAACCTTCTTCAATTATTTAATTTCTTTTTCAATCTGCAGGGAAAAAGTTTTTTCAAGGAGATGTCGAGGTACAAGGAGGAGAATGTATACTTAAAGCAGGCATGCACAAATTTCAATGAAGAAAAATGTCACAATTACCCATGTACCATCTACACAAGCATTTTTTAACATTTGTTAGCAGTCATCCTGCTACCTGTTTTTAAGGTTGTACTTTTTCCATTATCCCAACAAAGATTAACATCAAAATGGAGAGTTTCGGGTTGATGGCAGAGGAACAGACTCAAGTTAGTTGGCACTTGTAGATATGTAGTGCTTCACGTGTATAGTACAGCGATAAAACGCTTTTCATACTAAGAAAATCTCTTACAAGAAAAATAGGTTACGAAAATTATCAGAGTATTGTTGATGCACAAAGAGGGCTGTAAAACATTGAAAGTTTGGGATTGCACAGAATTGTCTCAAAGGCAAACCCCTTCCATATTCAATATGATGAAAACTTTTTGCTCGTCACGCTGTTTGAAATTTTGCAAGGTTTGCTTTAGTACTTCTGAATGGGACTTTTATTCCAAAATTTTGTCACCTCTTACACTTGCCTACTTTTTAATTTCAACATCCCCGCCACGTTTCTTCTCAGTTTCAAGACTTCAGGGCACTCTCTGTCCGGCTATAGTGTGACATTTACCGAGGAACCTGTATACAATTATAGTGTAGATCACATTCATCACACAGTTGTTTTACTCCTATGGAAATATATATATATAGATATATATCTATATGCATACACACAGTGACAAAATAATGTCTCCCCATCTTTACTTCTACAACTCCATCTAACTGTCGCCTCCGACACATCTCTGCCAAAGTCCATAAAAGTATTATGTGCGGTTACATACATTTGTTTTGTGCAGTAAGAATAAGGTGTCCACAAACTTCCCCCGCTTTTCATTGTCACGTCCATGAATTCTCTCAGTCATAATATCTTACCAGAATTTCAATTCTTGTTCTTCCTCTCTTATGAATTTTTTTTCTCTATCATATACTTATTTTCATTCCTTTAATGATGTTTTTGGTTCCCTCGCTTTTCTTTGTCATGTTTCAACCTCTGCTCTTTTCGAGGTCAATTCAAATAGAATATTTGTTTTTGTCTACGTCACGGCCTGATCCTTAACAGCTTCCTCCCACAATGCCGTCACTTACTTCCCTTTCTCATAACTCCATCAAAGTATATAAAACTAACTCAGCTTCACAATTTAATGTTTAAAAACATCCAGCACGAGTCAGGATGTAGCAACCCCGAGCAAAGTTTGGTTCTTTAGTATTGAATATTTTTTGCGCACTATGAAATTTGACCTTAATAGCCTCACTTCTTGCAGCGTCTTTTCCGATTTTACATTTATACCTTACTGTTTTGCCGGTCACGAGAGAGTTAGAAAAATGCACCATTTAATGTACTTTCAAAAGTTAAACCTAGATAGGTTTTGCTCTTTTTACAGAGCCTCCCTTTCGTCGAGAATAAGTAAAGAAGAGGCCACTACAAATCGGTCGTATTCGGGGGAAGAGGTTCAAATGTCAACCATTATTTTAGTACATTTATAATCTGGTTTAATATAAAACTATATTTTGATGAGTTTGTTTTCTTGTGTCTATTTAATTAAGGTGGCAAGAAATATAGAAAACATTTCCGCTGCTGTGTACAAGAAAATTTTCTACAAAACTTAAGTTCTTATAATTGTCTCGACATAGTTTGTGAAGTCTGTTGGAATCTTCTAACCATCTGGATATTTCACCATCGTTTATGCAAGTATGATTTAGCACTTCCCATTGGAAAAACTACATGACAGCAAGGGACACGAGGAGAAGGAGGAGGAAGGGGAGGATATACACTGTGCTTATGAAATATTTAAACTTATTGGATATATTGAAGGGAATGGCAAACAGAAGTAAAATAAAAGGAATTTATTTCATAGATTTACACACCAAAACAGAATAAATACTCATTGCTTACCCTTTACAGATACTCTGCTAGCGATACGTTCGACAGCAGTGAATCGTTATGCTTCGAGGATACGTCATAGGCGAATGCTAAATTTTCGGGGAAAATGGAGATGTGTTTAAAAGAGCGGAGCGCTTATTAAATTATTTTATTTTTAACCTTTAGATGTTAAACATTTTTAAAAAGAAGATTCTGTTATCATTCTTGAAATACCTTCGGCTTGAAAGATTCATTGCTAATTCAAAACCAATGAAAAGTTGATGCCTCTATGATATTCCAGGAGTTAATTATACTTCGTTGATGTAAGGAGGGCGTTAATTTGAGGGATGTTTGATTCAAAAGGAGTTAATTCGAGGGATGTTAATTTAAAAGGCGTTAATTCAAAAGGCGTTAATTCATGAGCTGTTAATTCGAGTAAAGTTTATTTGAGGGGAGTTTATTTAGTGTTTGGCAGAAATAGGAGGGGTTTATTCCAGGGGGTAAAAAGGGGCCATTGATAATAAGCATTATGGAAGCTGACAACGAAAGCTAAATCAGAGTATCAACCGTGTCAATGGCTAAGCCTAAATATTTGTAACGTTAACTCTTGAAAAATATTTTATTCTTGGAATTTTAAAACAGCTGATCTTGGACGCATTGAAACCGATATTTTACACATTATGTTTGAGAATAATAAACAGCTTTGTTATAATTGTATTATTCATAGAATTTATAGAAGATGAGGTATGTTTCAACTGTTAGGAAATAGAATGTTATGCCTAATCGGTATTGATTATTTCAACTGTTATCGCTATCTAAAGAAAAGCAAACAAAAATTGAAGTTAGGCTTAAAATTGTTATGGAGGTACGTGGTAAATCTATCACACACTTATTTTTAATTTCACACACTTATTTTTAATTTCAGTATTTACCGCAATCTTCTTCATGTCTGGTCCTTGGATTTTATGACTATCAATATTTATCCATTACGGACTCGTATTACAAATTTCACGCTTCCGTTGTACCTTGTGGCTGAGTTATTGCACTTTTTTGACAATTTCTTAGAAGGTCAGGATATAGTGACTGAATCGATAAAATATTTTTTAATTTTTAAGTTTCATTTGAGCAAAAACATTATTCACTTTCTTGCTAAGACCTACTTAATACCCTACAACGAGCATTGACAAATACCTTTGTGCTATGATGGCTGACGATTACCTTTTGTGTCCCTCCACGCGCTCGAAGAGATGATTGCTTGTATAACCTACATACCGAAAGTAATTTCCGTTATAATTTCCTACTTGTGTAAACTTCTACGGAAGTCATCGACGCGAACCGATATGCTACAAGTGCAGTGAGCGAATACTTCTCAAAGCTGAAGGCAGCCGGCTCGAAGTTTTCGGGAACTGGTCATGCTGGCGTTGTTTCTAACAGCCGTTCGTCGTCCCAGACCAGGATGTGACAAAACCCGAGAATAATGATGAAACTGAAAAGGAACATGCTCGTTCGAAGTAGATCTTCAAGAGAGCCGCAACAAGAGGTGTTAGTCAGATCAGAAAATGTTGTGAGATACTCGAAAGTAGTAGTTTCCAAACTTTTAACTATAAAAACGTCGCTTCGTACCAAACCATCAACTATCGCTACATTAAATAGCAATTTTCAACATTGTCTGTAACAATCCTTTGTGTCTTTTCCTTGCCCCTGATGCTACTTACTCTTCATTGATTTTGTAGTGGTTATGTATATTCTTTCTTTCAGTAGTTGTACCGAACGGCGCAGGGAGAGTTTCTGCCAAGATTCAACAGCTTCTCAACACGCTAAAGGTAAAGGCTATCGGTGCAGTGGAGTACTTCAATGGTTTATACTGAATTCAGTACTCGATTTAATGGCTGATGTAATGTACAGATTATATCTTGTTTAAGTGTTTGTAAGGATCCAAAACATATATTAAGCATATCCTTGTGACGTAAATGGTATCCTTATTTTGGTTGCACTCAGTTTTCTTAGCATTATTAGTGCATATATATATGTGAGATGAGCAACCTTACAAAGCAAGTAAGACAAATTGTCGTTTATGGCTGCACAACGCCTACTGTTTTGATGTTGTTGACGTCATACATACTAGAGGCGTATGAATAAAAGCTATACCAAAGAGCACATTCCATTTTGAAGTTCACCGACAGGGTCAAATTTCACAACTTTTCGAGTGTCAATTATGTGCCGTATACTACAGTTGTAACGGAATTACACGAATCAACATACCTTAACAGCATTTCTCTATTTTTCTTTGTAGAGGCCGAAGAAGAAGCCTTTAGAACAATTTTTCGTAGATGAAAATGATCATATCGAAGGTAATGCTTGGAATATTAAATTAAGAATTGCCACTATTTTTTAAGGCAGTGTCGCGTAGAACTGTATATCGGAGTAGTAAGCACGCTTGGTGTCGTGGTTTACTGACAATGAAGGCAATCTAGTCAATTCTTTCGTCCACCTGGTCGTCCCTTCGTGAGTCAATTACTTCGTTTCGGGTCTCTTTGTTGTTCGAAGCTCAGTTATTTATGTATTTATTCACGTATTATTTTGTTCGTCCATTCATTCATCCGTTCGTTTATTTATTCATGTATTTGTTCGTTCGTTTATTCATTCAATTATGTATGCATTCATTCATTTATTCATTCAATTGTTTTTTCATTCATTCATTTATTTATCCATTGTATTATTCATTCATTCTATTCTTCATTCATTCATTTATTCATTCAATTGTTCATTTATTCACTCGTTCATTCAGTTAGTTATTCAATTATTTATTCTTTCATTCATTCATTCTATTCTTCATTCATTCATTTATTGATTGATTCATTTATTCAATCATTCATTCAATTATTCATTCATTTCTTCATTCCATAATTCATTCATGTAGTAATTCAGGCAGTTGGGCAGCCAATTTTAAGTTCTTTGATCTTTTTTTACTCACTTGTTAATGCATTCATTAGTTAACTGCGGCATGCACTCTTTTGTTTGTTCTAATGTTCATCCATTGCCTCTGTTACTATCATTTACCCTTTCACGTACCCTTTCAGTACTGACCGATCCGTACGCCACCATATATTAGTTATCTTTATTTAACGGTTGTTGACCCGTACTGGGACACTATGAACATCCTCAGAACATCCTCCCGCTCTCTTTCTTGCCTTGTCCTCCTAAGGCTTTGACGGACTTCACACATTAAGTTTTGATATTTTATCTTTTGGGGGCTCTGTCCCATATTGTTCGTATCTGAAGTTTACTTCCGAAGTTCTTTAGAAATGTATTTCTTTGACCGCCTCTTGCTCGTTTTCCTTGCAGCCTGCCACTTAAGCTCAGCCTCTAATATGTTTTTTCTTATCACTACTTTATTTTTTCCCAGTTTCTTTTTATTTGTGTCGTTTTCCACGCCATTCAAAACAGTGTAGTACTCTGCCAAGATCATCTTATTTACTTGTGTATTAATTCATTTTTCTTAATAGCAACAAAGCCCGATCCAAATGCACCTCGACCGGAAGGCGCTTGTAGCAAACCCGTGTTTGGAGAGCAACTGTCAGTAAGTGCCACAAGTTCAATACCATGTATTAACACGTAACTTAATCTAAAGAAGATATATGTACAGAAGGATAGGATAAAACAAGAACGCCATTTAAGCATTTTTATTGCTGCAAGGTTTTACTTTATAACCATCGTCCCACGCAAGAATACTTTCTTTAAGCCTGGTTCACATAGGAGTAAAATGCATCGCCAAACTAGCGTCTGGGATGTTAAAGGCAGGTTTTCTTGTATGCGAACGCTACTACTTGGCTGCGAAAGTTAAAATTTGATTGACGTATGCCAAAGCAAAAGTCGTCGGAAATTCGTTCTTTTCCGACGAGTTTTCTCTAGTGGTTTCCGACTATTACTTGAATTGCTGGCGCCTCTTTTGTTCTGACGCGTAAATTCTATAATGACGATGGCAGTTGCAAATTTTGACAGCTATTTGATACCAAGGGGAGATCAGGTTTCTTAGCAAGCACGGGATTGTATCTTAGGCGTGATAATTATTTTTTGAAGTCTATAGACTGAAGTGTCACAATCAGCAAGATGGATGTAAACCCCCGTCAACGAATTTCTGACGTGAAATGCTCCGTTTTGGTTATTTGCGCTTGCAAAGAATGGATCGGGCATTCGAATCTGCAAAAGTAGGTAAAACGATCTCTTTGCTTGCTCTTCCTCTCAAACCTAGCGACGGGTTTTACTCGTATGTGAACCAGGCTTTATTGGTTTGAAGTTTATTGTATACTGCGGTACGTTTCTAATGGAACGTAAGCCTATGGTTACCAATAGAAAAACAGGAAGAGAGGAGATGATAGTTAACGCTATGTTAATAGCCCACAATTCACTAAAATTTCAGCCTATTGAACTCTTTTAGTTGTCATCGTTGAAACAGTACCCATTATTTTCATAAGTAACTCGATTTTTAGGGTCAGAGATACGGTTGCTGAGGGTATGACACACTTTCAGGGCTAAAGTTGCTTGACAGGTTGCGAAGGTTATTTATTTCTCTGTGGTAATGAGTCATGAAATCACCGAAAAAATTCACACACGTCCACACATTACCAAAACTAAAGTAATAAGGTGCCACAAAGTATTTGTTTCAAATCAGAAAAGAACTCTTCTGTCTATATTTTTAAGAAAATTTGTTATTTTGATCTGCGAAAATAAGTTGCTAACTTACTGTCAGGGCTGAGGGTTGCTAAGCAAGTTGCTTAATATTCTGGCTAATTTGAGGGCTGAAGCCTTATCAACCGGATTGCTTATTAAAAAATATGCATCTCCCGCTTACTTGTTGTTTCCCTGTTGCTGTTCTGATTTCATTTCATATTACCGTCAGACGTCAATTGTTAGTTGATATTACTTTAACCGTTGCGGTTTTCTCCACTTTAGATACCGGAACACGTCCAGACATCATTTTTCGACGCTATTCGTAAATATGGTTCATCGCAACACAAAATTCCTGCAATGTCTGTAATAGATACAAACGGGAAAACACTATACACGTTACTTTACAGTAAGTAGAATTATCCTTAGCAGACGTTTCATTTTCTTACCAAAGAGAAAAGACATGCCCACTGACATGGCAATATCAGAAGTGATATGATGCATATATTTAAGCCTCAGATAAGGAACCTATGTAGTACATGCCCTCGGTACTCTCGGGGTGCCTAATTTTCTTGTAAATTCACTACCCATTTAATTTTATTATGATCCCCCCTTTATAGAGAAATTTTGCTGGATTATTACCCCCCTCCTTACGAAGAGCCCCTATTATTGGGTCTATAGGGTAAGAAAAGGAGCCAAGTGTAGAACTAAGGGTACATCGTCTTCATTACAACTCAAGCAAGTCATGATGCCTTCCTCATTGTCAGCTACAGGAGTTGTTTGCGTTTTTGCAGTAATTTTCATTTTTACCCGTTTATTATGACCTTTCCCTTTTATTGTATTTAGTGGAAGCACCCCCCCTGCTATTATGTCCCCAACAATTAGGCACCGGAGAATAGTGTTTTATATTTTAGATATCTGACTTTCTATTAACGTATTGATCTAGCTACTGCACTTGAAATTGTGCTGTAAGCTTCTTTAGCTTTGCTTTAGGTAGTCCCAGTCTGATAACTCACAGTTAAGGAACATGATCTGTTCACCATCTTTCCACACGAGCCCCTTTGTCTGCCAGTTCATTGCATTAAGTCGTTGCTCCATCCGCGCCGTGGTCGCCCTCTTGACCTTTTGCCGCCGTTGATAGGCTCTTCAGGGACACTTTTGCTGGTGTTGTGGTCCCGGATTAGTTTCTCCTCCAATTAAGAACCCTTGTGGACTGGGATGGTTTTAGGATAAAGACTTAGGTGGGATTGGAAACGAACGTTTGGGTGCAAAGTACAAGTTTTTGTTCAAGCAAAGACAAGGGAAATACAGAAGTAAAAGTCAGGTTGATATTTTTTTCAAATGAGAATGGTAAAAGGTATCCAACTGCATGAAGGAAGAAATGAATAACAGCATCCAGATGAAAAGATTGGGAGGGCATATACAATTGGCAGTGGAAAGCTGAGAGGTAAAGGAGAACTGACGTCAAGACATCTTGGTTGAAGTCAAGATATCAAGACGGCCTGACTGAAGTCAAGTTGTCAAGACGTTAGGCATAGCTTAACATCGTAATTGTATTGCACTTGTGACTTGCTTTACAAGCGATTGCCTTCAGAAATATTTTTTGTTTTGTATATCTGATAGCGAGGTGATGGTTTGTTAAATGTTGCGCAAGGCGTATGCCTGTCAACACGAGTACGAGTAGCCTAAAACACTGAATAATAAAGTTGTTTTAACAGATCTTGAATTATTCCTTTCTTTTCATTTACAGGCAAACTACTCAGTAGAAGCACAAAAATCGCATATGCACTTTTGCACAAAGTCGGCATTCACAAAGAAGGATCTTCTTTAATGCAAGGAGACAGGGTATGAAGAACACTGTTTGTTTTTATTCGAAATATGAGTTTCTGAAGACATATGTATAACGAAACGAAAAACGCTTGTTAGGCCGTGAAGGTTACATAGTAGCAACATCATGTTCAATACAGTAGAATTTATTAACCGGACCCAAATATTGCCTACGCGATTGGAGCTACCATGCAAGAAGCGATAAAGATGTTTTATAGATAAAATAAGGTATAAGCGTATTTGGTAAGGGGAATCTCTTTATAGGTTATCACTCTAAATATGTAGAAATATTATCAGCTTTTTTTAGAAACTACTGAGCCGATTTTGCCGTTGCTACAAAGTAAGAAATGTCGTTCTGGCTTTGCTTTCAGCTGCGCATACCAGATACTATTATCGCTTTGACTAAAATGAACTAAAGACAAATATGGTAAAGAGATACTTACTAATAGGTGTCAGTATCATTGTAAGTTTGTTGGATGGACATACACTAGTACGTGAAGACAGACAGACAGACAAGCACAGTTAGGCATAGACACTCACAGACACACATAGACACGCACAAACACACGCCGAAGTGTATTGGATGGACATACACTGGTACATGAAGACAGACAGGCTGACAGTCAAACAGACAGACAGACATGCACAAACAGACATAGACACACAGACACAGACACACACACACGTGTGTTGGATGGACATACACTAGTACATGAAGACAAACAGACAGGCACAGGCACAGGCACAGGCACAGGCACAGGCACAGGCACAGGCACAGGCACACAGACGCACACAGACACACACAGACAGGAGCACTCACACTAATCAATATTTGCTGTGACCTCTAAGTACACACTTTTTTATTTTCCAAATATTATTCATGCCTAACTACCGTTGCCAATCGTTAAGTCATTTATTCTTTAAAAGTTTCCAAACATCCGCTCTGAATTTGCTCCCATTTCCACTAACTTAATGGAAATCAATTCTACAGAATATTAAATGTTTTAAGTAGTATTTCATGTACTAAAGTGTATCTCCAGAGATCCGTTTTTTCAGGCAAAAAGTGTCCTATTTCTTTCAACTACTATCGTTCTGTTTTTATCTTCCCAGTAGTCTTTGTGTTTGTGTCAGTGTATCAGTGTGCCTGTATGCCTGTGTGTATTATCTTATTATCTTATCTACTGATTGTGTTGTACCAATTATTGCAAGAGGGGGTGTTGAAAACCTTACGTTTTCTTATGAAAGCTGTTAAGTTTGGAAAAGGGCGTTTTAGTGAAAGTGGGCTCTCTTGACCAGCCAACTGTTATTCCAACTCTACATCTACATCTCTAGTTTTAGTATTTCTGGAAGGTGTAGGAAAGGAACCAAACGACTTTTTTAGCTTTACTGCGAGGCAACATCTACTT
>JAAAKM020006971.1:36250973-36320704 GCA_010016025.2 Alatinidae sp. Z8VKAUB7J3
AGGTATTGCTAGGGTCTTAGATGGCAGCTAGGCAGATCAATGCGCGAGGTTCACATGCAAAGCACCGTGAAGTCCTACCTGGTTCAAATTCGGGTCTTCATTGTTTTGTTATGCTTCAGATGCGCGTAAAATCTCGGTAGGTCGGCGTTAAAAAGGAACTTTATACTTGCATCTATCGGCATTACATATAAGTAGCATACGCAACTTTGAAATGTAATGGTTTCACAAATTCTACAGCTTTCGCTGGCAATTTCTTGCTACCGGTCATTATTTAAGCAGACAATATTGGCCCTCGTGGTAATGTATGATTCAGTATGTTAATAATAGTCATGAAGACCCATGCCACGTGGCACCTGCTCTTTTGTAAGCTTACCGATAGCAGACGCTTTCCTTTGGCACGGGTAGTGACTTCATATTTACTTTCACACCAAATTTTGGTACTTCTCAAGTAATTTGTCTGTGTGGGAAAATATTGATCACAATTTCTCGCTTTCCTTGGATATGGTAATATAGAATAAGAGCCATAATTTAATCCATCTTACGTATGCATCATTTTTGTTATGACATGACATATGTATACTTAATTATTTCTGATCCAATTTTACCTGGCTAAGGTATTTTTCATTTTTTAAGCACAATAATTTTTGGAAACGGCAAATAGAGTTCACAGAGGAGGGAGCTTGTTTCAGTTATAGGTTTACTACGCTGCTGAGGAATTGTGATGCGTTATTATGCGCGTTTTTATTTATTTGGTGGAAAATACCTGGAAATTTGCAAAGCCTCCATCTCCTTCATCATGTAACTTTCTTTCATGTTTCTTTCATTTTCAATTTGCTTTTTCAAGGAGAGATAAATTGATGGATGATAATAAACGTGTTTGACGTGATGAGACTCATTTCTAACATGTAAATTTTATCGATTACTCCAGACTTATCTTCATTATTAAAATTTTGTGATACGCTGATGCTTGATTTTAATGCCTTCCTATTCACATTCCAACAGTTTGTTTATCTTCAAAAGTTTCTTTTAAAATGTCTCTCGAGTCTCGTCGCACCTTCAAAAATCTAGTTTGTTAGAGAAAACATGAATATTTTTGCAACTGTTTTCATGTGCTTGCTTTCTAGAATAAAAAGTAATTCGTGCGTTGTTTCTGTAAAGATTTAAATGTCATTAAAAGAGCACGGCTCTTACTGACAAGAATGCTTAGTTTTAACTAATTTCATAAAGAGGATGCATTTCTTTCAGAAACTTTCTAAGATAATTACGAATAAAATAAAATGACAGTTTATTACCGATAACATTAGATGGCAAATAAGACATTAAAGTAAACAGCCAATAAAGTATTCAACTTTAATTCGGTAGTAAGCTTTCCAATAATCACTTGAGTTTGATGGGGTATGGATTTCAACACCTATCAAAAATCTTATCTATAAACAGTTCTGTAATATACAAAGCAAATATCAAATGCCTACTTTTCCATCGAAGACGTCCGTTTGCATTTTATCTATAAGTGTATCTTTCAATGTACACTTACAGGAAAGATTCAATCACGTTTATTTAAAGAACGTTTATGTTTGGAACTACTCTCTTTCCTCCATTTTTTGATTGATGATATACATCACCAAAAAGACGAATAATAAGCTTTTGAATGTCGTATGATATATTTTCTTATGAATCTCTCTCTTTTTTGACTTTTCAAGCCGAATAATTGTTGGGTTTTTTAAATTTACTAGTTGCTTACACACTGTTCACAGTGTGCATTATGAGTTGATCTACAGTTTCTAGTGACTTAAATCATATTTTCCAAATCTGAAAGAAAACTCTGTTCAAGGACTCTGTTAGAAATATAACGTCATTTATTCGATCAAGGCATAAAAAATAATTCAAAATGAAACTCAGAGATCTAGATCAAGGTTTGCTACTGATATATTGTCTAAACATTACAATGATGGACTTTCCATGTTGTACAGTGTACAATTGAAGCGAATGCCATTGGTACTCCAATGGTCTGATAGGAACAAAGAAACTGTACCACTGGCTTATACCTTTGTGCTACCAAATTTGATAGGTTTCAGAAGGTATTGACTATCCCATTTTACACTCTGTAATAGGGCCACAGCTACCTAAAGCTGACGTTATTACCGTGCCAAGCAATCAAGCATTGAGTAAGCCTGATAGTGATTCTTCTGCTGAAATCATTTATTTAGTAGAAAATGAAGACATCGGTTATTAAATGCCTCAAGTAAGAATGTCCTAAAAATAAGAAATAAATTAAACCAAAGTACTGAATCAGAAGGAAAGAGGTACGGATAATAAACATCGGCAAAAGCAGCAAAACAATTTCTGTAAAATTTTGACTTTCCAAGAATGAGGCAAACCCACCTGGAAAATGGAAAATATATTTTAATATTCTAGCCTTAGAAGCCAAAACAAAAGTTTACAGGGACAATGTGCAGAGACATTGTTGAACTTTTCGACACTGACGATGAACGTGATTAGGTTTATTGCTAGAACATTATTGGCATAATGATGTCACTTGGAAGTACAGTGTATGTTAAAACAGATCGGTGGTTATTCATCGATGGTATTGTGTCTAGCTTAAAAGCAGTTCTATTGCGGATTGAAAGTCAGTACTCTGGTATTTCAAAAGACTATTTCCAAATATCGGAAAAGAACCATATAGGTCTATTTAAACAATGCTTTGATTGATACGTGATGAGGATTTAAGTAGGAAGCTGGCAAAGACTTTAAAGTCGTTGGTACTCAAATTGACATGCAAAATGGATTTATGAGGAATTACCTCCTTTTATGACTGTGGGATACTCGACATTGGCAAAAGTGTTATGTTAGGAAACATGGTATGTCGCCTGATGAAATGAAGCCTGGTTGTCAAAGAGTTCAGTATAAACCATTAATTCACCTAAACTAATTGTATTTTCACCCCCTACAGCACGAGCAGGGGGCCCTCAAACACATTCGGCAATACCCTGAGTTCGACTTTAAATAAGATTTTGTTGTAAGTCCTTTTACTTTTAAGCTAATGAAGGACCAGATATGTGGAGGTTCATTGAAAGATAAACAAGAACGATCCTTGAATACTGTGTTAAATGCGCTTAAAAGTTTTTTGGAAGGATTCTACGCAGCAATTCTCAAGCAGCCATTGCTAAACTTATGACATTATTTAAAACACTAGGTGTTTAATGTACTTGAAAACTGACTTTCTAAAAACACTTGTGCATACTTCCCCTTGGGTCTGTCCTTAAAAACTAACTTCCTAAAAACATATGTGGATACTTCCCCTTGGGTCTGCATTTGAACCTAAAACTAAAATAGATCTTGCAAGAATTTGATTTGACAGATACGTGGCTTGGGGACACGTCCCCAGTGTTGCTGGGGTGATAGTTTTTCTAATTATTATATTAAAATAGAAGAAACAAAGATTTGGGGCTTAGCTTAAGTCAAATTTTGATGCATGCGTTGCGTTCACTAACGGCACGTCCCTGCCCAAGGGTAGTACTTCCTTAAACTCGCTGAAAACATTTTCGAGTATTTGGAATTGTCATCCATGACGCATTAAATTAACTATTTATTCGCATACTAATTTTTTAAAAGAAATGTTTATGCAAATTTATGACATTTTAACAATTTTGATACAATTGCCTCCTGGACTTCTTTATTTTACAGCGCGATACATTTATTACCATTGCACTCCATCTTCACAATTGACTCTTACAGTTAACTGACAGTTTTGCCAGTAGACTAGGACTATTTTGCCGTCTTAATCCTCACGCAATTATTTATTTATTGTTTTAACCATAAGATATTTGATATACGTGAGAGTTAGAAAAACTAATCAAACGAACTGGTCAAAGTGACCCCATCTAAAACGACGAATAAATAAAATCGTTTTTTTTAACCAGAAGAAGGGATGGTATTTCGAAAGCTCGCTTTGGGCAAGAGCCTGTTTTAACGTTTATGTGTGTGTGTGTGTGTGTGTGTGTGTGTGTGTGTTATTTGCAGGGGATTCTTAGTTGTGACCAAAGTATTCCACCTCTGTAATACTTTCATATTGATAAAATTAAGCGTTTAACAAATCTCAGATTAAAGAAAATGCAAAATTTTTTCGGGGCTTCACCCCCGACCCCATGGATGAATCAGAACGCCCCCTAAACCAAAACCCGCTCTGCTTCTGAAATAAGTTAGAATTTAAACATGCAACAACACTTCGTTTGAAAGTAAACCACGTTGTTCGTTTTTCTGTTTATTTTGGGTCATTTTAATGTCGAGCCCACTGCGCGTCGGAGGTCTTGAATTGAGAGACGTCCAATCACTACATTTGCACCTTTAATCTTACGGAGCCCGCCTGGACTTCGGCTCTTTAGTAGTTTTGATCCATGCACACTATTTATGTTTCTCGTAGGAGTAGTACGAGCATAGAATGATATATAAGCACTTACATTTGTAAATAGAAAAACTAACAAATAACGCACGAAAAACATTCCTTGGCGGCAAAAAGAAGCACGAAACTACTAGGCCTCGTTTCCATAGCCTCACTTCTGTGTTGTCTTTGTCTTCAGTTGATAGTATCCAAGATGGCTTCAGTATTGCTGTGTGATTCTACAGAGATTACCTTGCACAGATCAGACTGAATTGTTTTATGTATAAATATTTTGCTAATAAGAGCTTTCAAGATGATCAAACTAAAGCTTGCAGACAATGTGACGAGGGCATTTCGAATTGCAAAAGTTTTCCGCGAGAACAGCGACAAAGTGAACGCTATCCACTTCTCACCTAACGGAGATCAACTGATATCAAGCAGTGATGACGATTCGATTGTTATTTATGACTGTCTAGATGGAAAGTGAGTATTTTATGGTATATATTTATTGCATGCAAGTACCACAGACAAATAGTATTTGTTAGGTATCCGTTATCTGGGTCGAAGTTATAACGATCACCGAATGAACTATGAAGTTTCATTCAATCCATGACAAGGGGCGAACTTGATGTATTATTATTATTTCTCTAAACAGAAAATTTTATACTGACAAACTTAATATACCGGTATTCGGTAAAATCCCTATGAAAAAGTCCCTACGGAAGAAGTCCCTAATGGCACGTACCCGTAGGTAAAAATCCACCAAACAGTCGTGAGTCTCCGATATTCAATTCAATTGTTGCCATATTGCTGTATTTGAATTACTGTTCTTTCAAAAAAACTCCAACGATTGTTCTGCTTTAAAGTTTATTTAATTAGTTCACAATAGTGCCTGACCAATATTGGAATTTTTGCCTAGGCCTATTTTTTTATGGAAAGTAGAAAAATACAAAAATGTTGGTGTCATCACTGGCCAGATACTCTTGTCGTTGTATGTGTATCTAGTAGGCCTATTTAGACAGCAAACATAATTTTGCGAGCTCACTTTTGGCACAAATTTGTTTAGAAGTTTTGCATGCTTGTTGATTTGCTAATATGACTAGCCTCAAGATGATATGCAAGTTGCTTTTGCAGGGTATTGATGATTTCCAAACGTCTTCTTTATCTGTTGTAACCTACGCTAAACAAGTCATTTCAGTGGCACGATCAACATGGAACTTTAATGTGTGCCCAGTGGCATGTGAGGAGTGAACGAAGTGGCAGCACATTACATTTCAGCTCTGTTAGGCTGCAGTAATACTGCTGATACAGCATAACACACAGATAGTGCTACTTATACTTGTGTGTCAAATGGTCAACAGCCATTCTCACAGCAGTTCTGGCAAAAATGTATGGCCTGTCTCAATTATTACACCCACCTGAATGAAGTATGACCAACTTACTACCCCATTGGAAAGTAGCCTCCCATAGAAGAGGCTCCACTTCTTACTAGGGACTGTGCCCACCTGAGAGATAGCAAGTGAAGCATCTCACACAAGCTAATATTGTGTACCAACCAGCATAGGATGTAGTATTTATGCATAGAAATGAAGGCCTTTCAAAAATGCGTATGTTTAGGAAGATTTTTACCTACCAACCACATGACTGGATTTTTTCTTTGGGAATTTTTTCCATTGTGGATTTTTTCTGTAGGGACCCTGTCTAGGACGATATTTTCCTTAGAATTTTTTGCCATGTTTGATTTCTTCTTTAGGGATTTGTTCCTAATGATTTTTTCTCTAGAGATATTTTCCCAGGTGACTTTCTTTCATTAGGGATTTTATTCTGTATGTATTTTTCGGTAAGGATTTTTTGGTTAGGGAGTTTTACCTACATTCCTATATTATGGGGCATGGAGATGCCAACACTCATTTGGGTTGTTAGATCCTAGATGTGGCACCATATACATTTTCTTTAAGATGAAATCAGATAACATCAAATTTTCAAAGTCAAGTTCTTAAATGCCATCTTCTGTGATTCTATTAGCATAAGGCATTATGAGTCCTTTGACAGAGTCAGTGTTAATAGTAGCCATAATTTTTTTAAGAATTAAAAAAAGTTCTGTAAAAATTACTTGAACCAATACTTATAAGGCAGATAAATGATACTTTTTACTCGCTATCTTCCTTTTTTTTATTTGATAGGCCAAAGAGGACAGTTTTTGGTAAAAAGTATGGAGTTGGAAATATCCAGTTTACACACAGTATAACAACAGTTATTCATACTTCCAATAAAGTAGACGGTCAGTATTTATCTTAAATATTTATAAGTGTATAATAAATTCACACCTGCAACTATTTCAAGCTTGTACTCTTTTGTGCTTAATTGTAGTAGGTTCAAATAAGCAGGTGATGGACCTTTATTGTAGATTTTCATAAAGTGGAGGGGAGTCATAATAATGATCTAATAATAATAAAAATCATAAAATTCTTCTCATTTCCTATAAATTCATTGTAATAGCTTTCTCATTTCACTCCATATGATTGCTGTGATCAGTGCATGGCAAAAATGTTTATCAAAATGAATCTGTTACTGAACACAATATTCGGATCTTAGAATGTTTATGATGCTGAATGATACTCCATTTGATTGTGATAGTTGGAGGGAAGACTGTATGTTGTCAAAGCATGCCCTACTTCCCATACGCAAAGCCAAGATGTTACATTAGGATATGGAAATTATTATTATTCAGACCTCACTACTTTTAAATCTAATCATTTTAAAATATCTTCATTTTGTTAGATACAATACGGTACCTATCTCTTCATGATAACAAATTCCTACGGTATTTCCAAGGACATACAAAAAGGTATGTATACATGTGATACCATTCCACTTGGTTGCTTACAAACATTTGCAGATCTTTTATGCAGCAACTGAGTCATTGAAATATTGATTTATGACAGAATAAGATATATATTATGTTTAGTTTCTTTACATGACAATTGGCTGATAGGCAAAACAGATAAATGTAGGTTTCATTATTAAAGCAACGGTCTTATCTCTAAGGTAGTGGTTTTCAACCAATGTCCAATGACACACTAGCGTGCTGTGACAGATGAACAGCTCAGCTTTAGTTAATTACCAGACACTTGATTAGTTTTAGGAATTAGTGTTTGCTTCCTTGCAATGATTTCATGCTGTTGAGTAAAATAGCATGAAATAAGGACCATAGTTAAAAACTAAATAAGACGAGTTAGATTTAATCAGATTGACTTTGTTCATCAAGAGGCTATCAGACCTGATAATTCTCTTAAATTTCCTTGAAAGTAGGGAATTTACTTGAATAAAAGTGAGACTAACAAAGAATTGCTGGTCATTTATCACATGTTGTACTACATTGGATTTGAAATTTCAGTTCTTAAAACTTTAAGGTGGATGTTGATGTCCACCAGCGGATGATTGGGAGCTAATGTGGCGACTAGAGAAATAGAGTATGTTAACATAGGAGGTCACCTAACTCAGTTGATAGAGCACATGCCAAGAAGGTGTGGTTCATGGGTTCAATCCCCAGTGGTGACATATTTTCTATTTCTCTAGTGTTCTTCTTAAAAGGATATTTTGAATTAAAATGCCCTGCCTACTAACAGGATAAAAAGCACTGCTTTGATGCCAATTGAGTATATGACATTACTATTTAGCTGCTTTGGTGTTAGAAACTAGCACTTATTGTTTATATATATACTTGACAATATCTAATTGTTGTGCCATTGCTTACAGTTTTGTGTTATACAATTTGTACTGTACCTTTCACGCTCGAATGTTCACCTTTATTCAGGGTTGTGACACTCAGCATGTCTCCAATCGATGATACATTCATTTCTGGATCATTAGACAAAAACATCAGGCTTTGGGATCTGCGGTCACCTAATTGTCAGGTACTGTCATTTTTATTAGCCCCATTGCTTTTAATGGTTTATTGATGTTACCCTTGTTCTCTGTGTTCCCTGTTTAAGCCAGTCGGTGTAACAGGGAGTATTAAGAGGGGCCATTTACTTGGCAGCCATGTATGTATGTGTGTGCATGTATGTATTTATTTTGCCAACAACAAGAAAAAAGTAAAAATTACAATGGGCGAAGTACAAACTAATTTAAAACACACAACAGAGAATAAAAAATTTAATGAAGAGAAAAATGTAAGTAATTAGAAACAAAGGGACCCCTACAGACAAAGTTGGCAGGGATAGCATTTAAAAGGTTCAGAGGACGTTCTTTCCATAATGGTCCTTTTATAGAGGTGTATCTCCAGTGTGTTGCATATTTTGGCAGTTGACAATCCTTAAGTACTTGGCAGTGGATTGGCACACAATAGCTGATCAGATTCATGATTGATGCATTAGCTTTTAGCTTTAAACCAGTCTACAGTAGTTAGTGATATATTCACTAATGCCATACTCGCCCCTACCTACTCTGGGCACAGGAGTAAATCTCCATTTTTGTGGGTCAAATTTTACTCTACATGATGAAATTAGAAAATGGTAATTTAAAACCAAGGAAATTTGAACAATTTTTTTGTTTACGGTAAATTAACCTTCTCAGGAAATATTATTAGTGGCAAAATCTTTAAAATGAGCAAGTCATAAACATGCCACCACACATAAACGTCCCTTCATTTTGCCAGAAATTTCATTTACACAGGAGAGTACTGAACTTTGACACCACGACTCAATAAATATCATACCTTTGATAGTATTTTTGCACTCGTTACATTCTTTTGGCTGATATGGATAACCTGGGTAAATTGAGGAGTGATACCTTCTGCATTGGTCTAGATACAGCCTTCCAAACTTTGAATAATGCCTCTCAAAAGCTTTCCATTTGAACCCATTTCATAATACAATGACAATACAGATAACCATTTGTCTTGCGACATTGTCACTGTCAATCAGGAACGCGACGTTTCAACTGCATACTGCTAGTCTTCGTCAAGTGATGTGTCAACTTTGTGTGTGTTACCATTGATGCTCGACACTAATTGTCCTTGATTGGTTCATCTTCGATCTTCGTATTTTGGAGGGGAGCTGTTTCCGTGTATGTCCGCCCTGATATTGGCTATGACAATATCGTGAGATACATGATTATCTTTATTGTTACTATATATAACCGGGATGGGCAATCCTTTCAATGATATTTTTCCATCTCATAATGCTATAAACTGAGCGAAAATGACAGTTTCTCTAAGGCCTCAAACGTCATGGGTCACAGTTGACTTGAGATTTGAATGCAATATTATATTACGGGCATTTCTTGTGGCTTTAACACTTCAAAAGTTAGTACTCTATAACTTTATGTCATATGCAGTGGTGATGAGTAGCAGGCAGTGATGTTCTCCGTGTTGTAGTAGTCATGACAATTAGGAAGATATATTTTCCATAAACATAGTCATGCCCTTCATTCAATTAAATCTGCAGGGATTGATGCATGTTGCTGGAAGGCCAGTTGCATCGTTTGATCCTGAAGGGCTCATTTTTGCAACAGGAGTGGACTCAGAAATAATAAAGTTGTATGATCTCAGATCTTTTGACAAGGTAGGTTTTCTGGCCATTGTTTACTGTTAGTAACACTTAGGGAGGGGGGTGTAGCTGACAAGTCTGTTTGATATATAGACAGTGTATTTACGGTGATTGACGTTTCTTGATGTAACATCTGTGTTATATGACAATATTGTCAATTTTTTTTATTCTTGATAAGACTACCTTTTAACTTGCCATTCTCCCTTGCTTTCTTTCAAACTGCCTTTTTTCTCTTTTGTTTCTACCTATTTCCTCTTCGCCCCATCCCATCGACCCTCTTCACCTTGTTCTTGTCCGTCACCATTTCCTTTCATTTCGCCCTCACCTTCTGCATCGTCTTCAATTTGCCACCGTTCTCCTCCTTACCTGTCACAACTGTTATTGGCTGTACTCAAAAGGACCTGGATCGAGCAACATTTGAAATATGAATAAATTACTATTAGGAATATTTAATGAGTTATCCATGCACAATACGTTACCGCGATTGGCCAGCCAGCAAGTGGATTTCTCATTTTAACAACTCAAGAAATTTTAAAGCCGCTTGTTGAGGGCAGATGTCCACCCCTCCACGCATAGCATCCGAAATGGATCATCTGTAGCTTCTACCAGAGTTTCTCGGCGGAGTCTTTGCTTCTGCTACACTTCGGAGGAGTCACCAGTGTTACTAAGGCCTTGTCCACACCAGGTCGGATAAGTTTGGAAACTTTAATTGCAATAACGAAGCCAAAGTTCTTCGTCCTCGCTAAGTGGGCGCAATCGCCTCGACCTGCCTTTGCAAATGCTCATATGAAAGCAAAACTTGGACCCCGAGGTTTTCAGTCTATCACAAGAAGGTTCTGATAGAATGAAGATGTCTTTAGCCTCTCCCATCAATCAGTTGTGCAAAACATTCCCATTGTTCTTAGCTTCGAAATGACGTCGGCATTTTTATAAAGTTACGCTTACAAAAACGTCCCACGTCGGCACTAACACTTTTTAAATTGATTTGATTTTTAAACTGCTCCAATCTGGAGAGCAGTTTCCAAAAGTTGCATTTTCATTAGCTTTTATGCGGATACGAGCGATGTAGCATGGACGGAGGGCTTAACATTAACTATAAACTTCCGTTTTGAAATTTATCCGGCATAGTGGACTAGGCCTAGCACATGAATCCTTAGTGTTACCGAATATCATAGAAAATGAAAATTGGTAGGAATTCGTATATACAAGTATCGCCTCACATTCGTCACATGGATAGGTTCTGTTTGGATCACGTGGGGATACTTTAGGCTCGTACCATTTCTTCTTCACAACTTTGACATGTATATATGATATGTATATACCATGTATATCTTTGATTATATACAATGTTTGTAGGTTTTCAGCTGACTGAAAACTTTCTTTCAACGTTTTCTTGATGAGTAAATAATAAATGTTCTGTTTCACTATTAACGCCTTATGTAGCTTCCCCCTTTGTAACCTTATTGCACTTGTCTCTCCATATATATATTATGCAACATCTATTTGTCATTTAAGATAGGAATTTGCGATTTCACTCTTATCTCACATGATTATATATCTTCATGGAGATACGAAATCTTGAAACAAAATGGGCAAAAGTTCTTATACTTCTGTTTGGTGACTTCTGGCTCAGTCTGATATATGTTACTTTGACGCAGCTGTGCGACACTAACTATTCATAAACAATTATTGAAGTGTGAAGGAGGATACATTTTACGCAGTATGACACCTGTGCTATAATTTACTATAATTTGCTCCGAAAAATATGACACATGTGTCCTCCCTAATCGCCCGCACTTTGTGTACCATACGGTTGGATTCAGACTTAAATCAGTAACCCCTACTTTTACTATAATTTGCTCCGAAAACATTTTACGCAGTATAACACATGTGCCCTCCCTCTTTACCCGCACTTTGCGTACGATGCGGTTTGATTCAGACTTAAATCAGTGACCGTTAGTTTGACAGTCATTTGCTCCGAAAACATTATACGCAGTAAGACACATGTGCCCTCCCTCTTTACCCGCACTTTGCGTACGATGCGGTTTGATTCAGACTTCAATCAGTGACCGTTAGTTTGACAGTCATTTGCTCCGAAAATATTATACGCAGTAAGACACATGTGCCCTCCCTCTTTACCCGCACTTTGCGTACGATGCGGTTTGATTCAGACTTAAATCAGTGACCGTTAGTTTGACAGTCATTTGCTCCGAAAACATTAATCTAATATCACGAACCTCACCAATCAATCCATTAGATTTACATTTTCCCTTTCAGTCATTGCCGTAGATGATAGTTCACTAAGAAAAGACATGAGAGCACGGCCAAAGCGGCTGACGGGGGCAGCACCCCCCAAATTGTTAAAATTTCGGGCCAAAATTTTTTCGGGCCCTTTTATAGTTCCTTAAGTCTTACCAGCCCTCTGAATTAGCATCCACATTCCTGTATAACTGAAATCCTTTCAGTCGATTCATGTCCCAATAATTTTTAGGCAAAAGAGTATCTTTTGGGGGAATAATCCACAGCCCCCTCCCCCCTATATTTTTCGTCCATTGCGCCGATGAAAAAAGACAGAGACTCTAGACATGATAAACTATAAGAAACATGATAAACATGATATCATTTATAATCTATTAGATGATGAGAAATTCATAATAATCCAAATTTGTGTAGGAATCTATTCTATTTGAAATACTGTTTATACTAAATATTGAATGCGGATCATATTTGGCAAGTTTGTGTCAAATAAAAATGAACATCGAATATTGCATATAAAGCTTGCTGGGTGATTGGACATGCAGTAGACTCTCCTATTCAAATATAATTTTGGCAAAGAACGTTTTGTCTGTCTTTAAGAGGCGTCCCCTTAGAGGGAAGTTAACAGTTTTACTTATTTTTAGCCTTTGATAAGACTCTTAGTTACTTGACTCACTAAAATAGAATTTAAAGGTACGGGATGCCTTCCTCAGCAAGTGCAATTACTCATTTCAATTGGCAAGTTCTATATCTCTGACTTACATAAAATTTAAAATATGTTTTGGGAACATCGCTCCACCTGTAGTTTACACAATTAAAAATGCATTAGCAACCAACCACAAAGATCGTGTGCCTTCCACAAAATTCTAGCTCTGCAGTTTATTAATTTTCATGCCAGTGCGAGGCTGGCTATGTTGGCCGCACGACTTTGAGGTTGGCTGACCGAATTAAGCAGCATGTTGCATCTTTTATTCGCCAAACATTGACTCCTAAAAGGAAACAACCACCTTGCATTTTAAAGACCAAAAACACCACTAAGCAATGTGACTCTACCATATGTAAGCACTTGCTTGAGACCCAAATGTACAGGGACGATAGCTTCCGTATCATAGGAAAGGCCAGGTCTACATTTCATTTGGCCGTTCTGGAGTCAGATCAAATAAAAGCAAGAAGACCTTTGCTATGCAGACAAAAGGAATTCGTTTTCTAATTAGGCCTATTCAATTGACCTAGTTGTAGTGGACACTGATTGGTCCAAAAACACAAGCTATTAAGGCAGTCCAATTTCTGATTGGCTCTTTCAAAAATACAGTTGAGTATACTCTTTTAAGGTGTTTAGTTTTGATCATTATGATGATTGTACCCTGAGAAGTGTCAGACAAAAAAAAAATTATAAATTTCTTGTAATAAACTTGAAACATATCATTTTGTAGAACACTGTTGGTGCTTGTTCCTCTGGATGGTTCAATTTTCCGCAATTTCTGATATAGCAAGCAAGGAGTCTGTGTTATATCAATTAATGTCATATACATGGACCAGTTCATTCGTAAACGTAGAAGTTCCATGAGGCTATCCAACAATTCTCTATTACCTACTGTAACATAATATCTTCTAGAACAACAAAAAGTCATTGATTGGGTAAAGAATGCGATGTGCAAAAACTCATTTGCCCCAACCGTATGTCAAATAAATGTTCAAAATAGACCTCGCTAGTATCAAAGATGCAAAAAATGTTGGAAACGCAAACGTACACTTTTTGCTCTTTCTTCTAATTAGAAACAAGTTGTTTGGATGAAACATGGTTAGATGCAAATATCAGTAGGCCTATCAACGAGTAAAAATGTTTACTAATTGACTGTGCGTTACACAGAACATTTTGTGTAAGGTTTGAGCCCTGGCTTTGTTTGTGCAAAGAAAATTGTCAACTGATTAAAGTTGTCCATTTTCTGGAGCTGATTGTAGAGTTGAAAAGAAAAGAAGCTCAAAGACGCACCTTGGTATCATATTTGTATCCATTCAAGAGCTAAATGGCAATAGTGGAGTATATTTTGCTTGTAAGGTTTTACAGATTTCAATTCTTGATTTCATTTATCGTTTAATGGATTTAATTACTTCTGACAGATGTTTTTCCAACTTTCCTTAGTTAGCTATTAGAATGGGAGTTCTTCTTTTAATTGTAAACCAAACCTCAGAATCTTTACGTCAGCTCAGCTTCTCGTGAAAGCTGAAGTATCGCCTACCATCGATTGTGTAAGATTGAGAAAGTGCAAACTCGTGACGTGTTGAACCTTATAACAGTTAACCTACAGATTACTGTAAATGTTCATTAGCCAAACGTAGTTCATTTCAGTAGTTCTGTCAAAGCGCATGATTTAACGTACAATTGATGGTTCTTTATAAATGTTGTCGGCTGCGACATTATGCCTTCTGTATAGGCATTTGTCACTCAGAGCTTGAAGTGCTAGAAATAAAACCCGTTATTTGACCATGTAACATACGTATTCACTCTCCCTTCTAACCATCCTTTTGGTACTCAGTTGGTGCTTTTACCAACGAAACTTTAGAGCAAACCATACTTCTGTGTATTCGCTTATTTTTTATTATAAGAAAGTACCTCAGCATCCAGCCCTCGACGTTTCTTAAAATATTGACCTTTTGAGCCATGAAAGTTTCTTAGCAGTTCCTTATTCTCTGGTACCAAATAGAAGGGGGTGGAATACATTTACGGTACCCTCTCTTCCAGGGTAGCCTATTTATAAAATAACCCGTTATCAAACTGTCTAAACCGCGAGATTTTGTTTGTTTGCTAGAGCAGCCCCATCTAGCCCTCGAGTTTTCTAAATTTGGGGGAGATGGAGCCCTGGTTTATTATAAAAAAATAAGTGTTTACCATTACTAACATTCTATCCTTGTCCGTAAAATATATTGGAAATGTCCCGAGTGAGAATGAACTTATCGAACCGTAAGCACATATCTGAATCTTCCTATTTATTATTAATACCATAACAGATCTTGACAGTTTGAAATCTTTTATTTGAAATCTGGAAACAGTAACAGTTTTATCTAACAAAGACTTTCTGCGATTGGAATCTTTCCCAAAATTAACTTTTGACCGCTCCTGAAGTTTCTCATAATAAAGTTCCCCTGATGCTTTTGCACTCTGTAAAAGTTTTAAGAAGACGGGAAGCCTGAATTTCTGTTAAGACGTCTTTGTATTTTTCCCAGGCTTACATGAACCAAGGCCTATAAAAATAGAAAGACGACCGAACAGAAATTTTAATTCCCTTTGTTACTGGTTCGTCGCTAATAACCAAGTATCCACTTTGGTGAAGATAAAGCGAAGTCCATTTTATTCACAAAAAGGATGGGAGGTAGCAAACACCAAACACTGGTCATCAGAAGAGAGAGAATACTGTCATTAAACAGCACAGTGGTGTCTTCTATCTTGACTATATACTCGATGAGAACCTTTCTAGTAAATCAATGGGTACCTAAGTAATTAGTAAAACAAACGGAAAATTGAAATTTTTCTTTCTTGATTCTCCCATATATACTTTATTCTGCAACGCCTTAATTCAACCTCATTTTGACTATGCTCGCAGTGCATGGTACCCAGTATAAAATATGACATTTAAACAAACATCCTTACTGCACAGCATAAATGCATTCGGTTTTGCCTTGAATTATAACACAGAGTTAGTGTTGAAGTCAAACTATTTAAGGATATACATTAGCGACAAAGAAAAGGTTTGAGCAGTGTATTGCAACAGCTATTTTCAAAATTCTTTAGAAATACAGGACCTTATATATGGCAAAGATATTTTCTGCAACTTAACCAGAACGGAATTACAAGTAGCTCTAATAACACGTTACATGTCAGGCCAGAAAGGTGTTTCATACTTAGGACCAAAAATTTGGAATAATCTATCTTAAGTATGAAAATAGCTGAAACCCTCCATGGTTTTAGACATAGATTAAAAGACGAATTTATGAAAACATTCAACAAAGAGAGAAAAATCAATACCACTACTTTTAATTCACCCTTCTGGGTATTTCAGAGATATTATAGAAATCCCTTAATAAGCCTTTACGACCCTATTTCTTCCTTTCTTTGTGAACACATTTTTTTGTCAGCACCTCTATAAAGGGACAATAATAGAAACCAGGTCTTTGCACCTTTTCAATGCTATCCCTAACTAACTATATCTATAGGTGTTCCCTGTTTTTGCTGTATTTATTATTTAATGTATCTTTTTTAAACTTATATTTTTTGTCGTATATTTCAAAGTAGTTTATATTTCATATATTGTAATTTTGACTTTTTGTAAATGTCAAAATACATTCATACATACATACTAGTATCTCTCTGGCTGCTCTCTTATTTTCTTTAAGAAATTCTTCATCCCTTACAAAAAGTCAATCTGCTTGTGTCACGAGACATTTGTGGAATTGCAGACTAGTTTAGTCCACTTTTATGTAGTGTTATTCTTTAACATACAATTGAAGGGATACATACTTAAACCTAGGTGTAGTACACACAGTTTTTCTTTTGCACTACTTGATGTACCACCCAGAAACATCAATGTGCTCATAACTCCGACGAACATTTCATCGTTCAAACGAAATTGTCTCTTCTTATTTGGTTATCGATAACAATACACCAACGCATCAGCCAATACTACAACGACGTATTCTCTCTTTTGTATAACCTGCAGTTGAATGCAGCTTGCTTTGCAGGAATTGGTATGAAGGTGAAGGAGGTTTACATTCCACTTCTTTGCCGAGATTCCATATACCTACAGTAGAGTCAGCTAATTAGAACAAGCGACTAGCCACATATTTTAACAGAGTTTGGAATACGATCAAATTTAACAACAGAAATATGAGAATCCCCCAGCATGCTAAACTCTGCCGACTGTATATCTTGATCGAAATAATAAAACCTATAATTTAAAAGCATGTGAATGAGGACGTTTACTGTGATCCAATATAAAAATAAAATAAAATTTGTATGTTTGTGTGTTTCTATGCCTTTTACCCTTTGCTCTGCTCCCCCTACGTGAGCTGTCAAGTCATCGCAACTGTCGCATATTTGATATTGGCCATTAGAATACAAGCCTTGCTACGTTTGGAATTATTTTAAAGGTTACTACTGCCTGATGAGCTACCATCTACTCATACTTTTCATGTATGGAGAATTTTTAGCTGCCTCGCTGGTTTTTGAGAAGGATTTCTATGAGAAGTACTTTTGTTTTGCTGTAAAGTACACTAATTACGTCTGCTTAAGAGTCTGCCAGATTAAGCATACCATGATGGCAACGGGAAGCCAAGGAAAACATATGTCTTCTCTAAAGTACGCACCAACAACTCAGTTCGATATTATACATTGACATAGAATAAAAGAAGCGACTGATCCGGCAAGAAGAGTTGATTCCAATGCAAATCGTTAAAACATAATCTATATTAAGCCAGAGTCCACGTAGGCAAAAAAACTACTTAATCTCGAGTCCTTAATTTTACAATTTGAAAGACCATTATTCTTATAGTTGCAAAGAAACCTCTTAGTAAAATAACTTAGTAAAAGTCTTGCCTCTTGTTACTTCTTGTTCTTCTCAATCAAACTTCACCGCACTGCAATACAAAGTTGAACATCTTTGTTTTGAGGCTCCTACAATTAACCGAGGTTAGGACAGCGACATGAGTTACCTCTACGTGATATGAAATATTGACAATGTGTACGAACGGAAAGAAGAAAAATTCTATGGGCCTCGGAACCACAAAGAAGCAATGATTGTTCCTAAACAAGCGCTGAATTTGCTAATTTCCAGGCCTCTTAATAAATTATGACATAAAACCAAAACTTTTTTGGCACAAGCATTGAAGAGGTACGATACACTTTTCATGAAGAAAATGAGTGGCAATTTAAAGCTGGACTGATCATAACAAAATTGAGTAACGTGTTATTACTTGACTTTTTTGTAATTTGAAAAAGATTATTATCTTAACCTGAAATAAAGGAAATTTAAAGGAAATTTAGGAAATCCGATTTAAAGGAAAGTTAACTATTTTAGACCAATCGTCATAAAACATGGGAGGGATTACTTCCACTACTGGAAAAATCTTCATATTAAAACACTAGTAGCTATCATAGTTAATGTATTTTCATTGTTTGTTAACATGCTACCATATGTATGTGAAAAACACTGACTCTTTTTCTTATTTTGGAACAGATATACGTCCTACTGTAGGTTAATTATCCCATAGGGTGTTTTTTTCTCTAAGAAATTTTATTTGAGCAGAATCATGGTTCATGAGAAGGAGAGGAAAAACCTCAAAACCTCAAAGAAAATGCATATTTTATGACCTGTTTATAAATTTATTAATACATTTATACATAATGTTTTATTTAAATCATAGTCACTGTCTCTAATTTCTGGTTAAAACCTACGACAGAGCTGTTAACTGAAACATAAAGAGTCACTATCCTATCGAAAGTTAGACGTGAATTGGCAAATTGATTGAGGAATGAACAATGTCAGAAGTTACTTTACTGTACTGCGTCGAGCTTGCTAGAATCACTGTCATTGTTCTTAATGCACAACTTAACCATGTGATGGCGCTGAAAAGAATCATTTTGTCACAATTTGTCTAATTTTTTTTCCCAGGTCAAACCACACAAAGTACATATAGTACTTGACAATTTCAATACGCGCGTTGGTCAGTACCGTAGCCAGAAGGGATGCTTGGTATGCTTAGCATTCTCTAGAAGTGGACTTCAAGGTAAAATAGCATCCCCAAGTTCATGGTCGTCTGTCCTAGGGTTTTGAAATATGTCATAGCATTTCTCAGACTTGTTGAACACCATTCTCCATACATCTTTTCCTAGATATCAAATCTGCACACCTAGATCTGTTCATGTCTTGTCCCTTCATGTTAGGGCCCTCAAAACGATTCTAAATTGATAATAAAATGCAGAGATATATCGACAAATGTCACACCAAACTTGATAGGGTTCACCGATTTTAAAAAAGGGCTTGTACAAATATTACGTTTATTGGTGAAGCATGCCCTAAACTATTCTCATAGGTATTAAGCATGCCCTACAGAGATAATCTGGCTTCGACGTTGGTAGAGGCAGCGGCGTAATGCATCCTTCTACTATCTAATCACATCGCTATTAAAATCTGGAAAATGTCGAAGAGCTGTTCTATCTTTGCAACGAATACATATTTAGACTTCCAATAATAATTTATTTCATTGCCAATACAGACGGTTTTGAACTGGTGTCGTTCTCACGGTTTAACTGCTCAATTCTATCAACTTCAATTGGGACAATTGCCTGTAAAACTGTAGGGCCTCTAATTGTGCGAAACGAATCTCAGAAGATCGAAAGTCAGCATTGACGTATGCATTAGCTTTTGGATAAAAGAATTAACCGAAGCAAGAGATCCCAGTGCAGTTTGTAACAGTTGAAATGGTGTGCCACAGGGAAGCTTTCCAACTACAACTCTCTAACAGATTAAGAGTGCCATAATCAGATAAAGACACCCTAGTAGCAATGCAGGGGGAAGTAAGGCGGATTAGGGGTGGGGCAAGTAGGGCCGGTTCAAGGTTATTGTTTTGCATTACACTGAGGTGTCTTTGGTCATTGTGTGGAATGGGGTGTTTCGTGTCGATATCAATATCTTGCTGTGAATGTGACACAATGTCTGTTGCAATTAATTTCATTTTTCGTTAAGCTGAAAAGAGGTCACAGAAAAAAATGAGATTTAGTAAATCTTTGAGGGGAACATGGCCCTCTCTACCCGCCTGTTCCCCCGTCCCTGTAGTAACAATGCATTACGAGGAGTTTTAGAGAGCAGTTAGTAAAAGACCTGAAAACGTCATTGGCAATTTTAAGGCAACCGGGTTGCCTTGGTGGGTCTCAGAGGCTGCTCTCAAACTGAAGAAGTAAAAAGATATTGCAAAGCCTTAATCAAATGAACAGTGGGAGAAACTGCTAGCCGAAGTTAATGTGACTAACCACATTGAGCGTGTCAAAGCACTCAACAAGCATTTGTCGGACATTTACGAAGCCGACTACCACCAGAATGTAGATACAGCTTGGAGAATAATCAATAAAATCTCTCGTAAGTCGAAATGCTATTCTGTGAAAGTTTAACTGCTAGTTGAGTCCAACTCGTACTATTGCTGGAGAACCTTGGCAGATTGGGTATGATACTTTAAAGCAACATCCACTTTAAAACAATCCTGACTGTAGAAAAATAACATATTTCCTGGACCTTGGGTAAAACATCAAGAATTTTGTTAACTTTCGTCTCATTATAAGACTTGTTCCGGTCGTTGTGCACTGGATACTGCAGCGCTGATAAACTCTGGCACAACCGTACAGAAAATACCTTTCACTAGGCTTGCGGGAAGTAAACCACGATCGTATGTTACTGCAAGGATATTGAAAAGATGCTTCACCGTTAATCTAAAATAGTAATATTTGATACCCTACATCTTTTTCCATAAAAAAAATAAACTAAAGAGATATCCTATATTATTGAAGAATCCTTCGACTAATTAATAAAAGCAAGATCATATCTATCATTATTTTGATTGTCCTTATTATGAATGATAGCTGTCTCCTTCAATTTTCGCACACGTTCATCATTTTCATGTGATATGAGATGTGCCCCCTTAGACTTTGCAAGATGCCTGTACCCTATTTTCATTGTCGTTTTTAGCTAATGCTAACTTATGTTCACGTTTTCGTCAACAAAAACAATTCGTCTTGAGCTTTGCTGCACCCACTACACTTTCCCGCGACACCTTAAAACGATCAAACAGAGGCCGTGAAACAGCGCCGGCGACCAGAATGGTGATATTGGATTCGATAAAGATCACCACCCCAAGCACCCAAGCCAGCCATTGGGCGCTCTTGGCGCCGGTTACCCAGCGCCCATTTTCTACCCAGTGTATAAAGCCCCTGACACCATTGCCCTTCTCCAGCGTAGCAATCAGTGCACCAACGACCAGGGTAAAGAAAATAACGCCGGCATTTCCCGAATTGCCGAGCACGGCGACAATCGATTCGATGGCCTGGGCAAGCCCCCTCGCCGGATTACCGTTTTCAAGGAGGGTATAGCCCAGCCAAATACCGCCACCCAGAGAAAGGGCTACCCTGCGGGTTACAATGGCCAGGGCGATCGCAAGGACCGGCGGCAACAGCGATATAACGCCTGGCTCCATCAGCGCCGCCTGTCCTTGTTTGGGCCTTTACACCGACGCGGCCGAAGTCAATAGCCGCTGACCCAATTGGGAATAATGACATTGTTATCCCTGGCGTACTGGTCCCAGAGCCGTATCATTTGCTTCAGCTTTTCCGGCGCCCGCGCCCCCTGATCAGTTTGCTCGGAGGGATCGTTTTTCCGATTATAGAGCTCCCATTCACCGGAGCCCTGGGGCGCAGGACGCAGCGTGATTTTCCAGTCGCCCTGACGTATTGCACGCTTGGCAAACAGCTCCCACCCCATCACATAATCGTCAGCGTGTACCTGCTCCGTTTGCCCGGATAACAGGGGCAACATGGATTCCCCCTTCATCGGTTCCACATCGCGGCCCTGGTATTGTTTCCCCGGATGCGAAGTGCCCGCCAACTCCAGTAGCGTGGGCATTACATCCATCACCGATGAGAAAGTATCGCTCACTTCCCCCTGCCGTTGAGCCCCCGGATAATTAATGAAAGCAGGTACGCGAATACCGCCTTCGCTGGTATACCCCTTGAAATAATTAAAAGGTCCGCTGCCCGCGCGCCCCCAGTTGGGGCCATACCAGATATAGGAGTTGGCTTTGCCCATATTTTCGTAGCTGTTATCGCAACAGGCCGCCACCCATTTTTCCAGCGCCGGCCAGCCCTGCTCCAGATGATGCCCCTCTGCGCCGTTATCAGACATAAAGATAATCAGGGTGTTCTCCCGCTTACCGACACGCTCGAGGTAATCCAACAGGCGCCCCGTATGGACGTCGATATCGTCAACCATCGCTGCGAAGATTTCCATCTTGCGCGCCTCGATTCGCTTTTCCTCGTCACTCAGCTTGTCCCAGGCTACTTCGCCGGGAAGACGAGGCCACCCCTTGGCGCCTTCGGGCATTAACCCCTTTGCCTGGAGGCCTTTCATACGCTGTTCATAGAGCACATCGTAACCGGCATCGTACCTGCCGCGGTATTTGGCAATCGACGCTTCCGGAGCCTGCAACGGCCAGTGCGGTGCGCTGTAGGCAAGGTAGGCAAAGAAGGGCTGGTTATCCGCTTTGTCGGCCTCCAGATAGTTGATTAACTTATCGACATAGAAGCGGGTTGAATAAAAATCCTTCGGTAAGTCAACCGGTTTGCCGTCCTCACGATAACCCGCCTCGCCGGGCCCGATAATCGCCAAGGTATCAAAATGGCCGGCACCGCCGTCCAGCATTGAAAAGGAACGCTCAAAACCCCGCGCCGCAGGGCTGTTTGACTCATCCTTTCCCAAATGCCACTTGCCTGTCATATAGGTGTGATAACCCGCATCCCGGAGCAGGCTCGGCAGCGGCGCGACACGCTCATTCAAGTAACCTTCGTAGCCGGGTTGACCCTTTTGGTTAGGCGCGGTTTCCTCCGCCATATTACCCAGGCCCGCAATGTGGTTATCGGTGCCGGACAGCAACATGGAACGGGTCGGCGAGCAGGTGGGGGCGACGTGGAAGTTTGTCAGTTTCAACCCGGTATCCGCCAGCTTATCCAGGTTCGGGGTCTCAATCTCACCGCCGAAACTACCCAGATCCGTATAGCCCAGATCATCAACCACGATCAGCAGAATATTGGGGCGCTCGGGCGCTTCGGGAGATTGGCCCATAGCGAACGCCAGTAGCGGCATTAACACAGCAATAGGCAGGGCAAATAAAACAGCAACAAACGTGCGCAACTTACTAATCATTCGGCTCCTCCACCGGATTATCTGAGGGTGTATTGTAACGCGGAATACAGGGACGCATTTATTTTTCTCCTGCTTTTCCATAAATTAATACGCTGCCTTTTCCTGTAGAATAGCCCCATGAAAAAACCTGACTCAAGCAACCCGGAAAATGGCCGGCCAGGCGCAGAGGAATACACCAAAGCGGAAAGCAGGTATCTCTCGATGCTGGAAGCAAACCCCAGGGATAAGGAGACACTCCTTAAGCTGGCGGTGACCTACGACCAAGCCGGCAACCTGGATAAAGCCGAGCACTACTACCGACGGCTTTTGGTTGAAGCGCCCACTGATCGAACCCTGCTGGAAAACCTTGCTTCACTGTTGTTCGACCAGGGCAAGTCCAGGGAAGCCAGGCCCCTTTACCAACAACTGATTCGTCAGAACCCCTATGATCCGGACGCCCACTACGCCTATTCCAGGACGGGAAAATATGCCCGAGAGGATGAAGCGCTGCACGCACTTGAGCTGGCCACCGCAAAAGCCGCTGAGCTGCCGATCGACAAGAAAATCAAACTCTGTTTCACCGTCGGCAAGGCCAACCAGGATATCGGAGAATACCGGGCTGCCTTTGATGCGTTTCAAACCGGTGGCGAGCTCCATTATCAAATTAATCCATTCGATGAGCCGAGCCACTTCAATATGATGGACGACATCCGGTCCTGTTTTAATCGGGATTATTGCAACCGCATGATCACCTCCGGTATCGACGATGCAGCACCTGTGTTTATTCTGGGTATGCCCCGCTCAGGCTCCACTCTGATCGAACAAATTCTGGCATCGCACAGCGCCGTCACAGGTGCCGGAGAACTCAAGCATCTAAAGCAATCGATTCAGTCCTTTCTTATCGGCGACAAAAGAACCTTTTCAAATGCGATGGCCGGCTGGAATCAGCAAATGCTCGCCGGCACCGCCCTCGACTACCTGGAGAAACTCCATCAGCACGCCGCACCGGACCAGAGAATTGTCGATAAAATGCCCGGCAACTTCGTCTTTATCGGACTCATCAGGCAACTGCTTCCCAACGCAAAAATTATTCACAGCGTACGTCATCCCCTCGCCACCATCTGGTCCAACTTCAGCACGCTCTTTGGCGATGTGTTGCATTACACCTACCGATTGGATGTACTGGCACGCTACTTCAAAAAATACCAGCAGGTGATGGCGCATTGGCAGGCAGTGCTTCCCGGTCAATCCATTTACCACCTTGAATACGAACAACTGGTACAAAACCCGGAACAGGAAGTCGCCGCCCTTTTGAACTATCTGGAACTACCCTGGGATGAGAATTGCCTGAATTTTCACAGCAATACGCGGACTGTCAAAACCGCGAGCATTATGCAGGTTCGTCAACCGCTGTACCGGTCTTCGATTGAACAATGGAAAAATTATCAGACGGAGTTAAAGCCGGTCGCCGCCTTCCTAAATAGTGTCCGTCCGGAAACATATGCAGTTAGTCATCCCCGCGAAGGCGGGGATCCAGCAACTATTTGATTTTTCTGGATTCCTGCCTACCAGTGGTCCGGCATTCCGGAATGACTTCATTTCGAGAATATTAAAGTTTCCGGATGCTCACTAAATAGTTAAATTGAAGACGGCTGCCAAAGGTGGCAGCCGTCTTAAGCGGTTAAAGCAACCAGGCAGACCTAGAACTCAACTCGTAAGGTCACTCCGCCCGTTCTTGGTGGTGCGTAATAAGACGTCGCACCGAGAATGCCCAAATCAAGCGAATAGGCCTTATAGGTCTCGTCAAAAACGTTCTTACCCCAAAGTGTTACGGAGTAACGGTCATTCTTGTAGCTGACGCTTAGGTTCGAAACATTGTAGGCTTCCTGCGCTGTTCCGGGCCCATTTGTTACCTCCAGGAACTGGTCGTCGTACCAGACACCGTCGAGCTGCACAGCAACTTCGCCTTCACCGACAGGCACATGGTATCGGATCAGGTAGTTAGCGGAGGTTTCCGGTGCATTCGGGAACTCAGCATTAATGACAGGTGTGGTACCCGCATCAACGGAATCGACCTCGGAATCACTGATGGTAAGACCCAGGAGAATGTCCAGATTGTCCGTCGGCACCCAGAAAAATTCTACCTCTCCGCCCATCGCTGTGGCATCGGAATTACCAACCTGCGGGTTAGGATCCGTTGACCCGGGTGGTGTTGCCACAAAGGTTTGATAATCCTCGTAGTCATAATAATACAGCGTTGCGTTGATCCTGAGCGTGTCGCTCACATCGGATTTGATGCCGATTTCATAGGCCTCCAAAACCTCTTCCTTGTGAGTAAAACGTTCCGGAGACACCGCAGAAGCCAGCGTCCAGTTACCACCCTTAATACCCCTGTTCCAGGATACGAAGCCCAAAGTGTCTTCACTAAACTGGTGCTGCAAAGACAAGCGGGCGGCAATGTCATCGTAGTTGATTTCATCGTCGGGGAATTGGTTCAGGATAGTCGAATCGTTAAATGCCGCATTGGATTCAGTCGCCGCATAGGGAATGGGGGTGGTTTGCTGATCGGAGGTAAAGAACTGAACCCAGTCCAGCTCCTTGGTATCATCGGACCAACGTAACCCCACTGTTAATGTCGTTGCGTCTGTCAAGCTGTAGTCGGCCTGACCGAAGACGGAAATGTTTTCGACATTCAAATCGGTGGTACGCTGAGACCGGCCGTCAAACGGGTTATCGTCAAATACCGTCGGTGCTGAGATAATGCCCGCTTCAAACAGACCAAAGGAAATACCGATATTCGGTGCCCCGGCGGTAAAGCCCGAACCATCAAACTGGTAATCCATATAGAAGGCGCCAACCTGCCATTTCAGGGTGTCTGTGGTCCCGGAAAACCTGAATTCCTGGCTGAATTGGATGATCTCCGCATCCTGGGAAAATACCACAATGGGCGCAGGGAAGGCATCGCCGTCCTCCAGGTACTCCTTGTCCAAATCCATGTAGTTGGTGATGGAAACGAACTCAACCTCATTGTCCATCTCCTTGGTGAATTTGGCGGTCAGGTTGAGGATATCGCGATTCAGGAAACCCTTGGTATCGTTCTGGTGAAGGTGAACGTCACCTGAAACTACACCAGGCTGAACAATCGCCCGGCCGCTGGCATCCGTCGGACAAAAGCTGCTGGCATCAAATTCACAGTTTTCGAAAGCGTAACCGCCCGTAGGCACATCATCGTCCTTACTGAATTTTGCGATGAAGTTACCCTGCAGGGTATCGGAAAAGTCAACCTGCAAAGTGCCCCTGAGTGCAAAACCATCCGCACCGCCAATCGCACGTGGGTCAACCGGTGGAATACTGGTGTCCGCCTTGATGTAACCATCTGCTTCCTCATAGCGAAGCGCAGCACGGCCACGGACACTATCACTTAGAGCGCCGCCCACGGCCCCCTCAAAACTACGACGATTGAAACTGCCGGCCTTAACTTCCGCATAGCCGTTCAATTCCTCGTCATCGGCTCCCTTGCTGATGTAGTGGATCAAACCGCCGGTGGCATTACGGCCGAACAGCGTGCCCTGCGGTCCACGCAATACTTCGATTCGCCCGAGATCAAACAGCTGCCCGCTGATGGCATTCAAGCTCGAGATGTAGGCCTCATCCTGATAGACCGCAATCGGGGCTTCCAGGTTATCGACAAAATTGTTTTGCGATATGCCGCGAAGGTTAAAAATAGTGAGCTGAGGCGACCAGGCATTGATTTGCAGGTTAGGGATTTGCTGGGTGATATCCTGCATATCGCTGAGTCCCAGCGCACTGATCTGCTCGCCTGACATTGCCGATACCGATATGGCAATATCCTGAACCGACTCCTGACGTTTTGTAGCCGTCACGATCAGCTCCTCCAGCACCTGTGCGGAAACCGTGGAACTCGAAGCAGTCGCCAGTACAACGGCCGCTGCCAGGCCTTTTCTCCTGAATTGAGCTTGGTTAAATCGGTTAAAGTGTTTCATAGGTCTTCCTCCCCGAAGATTTTGGGATTGATATGGGTTTTTATCGTGAAAAACTCGCCATCCATAGTTTCACCTGCAACAGGTTTGCAAACTACTCTAGACAGATACGGAGAGCGTTTTAGGAACCGCCAAATTAGTTAATAATTTTTGATAAAAAGGGGACGGCACTGACTTAAGCCAGCGTCATTCCCGCGAAGGCGGGAATCTAAGAGCATAGGGCGATGCCAGATAATTCAAATTGCCTAATAACCTTCGCTGTAGCGCTGTGTAACTCATATTTGAGTAAACTGCATGTTTCGAATCACTGGATTCCCGCCTTCGCGGGAATGACGATAAGAAAGAAATGTTCTTAAGGAAGTGCCATTCGGGACGCATCTATTTTTTTCAAAAAATAGATGCGTCCCCTTTTTAGAAGCTGGCGGACAGGCTGACCCCCCAGGTCCTGGGTTCACTGGGCGCACACTGGAAAAAGCCAAAATCACCCACATCCACCCGATCCGTGCAGTAGGCCTCATCGGAAATATTCTTTCCCCAGAGGGAAATACCAAAGCCCCTGACGCCCCTGATACGGTAGCTGACGTTCAGATCCAGTACAAAATAGCCCGCTTCTCTGGAAACCGGGACATTCAAAACGGAAAAATACTGATCGTCCACCAGACTGACGGTGGGCCGCAGGGACAACCTTCCACCGGCAACAGACCAGCTGCGCTCCACCGACAGGTGGCCGTTGTAGCCAGGCGCAGCAACCAGCTCATTCCCCTTCAGATCCTGTAACGAGAGAGAGTCAAATTCCCTGAACTGTGCATCCATCAGCCCCAAACCCGCGTTGACCAGCCATCCCTGGGCAGGTATCCACCGCAATTCCGCCTCTGCGCCGAGAATGTTGGAACGGGCCGCGTTGGTTAACACCGAGTCACCGCCAATTACCTGGAACACCTGCTGATCATCGTATACGCTGAAAAACAGCGCCAGGTTGAAGGTCAACCTGTCGTTAACCGAGGAAGACTTCAAGCCGAGCTCGTAGGCCGTCAAAAATTCCGGATCGACGGCAACCGGGTCAAACCCGGAAGCGACCTGTTCCGAACCGATATTGACACCTCCGCCCTTGAATCCATGGGAAATACTGCCATAGACCATCAGTTGGTTGCTAAACCGGTAGTCCAGTGCCGCACGCCCGCCCCAGGCTTCCCAGGTCTCGTCAAAATGAAAGGGGGTAAGCGCAAGCTGTGCGGCCGAGCGTACCTCCGGGCCCCCGATGAACAATCCCGGTTCGACAAGTCGCGGGTCAATCTCAAAAGGTTCGATAACCCCGCTTTTGTTTTCGACCGTATACCGCGCTCCGAGCGTTAGCGCTAAAGCGCCGCCCAAATCAAACGTGCTCTGGGCGTAGAGAGACCAGACATCATTATCCTGTTCGACAATCGTTGCCGCCCCTATGTGTGCCAACGGCTCATCAATAAAGTCAGTTCGTGTTGTCGTTGTACTCACCGCCAGATCTTCACGGAATAAGTGCGCCCCCGCAATCCAACTGATCCTCCCGGTAGCTTCCGAAGCTATTCTGAATTCCTGGGTCCACTGCTCAACCTCGGCTTGCTGGTAAAAGGCAAACAGCTGACGCGGTCCACCATCGGCATCTTCGTTTCGTTTGATTCGGTTGGTCTCAAAGGCAGTGAGTGAGGTGAATGCGATATCCGATACCTTGCCATCCAGCCGAATCGACCCGCCTCCGGCATCCAGGCGCTCCCGGGCCTCCGGGTCGCCGGCAAATACATCACGGAGCTCCGCTGTGTCGGCGAAACCTACCATATCTACACAGCCGCTACCCAAATTTGCAGCTCTTTCCGGTGTACAGAGGCCACCCGTATCGGGGTCGAATAAACCCAGGCTTTTCCAACGCCGGTTATCACCGCGGTTTTTACCGCCATGCACATTCAGCAGCAGCCCGGTGTCGTCGTTGACCTGCCAGAGGAACTGCAAACGTCCGGCTTGTTTCTCGACCCTGTTTTCGCTACGCGCCAGGAAAAGATTATCATTGACTGCGCCGCGTTCCTGTGAGTTCAACGCCAGCCTGGCAGCAAGCCGGTCCCCCCAGGATATCCCCGTTGCCAGCTCCAGCTCTATCTGCTCAAAGCGGCCGTAAACAACATCAAGGCTGGTTTTGGCTTCCTCTCCCGGGACCGGTTTGCGCGAAATATAGTTAATCGCGCCACCGGTTGTGTTCCTGCCATACAGTGTGTTTTGCGGCCCCCGTACCACCTCGATACGTTCCAGGTCAAGCACGCCGAAGGTGTTCACCGTGGGGGAATTAAGCGGCACCTCATCGATATAAATACCCACAGCGCCCACCTGGTTAATGCCGAAATTGTTATCCCCAACACCACGCAGGAAGATATTTCCACCGGTGGCCGCACCGATGGTTTTCCACTGGAGATTGGGCGCTAATCCGGCGATATCGTCGGAGCGTTTTATGAGATTCGCCGCCATATCATTCTCGGTGAAGACGGTTACGGCAAGCGGTGTATCCTGCAGCGCCTCGGCTTTGCGCTGTGATGAAACAATGATTTCCTCCAGCACTCGCTGGTTCGCCCCCTGCTCAGCGGCATCCCTTACATCAGCAGGGAGAGCGCTATCGGTACCCGCCTGCTCAGCCGTGCCGGGCACCACAACCGCCGAATATATTGCCACAAATCTGTGCTTCAGCCCTGCTGTTGCTGTTGCTGTTGCTGTTGCTGTTGCTGTTGCTGTTGCTGTTGCTGTTGCTGTTGCTGTTGCTGTTGCTGATGATGACAATGATGATGCCAAGCTTTTATCACAATTTCTATGTGCCAACACATTTAGTTTTTTTCCTTTGCTGATTTTTCAATTGACAGTACGGGGTTTTCTTAATAAGGAAAAAAAAGTGCAAACCGAAGTATTTCGTAGAGATGACAATGTTTCCATACTATCATCAAGGACATTTTACCAGTTCCCCCTAACACCTCTTTCCTTGTTACGCTTTTGAGAAAAAACCGATTTAATACAGAAATTTTAATGCGCTGAAATAGTTTTTATTCATCTATTGCAGATCAACTTTTACAAAGTGCCTTGCGATATTAATTTTTTGCAGTCGTTATTAATACACATAGCATGTAGTATGATTGAAAGTTTCTTTAAAGAGAGAGAGCAACACTTCTGTTAAAATATTTTTCCGTTTTCGTCAAGTTCTATGAGACATGGCGCATCGGTATATTTTTACTCAAGATGCTCTTCCTGATGACGCCAAGGTCTCATATTTGCTTGTCACGACACGCTATGTGGATTACATAAAAAGAATTTAGTGGATTCAGTATTCTTAAAGAACCAACCAAAGAGAAGAAAAAGCAAAGGAAAAGTAGGAGACAGGGTTGCTAATGTTTGAAATTAACTTGAAGAATGAAATGATTTGGCTATAAGGTGAAGCTGAGCACGGATGATTTTTATTTCAAAAACAGTCCTTGGTATTTCAATCAAGTTATGTATCACACTTGTAACCCAACCATTAGCATTTATCGAGTTAAGTGGAAGAATAAAGCTGAATGATCTATAAGTACTTGTTTCTCTTATCCTTTCTTTTTTTCCTTCTTTATTTCTGGTGACATATTCTCAAAACGCAAAAATCACCTCTAAAAGTTTCTTCAAAACGTATCTGAGAATTTGCACGTGCACTTGGACTTTCGCGGTTTCTGAAACCATTCTGGTTTCCTGGTTTTCTTGTAGTCGAAATAAACATCTGAGAATATAGTAACAATTCAAGGGGCTCACTTTGAGAGCACAAGAGACGTCGTCAAGAATCAAGGGAATCGTTATACTTTCAGCAATGCCCTCTAAAGAAACAATTTTATTTTACTCCTAAGGAAAGGTCTGCTAAAAGTCTCTATTAATCTGCTGTCATTGTAATGTTATGTAATGTATCTATCGTGGCGCAGCAGACTTGCTCTAGACACTTGGTGATAACAATCGTTCAAGTATTTCTTTAAGAAGGAATTTTGATCACTGAGTTAGCAGTAGACATCAGATGTATAGCAGACATTCTTTATGCCCGTTATGATAAAATAGAGAAGGAAAAGTTGCGGTAAATATTCAATCCTCGACCTGATTTTAATTTGTGAGAATAAATCCTTTTGAGATATGCAGGTCTTTCACAAAGATAGAGATGGGCGGCCAGTGCTGGCTTGCGGTACTGTCAGGAATCAGAAACTAATTGCCGCAATTGACGGGGTTTGTAAGAAATCTCTTTTAGTGAGTTCAATACATCGGTACTCTTTGGTTATATCAGGCTGTTAGAAGCAATACCACAATTGTTTGAAATGGCGAGGAAATGGTATAATACACAATGCATCATTTACTAGCCATTGGTTGCACCATACATGTGTTCTTTATTTAATTACGTCACGGATACGTCATAAGGACACACCTTGTGGAATCAGAAAAATAAAGCTGGTCTCTTGTACAAGAGGATTTTGTAAGAACTTTTACTTTGAGCATTATAGAGACGTTCAGAATTCTGTAATAATAATTGTAGAGAACATGTTCCAACTAGTGAGTACATTTCAACTAGTACAATGATACTAATACAGCTCTTTGTACAAAATACTCTGCAAAGTCGTGTCACTGCAAGTATGAAGAAATGTTTAATATCGAGTTAGGAAGGGGAAGCTGGAATAAGTAGAAGAGGGAATGCCCTAAACGTCTAAAAGTGGAGATCAAGAGTAATTGCAGTCCTATATACGTTCGCAAAAAGATTGTTTTCTTGTCTAAAACAATTTAATTACAGCATTGCCTTAATGTATAAATGTAGGTAGTGGTTAGTACAAAAAATAACGATCTATAGAAATAAAAAGTACAATTTTAAATAATGTCGTGCTCTTTCCAGTGTACAGGTTGTGTATTTGCTTAACTTCAATCTCCATGACAAGCTTCAAATACGGTTCCTTTAACCTGTGCACTTAAACTCTCTTCCAATATTCCGACAAAACCATGCAGAATTTTTGCTTATATGTATGTTGATGTATTTTAATTGATACAATCAATTAGCAAATGAACTAATTAACGTAGGTTGGAATAACTACTCGGGCAATAGAAATGTTTCTAAATTCAAATTAGGAAGAAGAGACATAACAAATCCATTTATGATTCATGCACAACAAAATATATATGTTTGTACTCTCAAAGGGCTTGATAGAATGAACTTTAAAATTGTATTTTATCAAAGAGCAATAGTCTTGAGCTAAAGGATACTTTCAAGAGAAGGCATTGCTAGTATTGGTATGTACATAGGCTATACTTGGCAAAGTATGTTAAAATATTGTGAGGGAGATATGGCCTCAAGGTTTTACTCCGCATTAAATTTAAACAGTGTTCGTTTTCATTAAAAAAGAAGCGACAAGATTAAACAAAATATCAACTGAATTTGCATGTGAAAGAAAAAATAGTGAGTTAAAAATAGTGTAATTATTACGATGTCAAATACACAATCTATCCAAGTGAGGAACGTGAGTACAAGAATTTTGTATAAGATTGATTTAAAAAAAGCTATATGCTGGTTAAACAAATAGGTGACCAAGCATCATCATAAATTTCAAATAAATTTTCAGGACTGTTGCATAACTTGATGGATGATTTTACATTCTGATAATGATGCCTCCTTCTACAGTTTTTACCTCTAATATCTTATATTTGTTGCCGCTTTGGCTTTAATTTCTTTGGGCACTGTCCTTTTGTCCGTAAGGAATATGTATTCAACACAATATGTTTACTGTTCCTTAGTAAGTGACTTGCGACGTCAGTATTATTGTAGTATGAAGTATCATCAAGATGATTAAGATATAAGATATCCAAAAAATTATAACAAAGTCATTGAGAAGCAATACATATACATTGCAAAATGACTACACAATTTACAGATCTTCATTTTCAAAAGAATACACAACAAACAATTGATCGGAATTGTGTATGCCAAAAGTATTTATGTTAAATTTTGGAGTGTGCTATTTTCTAAAAATTATTTTATTTTTATTTTTTTACCTTCGACGCTTTCCATCATTGCAAACAACGGTCCATACAGCACGTTAAATAAAGCTTTCAGAACATAGTACCATCTTTAAGGTGACAAGTGGAAAATGACACGTAACTTAGTGATTTCAAACTGAAGTGGTAAATGCAATGTGTAATGTCTTTACTCACCTAGTTTATTTATTGGATAAAGAAGCTGATATTGCTGCCTTTACGGACTAAAGGAAACGTTAGTTACACTAGATGATACAGTTAGGTACACTAGATGATGCAGTTAGGTACACTAGATAATAGAGGCCTCCAAAGCACTTGTCTGGTACCTAAATTTTACTAAATTCAGCACAGTCATAACTAACACAACACAACACAACACAACACAATTCAGAATGATAAATCTGTGGATGTTTCTCCACATCCACAAACTGTATAAAAAACAAGTTATGACACTTTTCTCTCATGCAGTACATCCCGTGTTCTGCTTTGACCTTCGACCTTCGAGCAGAAAAAAGGTATCAAATTATGGTTTTCGCTAATGAGAAGAGTTGGGCCTTATTTCCTTCTTCTGCCACTCCCTTAAATTGCTCTGATTAATGGTCTCCCTTAATTTAGACATTATTTATGATCTTACTTCTACCAGCTGTTGAGTTTGAGGCAAATGGACCATCTGGAATTCTATTGTTCAACGAATTCTATTGTAGCGTTCTATCTGATACTTTAGAGGTACAAGTGTTGAAATCCTATTAAAACTTACATTTCCACTAAATGCCCAATCCATTTTTAAATCTGGAAGTGACAATTGACCAAAATGTAATAAATCTCCTCTCATTTGTGGGCAGCCCTGCTCTATTGTTCTTCGCTTTAGAATTGAAACAAGATAGGCATGTACCCCACAGATTGCAAATAGCAGGTTAATGGAACTCATGGTGGTAAAAGATTTTAAATGCTTCCACACTAGCATGGAAGAGCAGCGAAGTTAGGGTTGGTATTATCAAAAGTCAGTTGAAAACATCTTTAAATATATGTTTGTGTAAACAGGCCATTAGCTTCAATGGTGTACGTAAACAGTGTCCCCATAAGATATCCCACCCCCTAGAAAGACTGATGACCTATTAAAACTGTGTGAGATTCTACAATATTCAAGTTTGCTGCTCTGAATTTAATCTTGATCTTTCTGCTTCTGCACGGTTGTACGTAATACAGTGTACAAGCTGTCAAGGTGTATTTAACCAGGCCCACAGCACTTTTATTTCAAAGGAAAAGGATACAAGACATTACCTTCATCCTAGACCAAAAGAGTCACCTATTCCATTTTCATACATTATTCTCTTTCTTTTCCCCATGCGATATCATTCTTCGAACAAACATTAAACAAATATGAAATTCCTAGTCCCTTGACTAACGGTCTTCCTAGTTTTTAAGTTAGTAGTAACAGTTTCTTCAATTTCATCTTCAAAGAATACTTGTGCACATTTATGTTTAAAAGAATAGATGTTAACATAATGCTATCGTTATAGCCATCCCCTTAACCCTCTGAGTTTTCCCTTCGTCCCTAGCTTTGCCCGTCAAGGCATACATAATGTGAAACGAGACAATATGGTAAGTACAATTTGCATGAAATACTCTATCAGCACGATTTCTTTGTTTTAGCAGTCCCTCAATCCAAAACCCCTGATGAGCACTGGGCCCGACGTTGAAACTACCCTAAATATACAGAAAAACCAACAAACAGGCTAACTAATAAATAAAGGGTAGCTGGGGTGTCCAAAGGCAACGCCCCTCAACTTAGGCTACTGGACAGAAAAGCAAACCAAGAGGCAGGCTCAACTGCCCAGTGGGGACCGCCTCTCGCGGATAATGGAAAGAATCTGTCGTCAATGAGAACAAATACTACATTCATTCCTTGCCCAAATGGTCGAGAAGCGGAAAGGCCGAGACTCCCGTGTTCGTTGCTACGGCCTTGTGTTAACACTTCGTTGATAGCTTAGTAACACTTTTATATCTGGTGCAAGCTTAACAATGTACTTTTTCGAGTATTTTCTTAAACGGAGCAGCCTTTGCCATCACTCTATCCATGAGAATGAGTTGATAAAAGGACTTTTACAAGGGGGTCAACAAGTCAGATATTTGTTACAGTTTCACTAGACACTCCATTGTTTTACGCAAATCTCTATACTAATCGTCAACACCTCTCAACATCCGTTCGAATATTTCACACCAACGAGTAGATGCTGCAGGCATACCTCCAAGAAGCACGTTCTTTGTTTTAGCCCACTTCTACTCAAAGTTGCCGATTGTTTCTTAGATTATGCTTCAACTGGTAATTATGCTGTCAGATATATAATTTTCTAAGTTTTAGAAACTGAGGCACTGTAATTTATCACATTCAAAACCATCCTTTTATCTCTCATTGTAGCTCTTGTTATCTATTATGCCTCTTTTACTTCTCAAAATGTACAACAGTTTGGGCAATGTCGAGAAACTACTTCCCACAGCGCCAAAAAATCGGAACATTTGCCTTCGACGGCAATAGAAGATTGAATGCTACACACAGAAGTTGAAACCCTATGCAAATACTTACAATAAAGATGCACACCTGCACCGCTGAGTTTTTCGCACAGCATGAGATGTTATTATTAGAATTTTTTCTGAGGTGATACGCGAATGAAACAGCTGAGTGCTATCAAGCAGCATGCCAGCTGTTACCGTTTGTCCCTCAGCTTGGTCTGCTTGCTGAACAGCAGGCGCAGCTTGTTGAGTCTGCGCAGTTCCAACTCATGTAATTCTTGGACTCACTTTCACTTTTGATCGAATCAAATAGAGGCCAAAATCTCTGGCACCTGCAATCGCAGTGAATTCACGTTCAGAATTTCGAGTTTCTACAGTGTTGCAGTGTTCTGCACTCGTATCATTAAAAATATTCGTTTTGGAGATTCACATTAATAAGCCCCGAGACACCGCAAGGAAAGGAGCAGGTTCAAAAACATTACAGCATTAAAAGCGCCTATCACGTGGGAACTGTTGACATGAATTTTCACTATTTCCCCCCCAACTTTATCAAAACTCTCAAGACCAACATTGAAGTTGTCGTGCATTGTAAGTTACGACCATTTAGTAACAGACAGGGGTCTACGTAAAGCTTGTGAGTGGCATGACAGAGGAATGATTTTTTATAATCTGGTGTTTCTTGATATTGATCTCTTGAAATCTTTCTTGGTACTTATTCAATTTTACAGATTTGATAGTTTACAGATGTGCAATATGCTTTAATTTAAGTTAATTTAGTTTCATTTAACCTCCCTCTGGTTTAAATACTTGAATGGGAGGTTAAGCAAAAGTTAGTCCAACCACAATTGTTCGATGAATAGCTCTCATCCAGGGGAGTAACGTAGGCTGAAATATGCCCATCGACAAAGCAGAGATTTTACAGCCTCCAGTTGGTAGACCAAGAGCGGACGCACGCTGTCGTTACTCTACTCCTACTTCTTTTGCCACCATCATATTAATACGGTACTCCTAGGTTTGACGCTTTTTGTGTACATCGCTCTGTAGTAAGCGCTGCATTGCCATAGTCAGAGGTCTGCCTATTTTTAAAAAATGATTTTCGACGTTTGCTGTAGTTATGGTATCATGCAATGTTCCATGGTAAGAATTAAACCTTGTATTAAAAATGAACGCCAACCACAGACATATAAGCACCTCACCCTTGTGAAAGCCGCCATCAATTTTAAACCTGGCGTCTTCCTCGCGAAAAATAGGCCGTGAAACACAAAAAGTGCAATACAACACACGGTCGTTTGCTATTTTATCATGAGGGTTGCTTGCCAAATTTTTAAAGTGTAAAAAGAATAAACAAAGTTGGCGGAATTAATAATGAGAACGAATTCCTAATTGCCATGAAAGTCAAAATCAAAAAGTGATCTCCCGTCCAAAACTAAAATTACGATAAACTTTATATCTAAATGATTGTAAATGAGCTACACTCCGTAAAGGGAAAAGTCTCTTGTTGCAATTTTAACGTACGCCTTGCCATAAATCTGAAGATCAGGCATCACCGAGGTAGGTCACAGGTTTGATCCCTGGTTCTGATATAATTATGATCTATCTGTTTTTTCAAATATCTATGAGAAACTACTTAAAATGAGAAAACAATTGTTAGAATCATGGGTCGCGACTTGTCACTTTCTCAATGGCGCTATTACAAGTCGGTACCAGTATCCTAAAGTTTCCCAATTGTCAAAACAGTTCTGTTACTTCATCGGTTGACATCGCATCCTGCCCTACAAAGTTGCTTTACAATGTATGCTTTACAATGTCATGTAACTTAACCTTAGACAAACCAGCATCCTTCTGAATGAATCGATCAAACGTTTATCGTACTTTATTACTCGAAAAATCTAAAAATTTGGTAGAGGAACAAAGATGTTATAACTCGGCTTTGAATTGCTTTCAATTTATTCCTAGATTTGTCTAATAGCAAGGAAGCAGCATTAAGGTGTTCATTACAGTCCGTCGTGTAACACTTCTTTCTTCAGAGTTGATGTATCCATCCGTTTTATTCTAAAACTATGACATGATTATCTAATTATCCTTTTCGTGTACAATACTATACTGTTTATTACCTATGTATTGTTTCAAATTCTTTCCTCATTACTAAACAATTTACGATTGCTTCTGTCTTAAAATCTAATGTCCTCTCTTTTCGGGAAAGCATTGTAATGAGTTGGTATTTTAGGATTGATGTGAATATGATATAGAGAAAATGATTATGCTTAAGAGACAACAAAGGAAACCATTGTTGGGGAAAATCAGGAAACAAGAAAGAAAGAAATCGGAAATGCCCAGGTAGCAATTTTCTAAACGTCTTACCACTGTACAATATATGCTCAAGATTGATGTTGTCGATATTGATGGACTTTCAAATAAACGAAACAACCATAAAAGCCAATAAAAGGGGCAGAATCGTGTCAGTTAAAGCCACATTTTTATGATAAAGGTTACAGAAAATTCTATAGATTGAGAAGTAGCACTGCCCCCAAAGGCGATTGAGCGTGGTAACTCTTTTAATATCCGGACCATTTGTCTTACCACCAAGATATTGCTGATCATAGGAATGACTATTCCGCTGATCCGCTGATCATAGGAATGACTGTTCTTGCTTACAGACTGGTACTCATTCCCAGATCTCCGTGAACCAGGCTCCACTTGCGAACAACGTCTTTGGAAGTAAAGGTACAAACTAGATAAATAAATGAAAAGTCCACTGAGAAAGTGCTGCCTAAAAGTGATAACCGAAGCTCAAGTATGGAAAGCATGAACTTTAATGGCGTACGTCGAGTCAAAAGACGTACCAAAACGAGATTACTAAAGCGATAACGTGGTGTAACCTCGACATGCAGGCCTACGCAATCTGTTTGCATTCTAGAGAGATCTTACTTCACAGAGGCTGTTTAGATCCAAAGTTATTCAGAAATACAAAGAAACATTATATTTAAGCAACTAATTAGGACAACATTATATATATGGCTTTTTTCAAAGCTTGGCTTAAAACTGAAAAGACTTGACAACTAAAATGTAATGGAAGTGGCTGATAATCTTTTGAGTGTTTCCTTTTGTAAATGGAGTACATACATATATTTTGAGCATGCTTTTTGAGTATAGGTTTAGATAGATTGTCCTCTTTGAATATTTGAATTGTACACAGTAAGAATGCTGATCACAGATAAAAGAGGGCTATGATGGGTATATTTTATCATTTTATTATATACTTAAGAGGAAACTTAAGCCATATCACTTGATTTAAAAACAGCAAGTACTAGATTTGAGATACAAGATAAAAATTGTCACTATTAATAATCGACAAATCTAGTAACTGAGTGGTTTAAGAGCCATAGATGATTTTCTTAAGGACCACTTGTGTCAGTAACTTTGATTTAGGGACTAAAATGAGACAAGAGGACATTTAAGTAGCCCATCTGTACATTTTGATAGTGTTAGAAACTAAAAATATAACATGTTGAATAATTGTATATATATATATATACATTTGCCATCAGTTTGTCTTATCTGTGGAGTACTTTGTACACTTTGCTATATTGCTATATATATTGCTATATTGCAATGTATATATCATTGTTATGCATTGATATGCCATGCATTATGACTCATGTGGCAATAAAATGACCACTATCTTCGCCATTCTGAGACATGCATGCAACATGGCAACAAACCATCCAGATTATAAAGTGAGGATTGGTTGGGGTAATGATTATGGGCTACTTTTTCATCAATGCTTGTACAATGTATACAATTGGCTATTCAAAGTTTGGATTCAGTTATAGCTCATGATATCTTAAGTGTAACAATATTTCTTGCAAGCCCTCCTAATAGACAGAAAATTTTGTCCCATCTTGGTTTGGCACAACAGTAGGCCTATTATGTGGGATTATTGCATGGCAAAGGCATGTTTAATGGCATTATGCAAGAAGCTAAACTTGAACTCACAGAGTTTAGTACATGTCATCATGCATGTACGCAGTGTATCCAATGGTTGAGTCAGAATTAGGTAGATATATAGGACACTAATGCAGTCATCCAACCACATGGATTGCTATCATTATCAAGCAAACATACTTTGTATTTTGAAAGGAAGGTGCTACAATGAATGCAGAAGGAACATGAAAACATACAATTCATGGTTATGATAAAAGTGGTTTAAAATTTTAAAATCATTAGAATTTGATTCCTCGAATATGGTAAGGATTACATAGATTCACACCTAACTCACTGTTGGTACTATTGCATATAAAGAGCGTCCTCTCTCCTTGTACTGATAGTCAGTTAAAATAGTTGGACAATGCAATTATTGTAAAATGCCACAGATCTTCAAGGCTTAACTGTAATATTGGCAAAGTAGTTGTTCTTGCAGGTGGGGATACAATTTATCTTCATTATCAAGGGCTTTCATGCTATAACTGTAACATTTTTTTCTCTCAACTTGTAGATTAACTTAGAACCAGCAGGAAAGCTGCACATTTTTATTGAATTAAAGTCAGGGCAAGGTTAGTACATTTTGTGTGAAACTAATGTATGTCACAGTATACACAGTTAGAAAAATGTAATGTTTGTCCTTGTTAATATTGAATTGCACAATTATGCCACAAGCAGAACCAGTTATCTCAATTGCAATTGCTCTTTAATCAATTTCCGAAGATCCTTCATTTGTATTTTAATCGAAATAAAATGTTTTGGAGTTTATTGTCACATTTGGCCTGTTACATGCTTACTTTGCCCATTGTCTAATTTATTCTACCTTTGCACATAAGTTAAAGGTATCTCTTGGTGGCTTTAGTAATAAGCAATTATGCTCATATGTTTTATTAATCCTTATAGCCACAGGGATTTATGTAATTGCTTTCATGCAATCTCCTGACCAGCTGTCTTTGTGATAAACATTTGTACCAAAGAAGTGGATTTATATAAAAAGATTATTGTGAAAGAGGAATTTCTATGGCCCCTCTATAAAAACCTGGGGACAAGATCTAGATAATAGACATGGAAATGAAAAATTTGTGTTATGTGGTATTTCCTTTCAGTATATTGTAAGGAAAGGGCTATTACCAATATATTCCAAAGTTTCCTTAAACCTCTTTCCTTAGTTTGTAAATAATATTGCAACAGTTTTAGTACAATGGAATATTTGTGCAGCTAACAATCCAGAAAAAATCCTTTGTTTCATTCCCAATATCTGTTTCCTGAATCAAACTTCAATTCCAAAAAATGTAAAAGCCAATTGAATCAACTGAAGATTGCTTTGTATTATTGAAAAAATTTATTCTCATTTTTTATGTCCTGTAAAATTTACTCTTATCTATGCTTTCCTTTAAACCTTATTCTCAAAGTACGGGAAATTACTTCTTTCTAGATATGAAAATCTGAAAATGCTGAGGATGTTATTCATGCGTAATAAGACTGTAGTATATGTGAAGTTACATATGGGTTTATTGGTATTAACAAAACATCATTTTTCATTGTAGAAGTGGAAGCACCTGCATCAAAAAAGTTCTCAGAAGGAAGGGACAGTGGATATTTCAGCAAAAAGGCCAGGAGGAGAAATGCTGTCAGGCGGAGGGTTCATCAAATCAGTGGGCATAAATTCATGGCAACATATTTGCGACAGCCTACATATTGTTCACATTGTCGAGACTTCATATGGTCAGTAATAGTCAGTTGAGTTAATACCTGTTTCAATACTTAATCTATATTTCTTATAACATTTAATTGACATGGTAAGAAATTTACATTAGAAGGAAGGCATAACTGAAAGACATGTCAGCATGATGTTCTTTACTGGCCATGTGCGTGATGTAACAACAAGTAAGGACCAAGGTGGAAAAATTCTTATGAAAGGTTATATCTTAGGCAGGAGATTGAAGATGGAAAGAGTTTATAAAGGTACTAGCTGCAGAAAATTCTGTAAGATGCTGAAGATGCTGTAAATGACATGTATGCAAATACAGAGAGACAGGTCTTGAGTAACTGGAATGTCTTGGAATTCTTTGGAATGCATATGACAGCCAAACCAAAGGAAGTGATGAACTTTGGTCCTTGATATTTTAGATACAGTAACAATACCATTGTGATACAATATGGAAATATGAGAAAAACTGCTCTATTCTGACAATGTGGTCATCACTGCAGTCTTGATACAGCGGAAGAGGAGGAGAATGTATATTGGAAATGGGAGGGTAGTTTGTACAGAAAAGAAATGAAAGAAAATGCAGAAGAGAACAAGATTATTGTACTTAGGGGAGTAACACATGAATAGATCAACATCTGATCAGAGGCTGGAAAGTTTGCTTTGGAGTTGAAACCCCATGGAGTGTACAGAAAAGAAACAAATAAAAGACTGAGGCAGCAAGTGAAGAAAGCATGGTGAAAATTGAGGAAGCAAGTGGAGTTACAATAAACACAGAAATGTCATTATAGTTCAGATAAAAGGGTTGAAAAAGTGTTTCAAGCCAAGTTTTTATTTTATAAAGTAGGAGTTTTTGCCGTAAGGAAGGAGAAAGAATCAAAACTGCAAGAACAGAGATGAAGTGACATTGTAGATAGGGTTATTTCTTTAGTGAAAAAGAAGTAGCTGAGGATGCCTATAGAAAGCCTTGAATCTTTAATGTGAGATATCTTTCTATCCTGTGCAAAAGGCAATGAAGTTGCAAGTAAGTGGGTTAAGTATTGTGGGTATACATAGATACAGTGAAACAAGATACATGCAACGTAATGGTTAAAGAAAAAGACCCATTGAAAAGCTGCAGAAGGATAATTGAAGCAGCTGACTCGTCTCTGAAGCAAGATAGAAAGAATCGATGACATTTACTGACTTTTTTATAGAATTTTGTGGTTTCATTGTGAAGGGTAAAACTGTTGGGATATATTGTTCTTTTTAGTATATCGACAAAACGTCCAGAATGACATCCACACACAACATTCCAATCCACTTACTGGTACTAATGTCACTGCAAGCTATTGGATGTTTTTAGCATTTGTATTACCATACGTCCTTGATCAAGCCCCCATGGGCTTATTTTGCAAAATTTATTAGAATGGGGCTTACTCACGGGGAGGGCTTATTCTGTATCAGCCAAAAATTGTCAAATAGATATGCTTTCATGGCAATATCTAAGTCCAAGTACGTCGAAAAAGAAGAAGAAATTCAGTTAAAAAATAGAATCAAATGTATTTAGTAAAATAAGTAATCTCCAACATTATCAAATATAAAATTATCAAAATCAAATAACCCCCGTGGGAGCTTATGAGAGGGTGGAGGCTGATTTTGCTAAAAATATTAAAGGGCGAGGTCTTATTTTAGGGGGGGGGGGTTAATTGAAGTTGGGGGCTTAATAGAGGATTCTACAAAAATATATCTTTTCAAGTAATTATCTTAAACTATTAATATTGTCTTTTACTTTCTAACTGTCTAGGTTTGTTGCACCAATTCCACAGTTTTTAGACTTTTCCGTATGCCATATGTTTCATGTGCACGCTCTCCCATCTAAACAGTATCAGAAGTTAAAAAGGATGGAGGTTCTTGGTTCTTTGAATTTCTCTTGCTACATATGATGCAACTTTCCTTTTTTCTTACAGGGGTGTAATTGGAAAGCAGGGGTACCAATGTCAAGGTGAGGCAATGCTTAAAATGCTACTCCTTGCCTATTGTGGCAGAGAACATATTTCTTTCTCTCTTTTCCTTTTAGCACATTTTTTTGAGATGCAATAGCAATGAATTATTTCCCTAGATTTTGAAAATCGAAACTATGAATAAAGCTGGAATATGTCATTTGACGTGTATCGTAGAGATAAAAGCTGTAGAGCCCAAATGAATCATCCCAGTTACATCATGAAAAAGCTTTAAGCTAGAACGCGCATTGGGTTTGAAGAGAATTAATAAGAAAGACGTACTGTGTCAGTCTGAAAAGTGAAAGTGGAACACAGGAAGGGAACACTTTTCATATATACACTGTTTATTTAAAAGAACATGAGGATGACTGACCTTCCCTCTTCAGATGGGAGGTGTCAGATTTGTCATTGAGGTGTAGGTTCGAAAGCGTAGGTAATACGGAGTTCAAGAGTTACTTGTCAACGGTCGAAAAAAAAAACAATAAAGAAAGCGCTACCTTGCACTGTTCAGCATCAGCAAATGGTTTGATACTTCCCATATGGCCCTTTGGGGCCAGGAGGAGTAAATGCAACATCAGAACCGTGGATTTTTACAGTATTGAAAGCACTCTGTTGTCAGCCTCTCTGAAAAGGGAGTCTCCCTCTTGTAAGTGGAGCTTCTTTCCTGGTACGTCGGCGCGGAGGTGTAGGCAGTGGACATATCAGTCCATGGGATGTCTGGAATAATTTGGGCACGACTATGCTAGAACTTTTTGATGAATGTTTGACATTGTTACTTGCAACCTTTGGGGTATGTTAGAGTAAGAAAGGTGATCAGCCTTGAAAATTCAATTGTCGAAAGGGTTTAGATCTCGAAAGTGGTGGGAAGTTTCTGGGTTTCTGGCGACCATGCTTATATTAGAACGTTTGCCTTTTTTGAAAATTGTTTAGTATCGTAATGTTTATTTATTATAGAACCATAATTCAAGATACCAGTAGAGAATCATTACCAACTTTTAACTGTTCAGCTCTGTAAGTATTATCTATTGGTAAGCGTATTAATTGGTATACACTTTCTGTTGTCTTACAGTTTGTACATGCGTAGTGCACAAACGGTGTCACAACGATGTGGTTACAGCATGTCCGGGCGCAAAAGTGGCGGGGGAAGAATGTGTAAGTATGTGCTCACAAGTATTGCAGTCTAGCATCTTGGCGATATGCAGACAAACGTTTTCTTGGCGTTTAGGGTAATAGTTTAAATTAGACGTTTTGCAATTGTGTCACGTACTTCACTCACTGCCTCTAAAATAGACCAAAGATCAACGAGTCCACGCAATTGTAGGCAAGGCATGAAGTAGTAAACAGTATTTTCGTCAAAGCGAAAAAAGTAGAAGCTAGAGAAAAATACGGAACTCCTATTTTATATAGTGTACCAAGCAGTTAAGACGATAAGCTTGATACGCATGTAAATTCGTGCTTTTTTTTCGTTTTCGGGAAACAAAAGAACTCATGAACACATCCGTACTGCCCCTGATATTTTTCAGGATCCTTGATCTGTACACTAGAAAGGCTTTACTGCTTTTTTGTAGTTTATGAAGATAACCTGTTCACTTACTAAAACCTTTCAATTCGTCTCAAGCGGAAGTATCAGATCCACAAAAAGACGTAAACTCACCCTTTGTGTAGATGTTTTATAAAGAATTTTTTTGATTACGTAGGGTATGGCTTGACTAAATTGACCCCCACACCCACCCGCCAGTCTGCAATTCTTTATATGTAACGCCTCACTAGTATATCGTTATAATCATCAGAGCATTTGTACCTTCCTTGTACTAAGTTTAGATATTTTAAAAACCCATTAAGCCCACATTAAAAAATACTTCTTTTATCTGACCAATAGTCTTCTGTATTTTCTAACGAAATAATCTAATGGTTATTTGTAATCTTCACTCCATAAAGTTTGACCTCGTCAAAGCAGTAACTAGTGTAGTCGCATTACTTGTGAAATAATAATCGTACCAGAAAATGGTAGTGGAGATGTATTGTGTTCCAAATTAGGCAGTGGCTTATGTAAAAATTTCTAAAATTGCCAGAAATATATGTAGAAAGAGATCGAGATTGATGTTGACCCCCTTATGTTTTACTCTCTACCTATCAATCGTGAATTGAAGTTTCCCCAATACGTAGTAACTGTATGATATGTGTGTTTGAAAGCCCTTACCGAACGTAACAGCGTTAGCTTTGTAGCTATGAGGTGGTTCGAGAGAGATAGGTGAAACAGAAACATACCGAACGCCACTTACAACCTTGTTTGTAAGTTTACTGTTACTGATTACGTAGAATAGTAGCGCGGGTTGTATCCATAGCGCATTTCTGTAGACGGAGCCCCTACTTCACCTTTCACATTGTTTGCCTTTGGTAGAGTTAAGACGTGGGGGTACAGAAGGCGAGAAGATTTATCTTTCGGTGCCATACCGCCCCGCGGTTCATTCCCCTCCTAGGGAGAAATAGACAAGGCATTGTTTATCAGGGTGTAAAATGTCTGCCAACGATGGCTCTGCGTAGATTTTATCTACTGATATAAGACATTTTGTTACAGATGCTGCTCGCAAAGTGAATCAGCACGGCAGTTGTAAAGACGGATTGACATGCTAATCGTGACTTATAATAACGGCAGCTGTAGGAGGTATATTATACTCCTTGATCACTGCTTGCGAGGGGAGCTCCTTCTCTAAAACAACTTTGCAACATCGTCGAATTTCTAAGGTCTTGCTGAAAGCTTTACGCCGTCGCAGTCGTTTTATTGTCTTGTATTCAGGTTGTGTTAAATCGTGGTCTTTTGGCTGAGCAGTTATTGTGGGCTACCGTTTTGACGTCATTAGCTAGAAGTTCATTTTATACGGGCAGTGATTGTTAACTCGAGATGTTTTCTGTCGATCCTTAATAAATGTGTTTCTCTACTGATAAGACCTATACTTTTGGTTATGGCTATCTATGAGTCTTAGGCAATACGTAGTGGTCATACTGTAGCTTTACGAAAAATATATCCAAAAAGTAGATTGATCTAAAAGTAGATCTAAACAAGGAAACAGCAACTGTCGCCTATCCGCATGCAACAGACGCTGCTATAGACTTTCCTCAAGCCCGATTTCCCGGTCATGGTGACGCCCAGGGTATCTCTCTTCAATCCCGTATTATTTTGAAAGAGTATTTAAAACTGATATCAGGACGTTCTTCAGGGCTGCAAAGCAGGACCCTTCCTGTAGGTTACTTACGCAACTAACAAAAATAAAGTTAAGTTCTAAGGTTCATATTGCACTCTTTTTTATTTTACAGTTTGTTGGATCTTCAAGATTTAAGATTGATATGCCTCATCGTTTTGTGGTCCATACCTATAAACGGCCCACTTTCTGTGACCATTGCGGATCTCTCCTATATGGGCTATTCAAGCAAGGCATGCGGTGTGACAGTAAGTATATGTTTCTTTCGTACTGATGTTATTGGTTGAAACAGCATTTCAAACCGAAGGGAACTAGTAGAATTTACAGGGAGTCTATCACTGCATTTTTCCAGTTAGGAACTTATATTAGCCGTCAGTTGAAGTTAGTACCGAAATGTAATGCTTGCAAACCACAATTGGTTGATTTATTTGAGTTTTGTGGATAATTGTAATACCACAGTACCTATAAAAATTGTGCAGCCCAGCTCATGTAAAGGAGTTTTGGCGCATTTATGCCGACCCAATACATTCCCGAGTAAATATTTCATTAGTAAGGCATGGCGAAATGTTTGTGCCAGTGTATCTGATTACTTTGCAGAGCCAAGCCGTTGCTATAAAAGCGTTTGAATGAATACATCGTACGTTATCTTAAATATATCTTATATAAATCTTAAATACAATGTATAGATAGAGGCCGCCGAAGAGACGGCATTCTGATTTCGGTCACTTCCTGTTAGAAAGATTACGGGTTCATAAAACTTGATAGCAATGAATATACGTTGGTTCTTTTGAACGCTTTGCTATAAAACTTTGCATTTTTTAATAAGTCATTGATTCAGAGGATTGAGGTTTGCAATCTGGTAATAGTACGGGCAACTTCGACATCGATTTTTTTAAGATGAACGTATCTGTATGTATTTAGTGGTCAATGTAGCTACACTTGCTTAAGTATATACTTGAATATTTGCATCAACCTCTTGACCAAGGAAGAACTGCCCTCCGGCCCGTCATCAATCCAAAGCCCATTAAAGTTAGAAAGTATCATCGAGAAGATAAGATTTGAAATGTTAGTTTTGAAAAGAACACTAGAGAAATAGAAAATACATCAAATCCCCGGTGGTGACATTTTTTATTTCTCAGGTGTTCTTTTCAAAACTAACATTTCAAATCCTCTCTTCTTGAAAAAACATATCGAGCCTAAACATCGAACTTTAAATGTTGTATGATTCCTCACTGGGATATAAACTAGTAGCAGGACGATTGTAGTTAAGATGTCCTGTTCAACATTTTACTGTGAAATAATCTCGTATGACTTCTTTGGTCAACAAAAATTACAAAAAGGAATAATTAAAAAGTGGGATGACGAATCACACTGAAAGTTAAAGAATTTTCTCGTCATTAACTATATCAACTTTCGGCAAAAGCTTCCAAAAAGCATCGACTTTGATCCGTCTGAGACCAGCTAATTTTTAGCAGTCTACGGTCTAAATTGTTTGGGAGAGCTGAAACATCATTATGTAAACCCAAATTAATGTATTGGACTGGTAAACAGGCACAACATATGAAATAAGCCATAAATAATATGTATTAGATGCGAGAAATTACTGGTAGTGACATTCCCTACCGAGCAATAAACTAGCCTTCGTCTTTCTCTTTTTGTTGCGAGTGTAGTATGATGTGACACATAATATGAGAGAATGTGAATGAAATTTGGTCATGCCTGAATTTACTAGTTATTGTGTTGGATGAGACGTCAACAACAATTGCTAGTTAATTCTCGAATTCATCTTCACATTCTCATTTACAGTAACATAAAATTATCATAAAATTTAGCATAAATATTCATATTCACGTTAAGGTTTACAATCGAATTAGAATAAACCATCCATACTAACATGAATATTGACATTAAAAATGTCATTAGCATTCAAATTCACAGTAGCATAATCATTGGTATTCACATATACATCCATGCCGACATGCATATTCTCACTCATATTCGCATTCATTCACAATATAGACATTGATATTCACATTCACATTGATATTCACATTGATATTCACATTCACATTCACATTCGCATTTATTTTCACATTCACATTCATATTCGCATTCACATTCACATTCGCATTTATTTTCACATTCACATTCACATTTACAATCATATTCACTTTCACATACACATTCACATTCACCTTCACAATCATATTCACATTCACATTCACATTCACATTCACATTCACATTCATATTCACATTCACATTCACATTCGCATTTATTTTCACGTTCAAATTCACATTGATATTCACATTCACATTCACATTCACATTCACATTCACATACACATTCACATTCATAATCATATTCACATTCATAGTAGTTTCAGCATCCCGCCATTCAGCATTCATGTTCCCATTCACATCAGTAGTTTGTGATGGATTTCCAGTGCGTTAAGAAGAGAAGATGATGATCCGTTGAACCAAGGTTGGACTTTGGCAATTGATAGCCAATAGAGAACAGGGGAGACCAAGAAACACTTGAAAGCGTACATCGGACAGGACGAAATGATTGTTGGAACTGTGCAGATCTGTACACGGTAAAGATAGGTGTCAATACGAAACAAGGGTGGCGATTTGTAGACGTCGTCGCTTTTATCCTATGTTTTTTGTATTAGATAATCGACAGTTCTGCGTTGTACTAGAGGGTATCTCCATTTGTATCACAATGCCTTTTATTTAGATTGAGAAATTGCAGGCGATGCTGGATACCCCAGAATTCACCAGCTTTGAGCCTCTACCCTTACCACTCGACCCAGATGTCAAAATCAAAGGCATTGTACCACGTACGTATTTCATTTTACGTTTTAACTTTAATGGCGTTCTTAGACCATACTTTTCACCTTTTTATTTTCTAAATTTTTGAATTTTTTATTAAAAATTTACTTCTTATTCTTCTATTTTTATTTTTCTCATTTTTGTTCTTACTTTTATTTTTTTGGGTTTTTTAATTTTCTTTTAAAAAATATTTTTATTTCTAATTGTTCGAAAATTAATATTATCCGGAAAAAAATCCCCCAGACATCAAACCAAAAGCCTGTTTTGGGAGCTTAGCTGAAAGGTCATATATATTTGAGTAATCGGACGTATCACTCCTTATTTGGGTATTTTTGTATCTTTCAGCTCTTTGTTCATTCGCTCGTTGCCTGCCGCTTCGTTGGCATTTTCATTTACGTATTTTGCTTAGTTTTTGTTTGTTTGTCCGCTCTTGCACTCGTTTGTTATTCCCTAATTTTCATTACGTTTTTTTATTCTTTGTTTATAGGTTTTCTACTTTGTTTTCCCAATTTTTTGGACGTTCGTCACTGCTCTTTACTCTAATTTCTACTATTTCTCTTTACGTTTCTCTCTATGTTGTACGTTTTGCACTTTCGTATATCTTTTTTTATGTTGTTTTTTTTCATGTCTCTCAACAGTTTTCTCAGTTTTATAAATTCTGTCTTCCTAGACGGTTGCAGTTTCTTTAATAGCTTTCCACGTTAACATTTCTTTGAGGAGAAAGGCCATATCACCTTCATTTCTGAGCAACTCTTACTGCTCTTTCTACCCTGTTACTTTACTCTGTCGTACTGAACGAAAGACTAAACAAGTGTGCTTTTTATTTCCAGTAAGCAAAGTTACTTAATTGAGAAATCGTGTTGCTCAGGATCTAGGACGTGAAATTGATTTCCACCGCTTTCTAACGGGTGAACTTTTTAGTGTTTTTGCATTTGGAGTATTAGATTTGCATATGTGTCCACTAGCTTGTAATCTGTCAGTTTCTTGTCTTCTTTGAATTCAATTGTGACATTTGTTGGCTGTGTTGATCCCTTGCAGATAAAGCAACAATCTTCAGGTCAGCTCTGATGCCAATCAAATTTGCATTCAGGACTGTCAACAACAAAGAATACGTGGTATGTGCAAGCTTAAAGGTAGCTGAACGTTATTATATTAAACAGGACAAGTTTGTCAAGGCCATTTCACAAGTTGAGAATTTGTACACGTTGTGTAGAACAAGCATAAGGAGTTTTTTCTTTTTATTTAGACTCGGTTTTTGGAGTAATTAATATACAAAAGCAAAGCGTGTGAAGGCACGTTTCTCAGTCTGTTTGATTGTCATACTACTTCTTTACTTAGGGCCCCAGTCTTTTGAGAATAGAGAGATTTAACAGTGGGTAAAATCACACTAAAGCATACATAAATTCCACTGTATTGATACTTCATACATGTTAGCAATATACCAAAATCATAGACTTAACTTGTAGTCTTATCAAATGAGAACTTTCAGCCAGTATTTTACTCACTGAAGTGATTTCTTTGTGCATCATTGCGTAGTCTTCTGTACACAAGAACTCAAAGTTTGACAGGGAGGCTGCCTGGTCAGTACACATAAACTCTATGGGATGTTCAATAAAATTTCGTCACTTTCTCTGTACGTAGAAGTCTTAACTCCCATTGTGAAACTCTCCTTGTAGACCAACATCGATGCTGTGTTGTGAGTACGTTGTACTAGGGCCTCTTTCTCGATTCATTCGACACCAAGCATCTATCGTTCAATAAAAATTGCAGTAGTTTTTAGGCCTCAAATCGAGGTTGGTACACATGCTCCCTCAAGGTGTCAATATTTTTTTAGATAATAAAAAACGGCAGACAAATGATAGGCGTTCTTTACAAGTGTCTTTTGACTTCGAATATTACTAATATGGATGCAGACACTGTTTGATCTGTCCGATGAGTTTGTTATCTTTGAGTATGTACGCTGCTTTGTTAGTAAAAAAAACAAACAGGTCAAATTAAATGTTTTTTGTTTATTATTTTGGAAGTGCCTCCCATCCTCTGGTCGTCTGTTACAATGAGTATGCATGTTTTTCTTTTCAAGGCCATGTTTAAGAATGGAGATGATTTGAGGCAGGACCAGCTGATCTTACAAATTATTACACTGATGGACAAGGTATTACCTAATTGATTTGATGTTCGTAGTTTCTTATGTATATGTGGTGGTACTTACAAAACGTTTCAGGGACTATTGCAAAGTTGTTTTAAACCTTTAAATCTGCAAATAAGAGCGACTAATTAAGCGGAATGATTGCACATGCTTTTGCTAGAATATTTTTTATAACGGGGAACACTGAAATCAGCATGAACGCGAAGGGGCGTTGTCTTGCAGGTTTTAGCTACCACGAAACTACTTATAGCATAGATTTATGGGACATCACCCTTCAAGCTGTCTGTCTTCTTGACTAACTGACCGACCGACCGTACGACCGACAGACTTGCTTACCGATTTACTAACTTAGCAACTCACTGACTGACATACGTACCGACCAATTGACTGACTAACTGACAGGCAGACGGATTGACGGAGTGAGTGACTTAGTTACTGTTTCAAAAAGTACATTTTCTCTCACCACTTTCCTCTGAAATGCTGGTCCTGCTTGGAATTTGAGGCCATTCACTAATTATATATTGTGCTTGGCTTGCGATGAATGAGGATTAGGGCAATATGACGGTGACTTCACAAGGTTTAGGCAAAACCCAAGTCAATTTCAACAGACATGACCCACACTAGTTAAGTCAGTGGTGACTTGCTGCAGATAACATACTCGGGGATGGGGACAGGGGCGGTTTTCCGACGTGTGGGCCCTGCGCACTTTTCTAACGCAGGGCCCTATCAAGGAGATGTAAATTTGTCAATATCTCATCCAATTTAACTCACATAATATGGAGCTTTCAAAGTGCCTATCGTGTGTAATAATTCACATATGCAGCGGGGCCCCTCCTAAGCGCGGGGCCCTGTGCTATAACCCTGTCCGCCATACCCTAAAACCACCCCTGGAAGGGGAGAGGCATTCTTTTGCATTAATATCGTTCTTTTTTGGACAGGCCTTTCCCATCATACATGCAATAACACCTGTTACCTTCTGCTGCAATTTTTGTCACAAACGGGAAAATGGTGCGCTAATTTATGATAAAGCGTGACGTAAAGAGCGAAATATAGTGACTTAGCGTTTGTTTGATACTGTTTCGAAATTGCCTTCTACACCACTCACAACATTTCCTAATCATCATATTCCTACCATGTAGACGCAGAAATTCTGTTTGGTTCTTTGCATATTATAATCAATTTCACGTTGGTCAAGGTTTGCGTTATTAGCAGCAAGATTGTCTCTGAAAAATAAACTATTATACTTCTTAATTTTTGAGAGTCTGTAAGCTTACAAAGTTTGTTCATGAACAAAAGTGCGAGGATGACCTTTCTCCGATTCACAACCTTCTATTCTTGACTGTTCTAAAATACTACAGAGCCTCGATTATTCGAATTTTGATTATACATACTGCGAAAAATAGCTTAAATAATCGCTTTCACTTGCACCATGACGCAGGGCATCGAAAAGTCATGTAATCATAAGTATACGATACCTATTTTCAATGCTGAAATAATGAAGATGTGAAACGTATATCTGTCACATTTTTTCTGGCAATCAGGAGCATCTCTTACTAAGATCTCTTCTCTAATTTAGGTGAAAGAATTTTCCGCCGGAAAGCGAGAAAAATCACGTATTCAGCTTATGATAGAGACAGATTTGTGTGTGTATGTGTGTGTGTGTGTGTGTGCGCGCACGCGCGCGTCTCTCTCTGTGTGTATGGGTATGTGTGTGTGTGTTTGTGTGTATGTAAATTTTTGTCCCAAGTAGCTGGCGCTGTATTTGTACAAATGCTATTGCCACTTATTGCATGCATTAGTGAATTTTAGAAGGGGAGATCAGCTTAATTATGCATCATACCGGATTTTCAAGACCTAAAATTTCCGCTTCTTGGTTAAGACATCGATAAGTATTGATAGCAGCCCATCGATCTTTCTCATTCACAAACGAAACGTGTTGACCATTTTCTTTCAGCTCCTAAGAAGAGAGAACCTGGATCTGAAGCTGACACCATACAACGTACTAGCAACTAGCAGTGTACAGGGTAAGTATATTTATATAATTATGTCGATTTCTTGAAGACAGATAGCACGAGGGAAGGAAAATTTGCAGAATGGGAAAGACTCGGTCCAAATTTTGTTCTTGTTTATTTGCGGTAGTGTATTTCATGCGTGTCTTTCTTGTCCCGTTCATCTTCCTATACCTCTGTATTTTCTGCTCTTCTGTCTTCGTTCTGTACAACCACTAGTTCGCGTTCTTCTCCAGCATTATCGCCTTTCCCCGCTTTTTTACCCTCTGTGGTTGTCCTTGCTTATCTCTCTTTGTTTTCCCTTGTTTTCTCACTTCTCCCGCGAGAGGAAGGGCAAATGAAAGGGCAATAAGGGAGAAGGGTAGTGAACCTAAAAGCGTAGACACATGCGTTTTACTTAGAAGATATTTAATGCACACTTAAACGATTAAGTGCTCAATTATTCATGTTGCTGGTTGGACATTGACCTCCTTTCCAGAGTTGCCTAAAACCAGCTCAGCCTTCAGTGTAGCTTATACCGTCAATACATGTAAGAGTCAATCTGTCTTGATGTATGCTTGTTTGTATCTTACACTTCTTCTCCTAAACTGCCTTACCCAATCGAACCAAACTTTTTGGATTTGATGTTGGAACCTTTGAGGCTAGTCCGTACCCCTGTCCCCTCGAAGTGGACCCAGGGGTATGACTGCATGTTGCTCTTTTCTATCTAGATTACTTGATCACATCCAACCAAACTTTATAGAATTAATGTTGGAACCCGTGGGCAGGTTTTAGGGATCCCCGGGTCAATCCGAGCCACCCCTTACAGCTTCAAGGGTTATTTTATCGTAACAGATCTTTCATTTGACCTCATTATTCTGCTGTAAAAGTGTGTAATCCGCATTCAATCAGCACCCGGGAAACGCCAGGTGTTTCTGCTAGTTGCTTAGAAAATTGTGCGTTATACAGGGGAAGAGGGGATCTTATTATGTGATCTAGATGAGCTTATCTTTGGACTACTACTTTCATTTATCAATGTTTCTGTCAGACGTCAAGAACATTAGACCTATTTTCAGGTAATTGTTGCGTTTATACGTTACTGATAAACACTATTTAAGGATTTTCATGGGGTTTTTGCGTCGTAGGCCTTGTTCAGTTTGTCGATTCAGTTGCTGTTGCTGAGGTACTCTCTGCTGATGGAAGCATTCAGGTAAGCTGGTTGGACTCGGACCTTTGTGTTGGACTACGGTACTGTATTTACAAGCTAACCTGACTCAGTTTGGTTTGGACTTCAAGGGCTTTCGATGTCCTGGAGCTTTTGTTATAATGAATACTGATATTGCACGAAATATTGAAAACAATCTTTTCACTATATCGTGCGATATTCTTGTTTTGTACCACAACATTATGTTTTCGCTATATTGTGCCATATTCTTGTTATGTACCACAACATTATGTTTTCGCTATATTGTGCCATATTCTTGTTTTGTACCACAAACAAGCTATTTGAATACTAATGCGTTAGGATAATGATGTTCTTGCCCCGTCCCGACAACTTTTTTGGTTTCGGGCCTAATGTTCGGGCTGCAGGCCAATCAAAACTAGGCTCTGCATAGGGCATATATTACCTGCAGAGCTGTAAGTGTATGCTAGGCTTATTTTGCCATACCCTAGATGTAAAAATATATTTTGTGTAATCCGGAAAAGTGTTCAAACTCATGCATTCTTGATAATTACACCCACCCTTGTGTAGGCTCCTGTTCTCTACTAAAATCAGATTCCTTTGGAAATGGCTCTACTTCTTATCAGGGGGCTACACGGAGATATTGCGGGGCCGGGGTCGGCCCAGCTACTTTCTCTGGAGGCTATCGTATTGGCTTTCTGCTCCGACTCCTATCTTTCAGAATAAGATGTCATGATATCGAATAATCACGTCCTTTACTTTTTTCTAATCCTCTGTGAAAGGAGATGGAACGATAGCAATTTTCCAGACTCCTTCAATTATCTTGAAATATGAGTTAAAATTTAACTGCTTTGAAAAGTTATCCGGTACTGTGCAAACACTCTCCATCAGATTTGATATCAGATGGCTATCCAACCCCTCGTAACTGTAACGTCAAGTTGGTATCAATAGCTATACCGTATCAAAACCTATCTGGTATTGTGTAACTTTGGCCTAAATTTTGCTTTCAATATTTAAAAACGTACCAAATTGTTGGCGAATCGATTCCTCCGTGCAAACACAGGGGTTGATCGGCAACAAGCAATAATCATCTGCTCTAGAGTATCTCAATGACGTCATAGATCATATTCGTTCCCAGGCTGCTCGTTGTGTCGTACCTTTCATCAAACATTGATACACGATTATATACTGCGTCACTTATTACATGCTTTACATTAGCGATGCCAATTTCATTTTAGGTAGTTAAACTTTAACCGTATATTTCTTCAATAGAATTATTTCCGGAAATATAATCCTTGTGAAGGAGCTCCTTACGGTGTTCTTCCTGATGTGATGGATACATACGTCAAGAGCTGCGGTACGTTTTGATTTGATACTTTAAATGGCCGTTCTTACAATTCTTTCCCCTTCGTAATATACTAATAGGCCTCCACGTTTTTAAGTGACTAGCCGTTTTCTGGATAAGCTCCCTGTACAATCCCCTTTCCTTTTTCTCGCGTAAGTTTTCAAATTTTTTTCTAACCTCGTCTGGGAATCGTTTGGCGTTTGGTACCCAAGAATCTGTGGCGGGGTCAATTTTTGCACCCAAATCGCAGTCAAATAAGAAGATATAGCGGAAACGTACTCTATATTATCAAATAGCTCTTAATGAAACTATTGTTGTTTTTTATCATCGTTTTCATTATTTTTAAATTTCTTCGGACTAGAAACTCCTGTATACCAATCCTGCTGTCCCATGTAGTACGCCAGGTGACAACAGCGGGAAAAGTTTTTGTAAAGAGATCACCAATAAAGGCATTGAGTTAAAAAAAATCATTTTATTGATATAATGGAGACGTTAAAGAATAACTTCTTAGAAAACGATAATCAGTGAAATACCAACACCAAGTCGAAGGTTTTGCAAAAAGGTCCAGATCTAACCAAATCCAGAATTGCTGAATAGGTACATAAAAGTCCTTCTTTACTTCTTCCCTCTTAGCCGGTCGCGCCACAGCTGGGATATGGCCTCCACAACCTCCTTCACGCCTCTTGACTCTACACCTTTTTTCATCCATTCGCATCCGGCCATCTACTCGATCTCATCTCTCCATCTCCTCTTGGGTCTTCCTTTGGCTCTGCTCCTCTCTCTGCTCCTCCACTCCGTTGCTTTCTTGGCCCACTTGCTGTTCTCCATCCGGGCGAGATGTCCTGCCCACTGGCCTTTGGTGTGCGCTACTTTCTCGACGATGTCCTTCACTTTGGTTCTTGATCGAATAACTTCGTTCCTGATCTTATCCTTGCGCGTGCTATTTAGCATAGATCTTTCCATGCTCCGTTGGGACCCTGTAAGTTTGTGCTTCGTGTGTTTCGTCAGTGACCATGTCTCTACTCTGTAGGTCATTGTTAGTAGTATGACCGTATTCTTGACCTTCTTCTTCAGGGGCCGCAAACATATCAATTTTTTCCCCAACAACGTCGTTTGGACGTTTTTAGGGGGAGGTAGTTTGCTCAAGATGTTTTCAAATTGAGATCATACAGCGAAAAATGGTCTTATAAAAATAGACACTCAGACCATAACATAAGAATTTTTTAAAAATTCAACTCAACAATGATATGAAATCAACTTGCAATTAAACTCAACAGTACTACAAGATCAACTGAATTACTATCCTGATGACGAAGGTACGGCAGCATAGACATTTGTGACTTTGGCAATTATGTAAAAAGGACTTCCTGTCAATAAAATGCAAGGAATATTCCTAATATTAGGTTCTATAGGAACTGCATCTGTTATGTAAGGTCAGTCTCCAACACTAACCACTGCTAAATCTCGGCTTATAACATGCAAAAAATTTTGCTTAGATCAATATTTAGGTCCTTGACATTTTTCTTTTTTTAAAGGGGGAGGAGGGGGTAGGGGGTCCAAAGGACAACGTCAAAACGAAGTTGTTGGGGAAAAATCGATATGTTTGCGGCCCCTTAGACACATAGGCATCCTCTTGTCCTTCAGGAAGTTGCTATAGTGACCGAATCTTCTCCAGCCTGATGTGATTCTTTGGTCGATCTCCTTGGATATTTCATTTCCAGGCGTTATCAGTCTTCCTAAGTATTTGCACTCATCCACTTTTTCTAGGAGTACATGAAAGTAACTATTAAAAATTTTCTTTGCTTTTTTTCTTCAATTAATTTTTCTTCTTATTAATTTATCTTAATGGTATATCTCATAAATAGTTTTGATAAACAATTTTTTTGTGAGTACCAAATTGTATATTGTCTTGGTAGATAAATAAAGAGTTGACTTTAAAAGATATTATTGCATAATTTATATTGCACGGTTTCCGTAATATAATCTACTGCGTATTACAATATCAAATCAAAATATCCTAATATGCTGAATAAAATGTCCTAAAAATAGCTTTAATTTTCCAAGGGGAAAATTTGGCTGGATCTACAACTTTGATTTACGTATACACAAAGTTTTTTTAAATAAATGGGTAAGTAGGTCTTTTTTAAAGATGAAAGAAATTTCAAGTTCCTTAGTTTTGTAGGTAAACAGTTTCATAGCAAAGGAACGACAACACTAAAAGCTCTGCATTCAGTTTGATCTTTCGGTCTTGATTAAAGATTGACACCAGGCGCTTCATGCAATAGCTCGAAAATAAAGCGTAGACTGTGAGCAATAATTGTTTATGTATTTTTTTCAGCCTTAGCAGTAAAAAAGGTCTTAATTTTTCTGCAAGGGTGAATTCTCTGGAACTTAATCGAACTTTTTTAGATTCCCGTGCATTAAACTGTATTTGCATTTTCTTGACTTTGCTTAGAACCGATACTATGCATGAATTTTGCTTACTTCTCTAACTCTCAGTTGTTTAATATGGTTGTAAGGTTTCGTAGCTATTACCTGCATTTTACAAGATACCTTGTCAAAATTGCGTACAGAATCGAGTTGTGCTTTGCAACCCGAAAGATAATAAATCGTCTGTCAGTTTTTGAAAAGAACACTAGAGAAATAGAAAATATGTCACCACCGGGGATCGAACCCCTGCCCCTCGCTTTCGCGGCGTGCGTTCTACCAACTGAGCTAGGTGACCCCCGATGTTAACATACATCTATTACTATAGTCGCCACATTTAGCTCCGAATGATCCACCGGTATCCATTGACGTCCAGCTCAACGCAATTGGAGACCAGGCTCTCTGCGCCATCTCTCTCTATTTCTCTAGTGTTCTTTTCAAAACTAGAATTGCATTTAGAATCGAATTTTGCTTTTCAACCCTAAAGATAGCAAATCATATTTATTGGTCTAAAACTCTAGCTTAACATACCCGAGAGCTGTGCTTTTTGTAGTGACTGAAACCATGGGAACAATTTGCAATTTGTAATATATTCAAGCAAGGTGACCCAATATGTCATTTTCACTTTCCGCAGTTATTGATAATGGTTCTATCTAAAATGACTTCACTGGAAAATTGTTAAACATCAATGACAGTGATGACGTCACAGTATGACGTTAATAAGCTGAAATCCCATCTCACAATTGCTTTTTTATTTATGGCGAACCTGCACTCCTCTTTGACGCTGAAACAGTTTTACTTTGAGACCAAATCTAGTACTATTATTGATTCTTTCTCAACAAGTGTTAGCTTCAAGCTGCAAATATTTATCTCCTTGACACTTCATGTTCGTAATTAAAATGTTCACGTAAATTTGAAAGAACATACTAAGCACGAAGCAAATCTCTCTCATTCCTCAAACACACTCCACCTGTTCAGCTGGTAGTCGTGCAGCACGGAAGGTAGGCTCCATGTTGTTTAAAGACTCCTTTCTGTAGGTCACAATTAGCAAAAGTATGACTCTTTAAGTAAATCTTGGGCCTATTGGTAATACAGTACAACAAGAAAACGCCCACTTTCCTGCTTCTACATTTTTTCATCGTCATGGTTAACATAAACTGTTAAATAGTTTTTTTGTGGTACAAAATAAGAATATTGCACAAAATAGCGAAAACATTGTGTACTGAAAAACTTTTTTTCCTCTGACACTCCTAAGAGTACTAAGGTCAGAATGACCGAAATGAAGTGTGTGAAAGAATATACCCAACTGTATTTTTGAAAGAGCCAATTTGGACTGCCTGAATGGCTTGTGTTATTGAAACAATCAGCAACCTGAAAAAAAGCTTAAATAAACAATGCTTTTGCTATTTCATGCAATATAAACTGTTAAGTAAATTGAGTAAATTATATTAATTCACTGTTGGTACAAAATTTTGTTATAATTATTTTGCATATATTGTTAAAATAAGTTTCTCTAGCAAACTTCACCTTATTGCACAACATATTACTTCATTTTTAGCGAAATTTCAACAAATTTTGCACTTGTCACTTATCAAATTTGAGAATACGAAATCGTCGGTACAAATTCAGGAAAGAAAATCTAAGCTTAAAGATATAACGATCATTTTTTTCAAGGAAAAGTAACAAAATGGAAAGGTAAAAACTCTACTATAAGTCAACAAAACGCCAATATTGCAAAATTTAAAAAATTTTCAAAAAATTTATTCATCATAAGAATTCTCAGTAAAATTCGGGAAAATTCAGAACATTTCATATCAATCCAGCCAAGCTTTAAAAAGTTATGAGGTGAAATGTGTCGCCGCGGGCCTACTACCCCCCCCCCCCCCATGTAAGATAGGGGTAAACATGGAAAATATAAGGAATAAGTAACTTTACCTTGTTTACTTCCAGAAGTAGTGAAAATGTACATTGTAGAACTCCGGTATGCATAGGAAATATGTAAAATTATAAGTACTGGATATATATAATCGAAATTCTTTTGACAAGTAATACTTAAACGAGTAAGTAGTGCTTTTTGAATGAGAGATGGATCCTAAGGTCTAACGGAGGATAAGGTGATGAAGAGTGTGGAGGGTGATCAAGAATTCCAGAAAACGTTATTGATTTTGTCGTCAATGCGAATATCTTGCAGTATCCTACTAATAAGTGTAATTAAAGGAGTACCTGTCGAATCATTTGGGTTAGAAAAATAACCCAAACAAAACTCAATATGATAAACTGCCATCGAGATAAGTGTAGTGTTGCCAGGAGAAGAACTGTCTCGGAATAGCAACGTGATAAGCGGCGCCGGGCTGGCTTTAAAGCCGATAAATAAATGCGCGACTTCGATTTGCCGTCCCTGCTCCTGTTCGCGGCAGGCAACCATGATGCCCGCGAAAAACACCGGTGCGATGAGCATAAAAATAATCGGCCCGATCATGGGGATCAACAGCGCCAGTGTGACGACGGTCAGAAAAGGAATAAAGCAAATCAACATCCACGGCAGTGGTGCCTTGCGAAACATTTGAAAGCCTTCGACGATCCAATACCATCCATGTATTGCGCTGACTTGACGAATTTCCATTGGTACTTCTCCAGTTATGTGTTCGATATGACGAATAGTGATCTTTTTTTATTATTATAGTTTGTTTACAGCGGTCACTATAATTTCTGTATTGTTCTGTATTATTGATTATGGCCAAAGCCGTTTGATCTGTTCCTGGCTGGCGCCATGCTGTTGCAGCAGGATTTTGAAATCGTCCGGGTCTTTTGCGTGCGTCAATTCACCCTGTCTGGGTAAATGAAAATCATACAGACGGGAAATCCAGAAACGCAATGCACCGGCGCGCAGCATGGCGGGCCAGAGTTCATGTTCCGCGCCGGTTAACGGGCGTATCCGGTGATAGGCTTCGAGCAGCGACAGCGTGCGCGTCTCGTCGAGCGTGCGGTGTTCGGTCAGGCACCAGTCGTTGACGACGATAGCCAGATCATAGAGCAGGTTGTCGTTGCAGGCGAAATAGAAATCGATCACGCCGCCGATGGTGTGGTCGGTAAACAGAATATTGTCGCGAAAAAGATCGGCGTGGATAACCCCGTGCGGCAGGTGACCGGTCTGATGCGATGCTTGAAAAGCCAGCTCGTTTTCGAGCAGTTGATAATCTTCTTCGTTCAGAAAAGGTTTGATTTCTGGCTTTCTGGCCTGCCACCAGTGCAAACCGCGGAGATTTTCCATGTTGGCCGGATAGGACTGGCCGGTCTGGTGCATTTGCGCCAGCATCGCGCCGACTTCCGCACAGTGCCGCGCGCTTGGGTTTTCCAGTGACTTTCCAGGCAAGCGCGTGACCATGCAGGCGGGTTTGCCGTTGAGTTTGCCAAACAGTTTGCCGTCTTGCATCGGTATCGGCGCCGGGCACGGAATACCGCGCGCCGACAGATGGGCCATGAGATTCAGGTAATAAGGCAATTCGACCGCGGTCAGTTTTTCAAACAGCGTCAAGACCAGTCTGTTTTGCGATGTCGTGACAAAAAAATTGGTATTTTCGATACCGGATGAAATGCCCTGAAAATCGATCAATTCGCCCAGTGTGTAGTTTTTCAGCCAGTCGCAAAGCTGGGTTTCGGTGACGGGTGTAAAAACGGACATGCGTTAATGGAGGGTAGACTATGTTTGTTGGTGAATGTAGGGCCGGTGAAAATGATCTGTTGGAAAATGCCTTTTGCCGTGTTTAAAATTCAAGAAGTTTCCACATCGGCGTGCTGACATTGCTGCCGGGTTCGCCCGAATGTTCATTGATGCGGCCGCGGTTTCTGACCATAAAATACGGGAAACCGACGCGTGGAATGACTTTTATCATATATAACTCACCGTTTAAGCGGTATTCCTCAATGGTATCCTCACCGCGTTTGATAATCGTAATCTGCGGTTCGAGATCGGGATCCAGTTCCATGTCGGGCGGTAACGGCGGCGGCGCGGCCAGTTCCGGCAATCCTGAGTCGTCCAGTTCGGGCGGTTCCGGAATCTCGGGTATCGGTATCAAATCCTTGGGCCTGTCAGCCTGCGCCATGATAGTTGCAGCATGACAGAGCATCAAGCTTAGCGACAGCATCAGCATCAGCGATAATCGTTGCATTCGGGGCATGGCATTTTCCAGGGATTTTTATAAGGTGCAACGGATATTCTACCTAAATTCACGGACATTGGTTACAGATTCAGTTGAATTTCGCGCTCTTCGCGGCTCGGCTCAAAACCGCGGGTTTCGTAGTAGCTGAAGATTGCGTCAACCACCTCGTGGGGCTCGTCGATGATTTGTATCAACTCCATGTCCGTCGGTGAAATAAACTTTTCTTGAATCAGCATGTTCTGGAACCAGTCAAGCAGGCCGCCCCAGAAGTCCGAGCACACCAGAATAATGGGCATTTTGCGCGTTTTTTCGGTTTGTACCAGCGTGAGCGCTTCCATCAGCTCGTCCAAAGTACCGAACCCGCCGGGCATGACGACATACGCGGGGGCGAACTTGACGAACATATATTTACGTGCAAAAAAATGACGGAACGACTGGCTGATGTCCTGATACGCGTTGCGGCGCTGTTCGTTGGGTAGCTGAATATTCAGGCCGATACTGGGCGATTTGCCGTAAAACGCACCTTTGTTGGCTGCCTCCATGATGCCCGGCCCGCCGCCTGAGATGACGGAAAAACCCGCGTCGGACAGTTGTCGGGCAATTTCTTCGGTCAATTGATAATACCGGTGATCGGGCGTGATGCGCGCACTGCCGAAAATGCTGACAGCAGGCTGGATGGCGTCAAGCCGTTCCGTTCCCTCGACAAATTCTGCCATAATGCCGAATAAGCGCCACGACTCCTTGGCAGACCACAGTTTTGCCAGTGAGAGTGCGGCGGCGGGTTTATTTTGCAGGCTCATAGGATATTTATTTTTAATGAAAACATTATTGCTGGTTGACGGTTCATCGTATTTGTATCGCGCCTATCACGCGTTACCGGATTTGCGCAGCCACACCAATCAGCCGACCGGTGCGATTCACGGTGTGCTCAACATGCTCAAGCGCTTGCACAAGGATGTTCAGGCCGATTATAGCGCGTGCGTATTTGATGCAAAAGGCAAAACTTTTCGAAACGCGCTTTATCCGGATTACAAAGGGCACCGGCCCGCGATGCCGGAAGACCTGGCAGTTCAGATCGCACCGTTGCACGCCTGTATCGAGGCACTCGGTTGGCCACTGCTGATAGTCGACGGCGTCGAAGCTGACGACGTCATCGGCACGCTGGCCATGCAGGCCGATGCACAGGCGATGCGCTGCGTCATTTCAACCGGGGACAAAGATATCGCGCAACTGGTCAATGCGCGCATTACCCTGGTGAACACCATGAATAACGAAGTGCTGGATGAAGAAAAAGTCCACGCCAAATTTGGCGTTAAGCCTGAGCGTATGCTGGATTATCTAATGCTGGTGGGCGACAGTTCGGATAATATTCCCGGCGTGGAAAAAGTCGGCCCGAAGACCGCTGTCAAGTGGTTGACGCAATACGGCTCGCTGGACAATATCGTCGCACACGCGGCGGAAATTAAAGGCGTGGTGGGTGAAAACCTGCGCAACGCCATCGACTGGTTTGACACTTCGCGCAAGCTGGTGACGATCAAGTGCGATGTCGAATTGCCGGTAGCGATAACCGACCTGGAACTGAAACCGCAGGATTCCGAACGCCTGGCCGCGTTGTATGAAGAATTAAACATGAATACGGCGTTGCAGGAATTGCGCCAGAGTGGCGACCGCTCGGCAAACCCCACGGTGGCAATCGATCATTCGGATTCGCCGCAGCCAGCTGGGGACATACCGGACGCGGATTATCAGACCGTTTTGACCGAACAACAATTCAACGCATGGCTTGCGCGCATGGATGCGGCGTCATTGGTGTCCATCGATACCGAAACCACCGGTTTGAACCCGATGCTGGCCGAACTGGTCGGTATTTCATGTTGTATCGACAGCGGCCACGCGGTTTATATTCCGCTGGCGCATCAGTATATCGGCGTGCCGAAACAACTCGAACGTACCGATGTGCTGGAAAAACTCAAACCCTGGCTGGAATGTACGGATCGGCATAAAGTCGGGCAGAATCTGAAGTACGACAAGCATATTTTTGCCAATTACGGCATTGATCTGAACGGCATCACGCACGATACGCTGTTGCAATCGTACGTGCTGGAATCGCACAAACCGCACAATATGGATAACCTCGCATTGCGCCACCTTGGGCTGACCACCGTGAGCTACGACGAAGTAACCGGCAAAGGCGCGCAGCGGATCGGTTTTGCCGAAGTCGAGATTGAAACCGCGACCCATTACGCAGCCGAAGACGCCGACATCACGCTGCGCTTGCACCAGTGCCTGTTTACGCAAATCCAGACCGATGAAAAGCAACTAAAGATATACCGGGATATTGAAATGCCTGCCATGGCGGTGCTTTTTGTCATGGAACGCCACGGTGTTTTACTCGATCAACAACGCCTGCACACACAAAGCCATGAACTGAGTGAAAAACTGGACGCACTGGAACAGCAGGCGTTTGCGATTTCCGGGCAGCCGTTTAACCTCAATTCGCCCAAGCAAATCCAGGACATTCTGTTTAATCAGCTCAAACTGCCGGTGATCAAAAAAACACCCAAGGGTGTTAATTAAGAGAGAAATTACATTTAGTGTTTTCATTTCTCTCCATTTTAGCCCGGAGACACTGTTTCCTTTGTGATCGTCAAGAGTCACAAAAACGCCAAGCTTAGTGCAGTCAAAGTGAAAAGAGTCAGGTGAGTGCCATAACCAAGCTCGTCACCAAAGAGAGCTCACTATTTAATGTAGAGTCATTAGTGAAATGCTATCCATTGAAAGTTAAACGTTGTAGTTGGAAAATGAAAAGCACAAAAGTTTCCGACTAACCAAGGGTTATGTTACAGTTGCGAAGTGTCACTCTTGAATCCACTTGACCCTGACGCCAGTTATGTAGTTGAGAACAGACTCCTTTCACATTTGTAATTTTTTGCGTTCACAGTGAATCTCCAAGGCCAAACCATCTGATACGAAAAACGGACCCGAAACAGGCAGCAGGGAAAAAGTGAGTGATAAATTAAGTGACTTTTGTGTTTCCGCCGGAGCTTGTAACAAGTATGTTGCGTACCTTAAAGCGGGAACTGTTCGCTGTGACTGGTCTTTATCCTTCCCCCTTTCTGCACTTCCTCCATTTATCATAAGTTTCCCACCTTTTTCTTCCTCGTTCGGCACTTCTTTCTCCCTTCTAATAGGAATTATCTCACCTCCTTTGCCCCGGTCTTGTCGTTTACAGTCTCCCTTCCCTTTGCTTTGTCCGTTTCTACCTGTCTCCCTCCTCCCTTTTCTCCTTCTCGTGTCGTTCTTCTCCTCTTAATCTCTTGTCCTTTCTCCGCTCTGCTCTCCCGGCCTCCTTCCCAGTTTTAATGGTTTTCTTACTATTAATTTTAGTTTGCCATCTCGTTTTCCATGCATTAACTCTCACTTACCCTATTAGGTGATTTTTAAACCCGGTCTTCGTGCACTTCCGTCTTAAAGTGATTTTTAAGTTGTTTATATTTGTTACCGTGATAGGTACGTGGTAGTTATTTGGCAGGTAGCAATTTCCTCCTTGCACCTTATACTTTTTTCATGTTCATCAGGTACTCAATCCCAGTGTCACTCAGATCCCTTGCCTCTTGCATGTTCCTGATATGTTGTCCTTTGTCTTTTCTCATTGTTCTTTCCCATTACCCACTTTTCTCCGTGTACATTCTTTCTTATTGTTTTTTCGACTAGATTTGCTTATAGTCTCAGGAATTCTTCTCTTTAGCCCTTTTCTTACTTGCCTGTTTCCGCCTTCGCCGATTCCTACTTTTCCATCTTCTTTCCCCTTTCTTTCTCGTTTCTGTTCCTTCTGCGTATCTCATATTTTTCGTTCATTTGTTTGCACTTCTTCCTCTTTCAGCTTCTGTATTTGGATTGAACATTCTCTTTCTTCGACCCCACTCCCTTTAAACCTGGGACAAGCTGGATGTTATCAACTAGAAAACACTTCAACAACTAATCCTTGTTTGTTCACATCCTAGATTCATTATTTTGCGTCAGCCAAGCGGACCGGACGGAACAGCGGGATTTAAGTTCTTCCGAGACAGAACCACCACAACTGAAGAGGAATCCGAATGTGCCGCACAGGAAGCAGAGCAGGCCTTCGAGCGAGCGGCAATGCAAGACGTTCAGGCCTGAATTTACCTTCTTACCCCACTTTTCCTTCTAAATCAAATACTTTTAAGTTGTGTTTCCGTCACCCATTTCTTTGCCTTTGCTGTGGTCAGGTTCTGCAACTCTTTCCGATAATTAAAATTTCTCTTCTGCGACATTCAATTCTCATGCCACGATTCTCATAATAGCCTTTTAAAACGTATTGACCTTCCCCTTCACGCTCTTGGTGCATTGTAAACTTGTACTTCCATTAGTTTCCCGTATTCTTAACGTAATTTGTACAGACACCGGAGTACGTTCAACTGTCGGTCATTGGCACATCTTTTGTCATCTTCAAAGAAGAGACACGGGGAGGAAACCCAGCTGTGAAAACTCATCCTGTTTGCTTTACTTATAAATTCAAACCAAAGCCCGCCGTATTGAACGGACTGTTGTAATGAAACCCGTGCGCTCGTTTTACGGTCTTTAGTTGTTGATCGTTTTTACAAGCAACTGTGATCAGACACCCAGTACTTGAGAGTTACTTAGATATGGAAATGTATGTAAAGTGACGACTTCTCCTTTATTTTGTGACTGATAGATTGTGATCATGAGGAGCGTGGGAAGAGTATTGATGCAGAGGCTATCGAGAGAACACGAGAGACATGTTTTAGCCTCATTCTGGCTGTTTCATAGACAGTAATTCAGAGTAACATGTCAGTTAATCTGTTCTGACGCTAGCCATCCTGTGTTAATTCTTAACTTGAGTGCAGTAGAATTTCCTCGTATTTTAACAAACGGAAATCAGACATGAATGCCTCCCACTTGTTGAATGTGTTCAGATGAGTAACCTATGCGATTCAGAAGTGCATGTGATGAATCAGTGCATATAGTATTTTTCTAGTTGTTCAATATATTGGAATCCAATTCAGATGTTCGTTAATAAATTGAGGATACGAGTACTGGGTGCCTGTTTAGTAAATGCTTGTAAACAGACAACGGGTATTTCCCCGTTCATTGAATTCTTAAGTTGATCTGTGTAGCTACGTTTAAATGCGACACCTTGGGGGACGATCGGCATAGTTTTGTTTAGCCTAAATGCTGCTTATATCGACTTGCAAAATCTGATGTCAAAATTTTTCAGTTCTCGCACTGAAATCATGAAGTTGACTGGTCCATATGGAGTGATTCATCATAAATAGGCTGTTGACTGACAGAACGTTTGGTACAAATATTGCGCCGACAGTGAAGATAGCATAATGTCAAGGAAACCAGTACTCCAAGAATTGCAACCGCCAATTATTTCCCAACTTTACTAAGCGTTTTCCTCCAGGAATTGCTAAATCGAAATGTGTGCCTACTGTTACAAAGCGCTAGTACCTTACGAAAACCAGCCTCAGTAGACTCACTCATTAAACGCGCCCCCATGACTTCAAAAAACAAGAAGCGTCATCTCGGCTCAATTCGTTGCAAAAGCACCATTTTAGCTCCCTTTCTCTTTATTTGTGAAGCGCTCGCACTTGTCTTTGTTTACCCCAATGCTTGCCAAGGTTCATTTGTACATTGTAGCCCCCAGGGTTTTCCCCCAGAAACAGGATGACATTTTCAATGCTGTGGTTTGTTTATCTGGCAGTTGTCAGTAACAGTATCGCTTTGTAAATTGCTTTAGCGACGTGAAGGGGAGCTGAAAGAAACGAAAAGTTTAAAAAAAGAGAGAAACAATCGACAATAATTAAAGAGTCTTAAGTTTTTGTGCCTTCTTGAGCTTTCGCGTGCAAACGCGGACTTAGCGCATTTGATAGGGCAGACTAAGGCCCGTCGCCAATTCAGATGTGTAGCCCTTGCTGCATCACGCCACAAGCCTCTCCAGTGCCGGCGATTATGCGCTCTTAAAAGGTCGATCTAGAAAGCGAAATGACTAAGTCAGTTATCCATCATCGCTCGCTCTCGCCGTTGCTTTGTTGGTGCAGTTTCGTCCGTTTTCTAGATTTTTAGGCGGTCCCTCATTAGGAACCTTCCCGGAAAGTGGACTTTGCACATGCGAGATACATTGCCAGAACACCACAACCTGATTGGCTAGGCGAGCGCTTAATTAGTAGGTTGGTCGCAGCATATCGCTCCATTCGTGTCATGTGCAAAAGATAGGGCTACACCAAGGCCACTGCATTTGAAAGGCCTTGGGGTTTGCCAAATCTGCTGCATTGAGTGTACAACATTCCGCCTTGCAGAGAAAGGTTGGACTGCCAATGAGATTGAAATTTCTCATCTTGGTAATATTTGCAATATTCACTCAAGAACGGTAATCAGGAATTTAGAATCATAGCCCTTAATAGACCCTGTGGCGACGGCTCAGTGTGCCACTAAACTGTAACCTATTCTTCTGCCAATTCGCTAGTCATTGTACTAGAGCACTTCCTTTTCAAGTTAACCAAGAAAAAGCGAATCAGGGAAAATGGGAGGCGTAGTTGAATTTCAACTGCACAATTCTAGTGATTTAGTTGCATACTTTAGGTCTATGAAAGACCTGGAAATTGCGGACCAGTACCATCGATCGAGAGGGGTAACTTCCCGCAAGTATGAGTCGGGAGGGCGAATTTCAAAATACCTTCATATCGAGTTCAATAATAACAGAGCATCGCCATTCCAAGGTCATTGAAGGGCCATCAAGAATCAGCCTCATTTACTAAACGAATTATAAAATCGAGGCAGTTTAAATATGATAGCTAAGTGGTTTCTGTTTACTTCGGGAACTAGTGCTGAGAAAGTTCGTTAGGCGTTTTATACGTTGTTAATCAAAACAGTTGTAAGCCATGATTATTTCAGTCTTTGTGAGGAACACTTTGAAGCTAGTAGGGAAGGTAGTGGTTGCTGGGGGAGCAGTTGCGTATACATACCATCAAGGCTTATGGAACCCTCCGGATGAGAATCGTAACAAGAAGGCTCTGGCGATAGTATCTGAGGCTGCCAAACCGTTGCTACCATTTGAGGTATTGTATCCC
>JAAAKM020006971.1:36323815-36338700 GCA_010016025.2 Alatinidae sp. Z8VKAUB7J3
TGTATAGACCGCATGAGTTAAGAGAAATCAGTTTACGTCACCAATGGACCTTCTGGGGTCGAACCCATACCCTCTAGCATAGAAGGCAAGTGAACTATCCACTGGACCACGGCGGCTCTAATATTGTGATATCCAATGACCATTGCAAGTTACAAATATAAGGCACTTTAAATTGTGTATGGCAGAGAAAATGCCACAGTTTTTAAATGATACAGTATTGTTCTTGCATCATAAATCAATGGATAAGAGGTCAATTGAAGGTAAGGTTTCACGAATGTTTCTTAACTTGTGAATTAATTCAGCTTGCCTTCTCTTAATAATTTCTTAAATATTCCCAAATCTGAGCCTAAGATTTCTTATAGACTGGTTTCTTATAAAAAGCATGTAAATGGACAAAGGCAAGTTATTTTCCCGGCAAGAATTATCATCCAGGCAATCAACAATTTTTTACTAGTGATCTTTGTTGCCATGCACTGGTACATTCTGCCTTGTATACCAATTGTAATGCTGTAGGGAAAAACTGACCCTTGTACAGCAACTGCAAGCTTTGGGGAAGTCCCAACTTTTTATCATAAAACTATAGAGGAACTCCCAATAATATTATTTAAGGGACAATGGCTTTAATTACCCAAGTCATATCACACCACCAATGAAACTAATTTTGTCTCCACTTCCCCACTCCTAATTTTAGCCATGGTATTGCACTCCTGTTGCAAATGCTCAAACCCCTAGCAATCTTTTCCTAATGCTATATATGCTGCACTACGATACCTGCCTTCCCTCATGCACAGTGACACCAGCACTGCCATTTTAGGCCTACGAAGCACCAAACTACAGACTGGAAGCTGTGGGGGACGACGGGCTATCCCTGCTTGTGAAATATTTTGAGCGGCCTTTTTCCCCAGGAAAAATGTTACAATTATTTTATACTAAAAAGAAAGACTAAATTTAACATGCAAGCATGGACTGCCATTAGTTCTTTTATGACTGGTAAGTGCAACTCACTTGACTCTCTTGATTTGAAACAACCACACTTGTCAAAAAAATTGGCTCTGCAAAATGAGGTCAAGAGATAGAGTGCCGCCCCTCCCCTTTAAAAGATCAAGTTTTTTTGCACTTCCTTGGAATCAGAGAGCCAGCGTCACCGTTGCCAAGCTAACGTCATCCGTATCAGAGCCTGACTATAATTCATGATATGATACAACTTTGGCGATAGTAATATTTCTGGCCTCCTAGTGGATTTTAGAGCGAGGCTGAAGATTATGTTATTATGTTATTTTCAGCCCTAGAGATCTATGTAATAAACTATATATACCTACATCTATATACCTCTATGTTTTCAGCACGGGTGCTCCATGACATGTAGTGCAACCGTAAACCCGTAATTCCATGTCGGGCCCACTGTTCATCAGGGTTCTTTGATTGAGAGACTGCCAAACTTTCATACAAACCATTTTACCACAGCACAACATGATGAGCTGGCTTACAGAACTAATGGAAAAAGTCTTTTTTTCATGAAAATGTTGAGTTCGTTCTTCCGCAATTAAAACGACTATTTCAGTAGAAGCATATGATGTTTCCAATTAACGCACAAAAAATGAAATCTGTAGATTTGAGAAAAAGCCTGATATCACGGTATTTACTCTTCCCAGTTCTCACCCAGCTGAGTATTTTTTAACTCGATCATTTTTGGCTTTGAGCTTGACTTCCAAAAGAATAAAGCCATCCAAAGATAAATCGTCATGCTAAACAACTTCCTCACCTTTACGGTAGCATTCTTCTACTCAGATCTTCACTGCTGACTACTTCATTCGACGGAATCCATTGCATTGCAAAATTATCATGATGTAAAATATTCTTTTTTTGTTATGCTATGTCATTCGTCTTTCATTGGAAAACAAAATTTAATGGGCCGGGGAAGCAACACGATGAGTAGGTACCAATGCATGGAGAAGGCCCTTAATTGTGTACGTTGACGTAGTTGAAAAACCTACTCTCTCACAATAACTTTAGGTTATGAACAGAAAAGGTTTTAAATTACATAAATGGCAAGAACTTTTACTGCTCAACTAAACGAACTTGAATTTCACTAAGAATGAAAACAATTTCTACTAATTTCAGAAAATCGTTATTTCAAAAGACTGGGGGCATGCCCCCCTGCCCCCGTCGAAAGCCACTATAAATTTTACAATAATAATATTTTAATGACACTATTTTTCATCTATATAGAGAAATTCAACAGAGGATGAAGACAGCAACGTTGCTCTTCCTTGCATTTCTTGTTGGACATGGCTCTTGTTTTATTGGTAAGTATATTGATCACATTTTCTTTGCAACTTTAAAAAGTTTACTTTTTAAAAGATATCTTATATGAGTGCCGGAGCATAAAAATAAAGTTTGCAAAAGATTTTAGAAGAAACACTAAAGAAATAGTATGTATGACACCACCTGGGATCGAATCCGTGACCCACGCTTTTGCGGCGTCTGCTCTATCAGTTGAGCTAGGTAACATCCGATATTAATATACTATATTTTTAGATCCCAATCATTCACCGGTGGACATTGACATCCACCTTAACGCAATTGGAGACCAGCCTCTCTGTCTCTCTCTCTGTCCAAAGCCCATTGAAAGTTCAAGAAAATATCATCGAGAAGAGAGGATTTGAAATGTTAATATTGAAAAGACATCAAAGAAATAAAAAAAGATGTCACCACTGGGTCGAACGCTTGGCCCATGCTTTTACGACGTGTGCTTCTAGAAACTTTTTCCAAAGTGAGATAGAAAGGAGAGACTTTTATTGAAATGAAAGCGAGTTAGGTGCCGACCCCTTTAATAACAACAAAGCCGAAGCTTTTAGCTACTCAAGAATTCTCCTTTAGTTCTTTCATGCGGCAATTATAAGAAATATGCGATATATATCGGTAATGATAAAGTATGATGACAATCAGGGTAGAAATTTAACATTTCAACAATTTAACACAACTTCAAAAAGTATTTCTTAAAAAAACCTTTTTTGTGGGGTAAGCCTCAATGCCCCCTCGTCTTCTACGGGCCTGTATATCTGTCAAAGACAGGTTTTATGGCTTTCCGACACTGGAGAACTTGCAAATTCTAATCAGTACCCATATTTCTAGGAAAAGGTTGCGAGAGAATGTGTGTTGGACGGAGAAGAGGGCTGCAACGACGCCCAAGAACTTATTTTAATGTTATTCATCAGTTGGAGAACTGTTTTCTAGGCAATGTAGCAACGTTTCTTCTTGCTAGCCATAGATGATACTTTTGCCCCTCCTTCGAGTAATTACTGCCCTTATTTAATGTTATAGCGGTTTTCACGTGTTAAAATATCACATAATTTGTCCAGGAGGAATAACGGCTCATCAAATGTAACACGGTACAATTATCCCAAGTTCAGTGCATAGAGCAGGAAAAATGAGGTGGAATATCTTGGACATATGATGAGAAAGAACAGTTTAGAGCAAACACTGATAGAGGAAAGGGTAAAGTATCAAGGGACTAGGGGAAGACCTGAAAGAAAACGGAGGACTGATGTCGAAGACTGGACTGGAGTAAAATATTGACGTAGTTGCAATCGGCAGGTAACAATACGCTGCTGTGAGACAGAACAAAAGGAATTTAAAATTCAATCAATATTATTATGCTTAACGAAATGATCTGCCATGATACGTTGTGATATAAAAAGTATAATACAACACAATACAAAGTAGAATGATGCCACACTGGGCGATGCGATGCGATGCGATGCGATGCAATGCGATGCAATGCTATGATTTGCCATGCTTTGCTATGCTATGCTATGCTATGCTATGCGATGCGATGCGATGCAATGCTATGCAATGCTATGCAATGCTTTGCAATGCGATGCAATGCTATGATTTGTTATGCTATGCTATGCGACGCGATGCGAGACGACACGATACGATACGATACGATAAAATACAATATAGAATGATGAAGCACGATGCGAGAGAATCCGATACAAGATTAATGTGGAAAAGTAAGACACGGCACGTTATGATTTGATGTTAGAAATCGATACAACGTTACGGTGCAATACGATGTAATGCGATACGACGCAGTGCAATGCAAGGTATGTACAACTTGCATTTGTGTGGTTTCATGAATTCATTAAAGTGAATAGCCCGTGTCGAAGACATACAAGCAAAGACGTTCGTATAGAAACACTACGTTATGACGTCACAAACGCTTTTTTCGAGGACTCAAAACTGAAACTACATCAAAGTGTTAACACAACCACGAAACGCCTGCATACCAAATGTTGCGCCCATATCTCGTACCAACTGGGAAAAACGGCTACTTGAATTGCAAAAGGTCTTAAGGAATAACTGTTAATTTTGTTTATTTCATAGAACTTTGAGCTGGTGTTAAATAACAAGGCATAATACAAAGATTGACAGGGCGTAACTCGACAATTTCTTAAGAATCATTTTCAAATTTGGACAGAGTATCTAAATTTAAGAGAAGAGCTCAGTAAGCACAGAACATAGTCAATCTTTCGATTGTCATTGAGTTGTAACGTCTTTGTTGCAAACACACAACACGAGAATGTGGAGAAGAACAAAAATGTTGGGAATTCGATTTTTCACCTCTTCTTTTCTATACTAAATTCTTATCAACCAAACATGATAATAAGGTTTGACTAAAGAATAATTTAAAGTGATAAACGACTACGGTTGGCATGACGCCAACCGTTCCCTGCTACGACGACTATACATCCATGCTGTTGAAGCAAAACTGACGACTGACTACGCCTGAAAATTACTGACGTAATAACTTGGACCCGAGAGGTCTGGAACTAGCCCGTCTAACAATCTCACTTAAGGTCTCTATTGACCAGTGTAGAAACAGCTCGGCTGCGAATCCTTAAGACTGTAAACCACCTTAAGAACTTTACCAATTTTGATGCAAACTGACGAGAAGAAAGATGCAACTTATTAAGCCTAGTTGTATTTAATATGTTTTAATTTTTTTGTTATTTAGAAGAGATCCAAAGCTTTGTAAAATCTGTTACGCACTTCGAACAAGGCCCATTTCATGGGATAGCAAACATCCAACCAGACGTAAAGGTGCCACGCGTCCAAAAGGTTACAGGAGTAGTGTACATTATGCAAGAGGTAAGGATAGCATTTACTGCATTACTCGTATAATGAAGGAAATCAAATATTTGCATGATCAACAATAATCAATATGTTTCTCGGACGACAGTTCTAAATGCTGTCATGACCATCAAGACTCTCTGTTAGGCCAATCTCTCACGGCATGTGATTGGCTAGTAAAGTCACTAAGTCTTACTAGTTTTGAAAAGAACACTAGAGAAATAGAAAGTATATCACCACCGGGGATCGAAACCGTGATCCACGCTGTCGCGGCGTGCGCTTTACCAACTGATCTAGGTGACCTACGATGTTAACATACTTTATTTCTCTAGTCGCAACATTAGCTCCCAATCATCCACCGGAGGGTATCGACATACAACCCTACGCAATCGGAGACCAGCCTTTATGCTTCTTATTAGCAAGTTGATATGTCATGTGTATTTACATAGTCCGTGGATCTCTAAATATCATCATGTGATATTATTTAGATACTCATGCACAGTCGCAATAAGCAGACTGGTAGGGAATTTGAACATTCTAGACGTAAATCCTTTATCTCGATACATTGAACTTTTTAATTAATGCCAGTGTCTGTTGATACTCTGTGCGGAAATTAGACAATATCTTTTTATCTCACAATATGCCTCCACACATTAAACCTGCTTCCTAAATCTGAGCACAACCAGGAAAAAGTAAAGCAAATGAAAGTCATCGAGAATTATAGAAAGTCAAAAGTCATAACATGGCGATGTAAGCATGTGTAAGTAAATAAAGATGTGATAACAGATCGTATTTGGAACAAATTTCATTGGTATATCTATTTAGATAGGGCGTTCGAGGGTAGTCTTAAAATAGGACAGTCGAAGACAAAATAGAAAAGAGGTCTGTCATTCTGTTATTGTACAGGACGTTCTTTGTGAATGGCCCCAACAAAAGACTGAAGGCCGTCCTGTTTAAAAGAAATCAAAGGCATTAACAGTTTCGATGCTACGTGGCCATATTTATTTCGTTACTAACATTTCTTTTCTTTTATCGTGAATACACGCCAGCACTTTTACGTCTTTGATTTGGTATTTACGAATTGACTCTGTCTGTTGATAGTAAGTTAGCGTAACGATCTTCAAAAGCCTTGATCAATAAAATGAATTTGAATGTGTCTGTTGTTGCTCTCAGTTTTTCAGTTCTGTAAAACAAAGAACATATTTTATCATAAACTTGACTTAACTTGAGTTAAATGCATAATCTTTGTCAGATCTTTGTACATTTTGTGTTTACTATTTGTTTCCATCGACGACGATCCATTGCACTTCGTTCTATTGTTAATATTAGGGTCTACATTTCCTTTCTGTTTTGTTCTGACTGGCGCTTCGAAGGTCCACCGAACTGCTCCTTGTATGCTCGGAACCCAACACTGTCCTCTCCCCTTCTAATGACATGTCCAAACCAACTGAGTCGTTTCCCGTCAATTATACTAGGAATTTCCTTTTTAAAGCCAATTATAGTTTTGATGTTTGAGATTTTACATTTGTCCAGGCGTGTTTTTCCAAGCATGGCTCTGACACAGTCATTATATCGTAATTTGTTATATAAATGTGATATAGTGATTGCTACACTTAATTTTTGACTTCTTAGAAAGCAGGGAATTATTTCGTCTATTAAAAATAAAAGCGGGACGAACATTCTTTTTGCACCCAAAAGTATTCTTTTAACATCTTAAACGTCTCAAATCTGCTATTTTAGAGTGAAGTCAAAAAAGCCAAATTTCGAGTGGTGCTGAAGGGACTTACACCAAATACTACCCATGGATTCCATGTTCATCAGTATGGGGATCTGGTAACGAAAGGTACGGTTGACAGTAGAATTGATTATTTTTTGTTAGTCTAAGGATCATTAGAGAGCCCTGTCTTTATTTTGTAATGCGCTGGTGAAAGTATGGTACAGGTTTGGGAAGCCAAAAAGGACGCTGAAGGTTGCCAGCGACGATCAAAGAAATCTGTCCGGTAATAAGCGATTATTATGCAGAATTTGATGGTTGGTTACAAGATAACCTTTGATGTCGGTGTCGCTATTGCCAACACCACTCAATCTTTAAGTATACCCAGGGCTATGGATTACCGAATACGAGGGGCAAATAACTGCAAAATAGTGTACGTGACTTTTTTCTTTAGTGATTTTTTCTTTGACGTTTTGACTTTTGTCTGACTTTTTTGACTTTTTTCTGACTTGTTGACTTTCTTTTGACTTTTTGATTTTTTTCTGACTTTTTGACTTTTTTCTGACTTTTCCTAAATAGCATACGTGACATTTTTTAGTTATTTGCCCCACGAACGAATATAGTCCTTATAAAATCGTTTGTATGGAGTCTCCAGGAAGTAGCAATTGTGGCTTTCGTTGACATATCTGTGTTCAGGGACGGGGGAAGGTAAAGCAGATTGGGGGGCCAAGTAGGATGGGTGCAAAATTATTTTTTCACATTTCACTTAAGTGCCTTTGGTCATTGTGTGGTAAGGAGTGTTTCGTGTCGATATGCATATCTTGTTGTGAATGTGAAACAATGTACGTCGCAATCAATGTCAATTTTAACAAAGCTAAAAAGCGGTCATGGAAAAAATTGTGAGTTGGCAAATCTTGGGGTGCATGCACCCTGCCCCCTGTTCTCCTGTCCCTGGTGTTTCAGTTATGTTATTTATCTTGGTCCTCTATGACCCATTCCTAAATTTAAAAGTAGACATGATAACCATTGCAGGTAGGGCATATCCATATGCACAAAATTAAGTAGCAATACCATAATTTGCTTATTCTTAAGAGATCGATATTTCTTATTTGGAATCAGTATTTGGGCGTATAGATTCTTTGTATAAAATGATAGTTTAGTAAGGCATTCAGTTCCAAGTCAAAATGATAAGTTGAAAAGCTGGATAAATGTACAGAAACAAATAGCAGTAGATCCAAGCAAAGAGTAATACACAAGCCTTGAAATTTTATAACATTATTGACACAAGATATGTTGTCCTTAAATGGTATCATATAGTTAACTTAATTTATAGTCTGTGCTGAAGAAAAGTAAAGTAAAGTAATGATGATAAATCTAAAATATACTATAATTTGAAAGTTGAAGTTAAGAAAGTTGACCATTTATACTACCAATGTGAAAAATTGCTTTTTACATATTCAGGATGCAAGAGTGCTGGTGGTCATTACAATCCTTTTGAGAAGGAGCATGGTGGTCCAGACGATGAAGATAGGTAAGATCTATTAGAATAAAGTGAAAAATAATAGTAATTCCCGGTTTTTAAGAATCAAATTTCTATAATGCAGACTAAAAAGGAAATTTACGCCAAATACTAAAAAAAATTACCCCAATTAACAACATGCAATTTCCGCCATTTGCCAAGAAGCAGTTTTACAGCAGTAACCAAGAAGCAAATTTACGCCGTTTAAGAAGAAGGAAATTTAGGTCGTGTTCTAGAATGTAAACATTCATTATCTGCAAAGAAGCAAATCTGCGCCATTTACCGTAACCATTGATGAACAAGTGCAAGAAGTAGCCAACAGCCTAAATATCTCCCGCACTTTGTACCTGCCAACTGTTAAAAGTGCGATATTTTTTTCAATTTCGTACTAAGTACCGTTATGTCTAAATGTATTCTTGACCGAAACGTGCAGCAGCAAAAGTATGTCCCGGAATTTCAGTAGCAAAACTTCTCTCAAAATTTTAACAGCAAAACAACGGCATTCTTTGGCCAAACATTGAAGCACAAACTTGAATCTTTCATTTGAAACTTTAAATATGTTTTAAATAGTTGTAAATTCTCAGTTAGACTTAAAGAATCCTTCTAACAATGGCATTTTAAATCTCCATTTTTCAGACACGTTGGTGATCTTGGCAACATAGTTGCTGACGCGAAGGGACAAATTGACTTGACATTCACTGATCGACTTGCAGCATTGTCGGGTCACTATTCGATCTATGGAAGAGCGTTTGTGGTAAGTCAATATGTAGGTAACAATTTTTGAGAAAAAGATGACATCTTGTTGATAAACGAAGATATTTTTAGAACAACAAAAATGTGGACTTTTTATTAAGCTAATTAGTTAATCATTACCAATAAGAAAATTGGCAACTAGTTTAGAAATGCAAATAATCAGCGACGTACCAGAAAACATTTTAACAGGAGCATCTCAGTAGCAAAATCATGCATTTGTCAGAAAAAGATTTGTTCAGAGCCTAGAAATTATCATCACCAATCATCATTATCATTTTTTGAAATGTAGTGTCTTGTTTCCGATGATAATACTTACTGCTTAACTTACTGATACTAAAGCATTTTCACAATCTGTCTTTATTTTTAGACATAATTAAAACTGGGGTCTCATCGATAATAGTAGGCCCTCTGTACTAGTGCTGACCAGGTTCACCCTGTATAAATGGATCTGTTATCATTGTTTTTATTCTTGCAGATAGAACTTACAATATTAATGTTGTACGAGTCTACGTACAAATGAATAGGTGCCTTACACTGACTTTCAAGGGCTTACCTGCCAATCGTTCACTACAGTAAGGTTGGAAATGTAATAATATTGCATGGCAAGTTGTAGGGGAAATGGCAGTGGAATGTATGTGTTTATTTGCATGGTTTTCAAGAAATCAAAGGTTCATCACCTACAATAACGGTGAGCTAGGTTTAGTCATTGCTCAGAAGTGTCGTTAAATCTTTTAAAAATTAACCGAACGAAAGGAAATACCAACGCCAGCGTCTCGATTTCCCAACTTCATACGCCAATAGACTTGGGCATGTAACAAATGTATACGCTGATCCAAATAGCTCCGAATACGTATTAAACATATCGCATCCAGGATTGACTTAGAAATTGTATAAGCATGGATTTCATGTGCCTCTAACTCTTTTTGCTTTGATTCGATGTTTAATTAATACAAATTAAGTAGATTACCTCATCAATCAGCTGGGTCAGTGGAGGTCCCACCTCCCTTTGAGGGGAATCTGGATTTTCAGATGACTGGGAAATAGACAAAAGGAGTAAAACGAAAAATGGTTGTGTTTTTACATGGACATGAAAGCATGATGGTGTTCGTGGCAATTTACCAATAAACCAGTCTGCAGAAATGTCAGCTGGGCAACCTAGATCGACTTTTTAAGTTGGGCAGTATGGTGCGCGTAAAGCAACAGAAAGGTTAGCAATTTTGTTGGGTGCAGTGGGATAACGTCGCAGTGTTCTATATACACCAACCTTGAAAAATCTCCCCTTTGCACAAATGGACATTTACGTTATAGACTATAGCTTCTGACTTGCACAAGCACGACACCGGTTTCGGTCACACTTCAATCCCTTTCGTATACTTTACCTAAGCAGCGTTGAAATAGACCTAGTATTAGGAATCTACTTACGAAAATTTTGAAAGAGAGAACCAAACCCTGACATGCGTGTGTAACATTCGTAATTCAAAGAACTCCCAACGCCAGTAAACCCCGAAAGGAAAACCTCAGGTGGATACAGAAAAAAGTAAAATACTCCGTACTGAAGGAGAAACATCGTTCAGCAAACAGACCTCCGGCTGGTCGATCCGTACTCGCAGTCAAGTACTCGAAAAAGGGTCAAGAGTTACGGTAGGAAGTTGTAAGTGAGAGAAAGCTTGACGGCACGGGTGTCAGACAGTACTGAGGGCAACGGCCGAAACCAATACGTAAACAAGTCACGTACACGAGGAATAAAAAGAAGTAAAAGAGGTTTACAAATACAATATTTTCCATTGCATGTTTTGATGATTCTGGTTTAACATGTTTGCGAACGCTACCAATAAACAGTCTACCTCACCTCCAGTTAAAAGCTAACGCCTTTCCTGGTTCCTACTTGTCTACGTCGCAAAATATTGCAGTGCGATCTTCTTAGCATAGAACATGCCACTCGTCAATATCGGAGTATGTTACTCTTTGCATTGCATATAGACCTCAACACCCTGCTTCGTCAAAAAATCTACATCCAACACTCTGCTCGTTCCAATAATCTGTCGTCCCATTCGCACGGATAGACTCTCCTGTTCAGATTTCACCTTTGTCTACCTCGGCAAGAGCTGTCGCTAAACATTGGTTCCATACGACACGCGTAATAAAGGCTGCTACGTCAAACAACGGAGATTTAAATTAAAACTTTGCTGCAAAAGTGGTGATATTGTAATAATCTGTGCCTTCAAAACCTCCACTGGCAACTGGCGCAGTATACCCCAGAGCTTAGGAAACTTCTATTCTATCCGAGAAAGATTCCTTTTACAACCTAAACCATTTTTGTTCTGTCTGTAACGGGTTGAACCATTACTTTCTGCAAGCATTCTCTCTCCTTTTAAGTCTGTTAACTCACTCCTTTGGTTTAGCTTTCCTCTATAATTGCCTACTCACTCATACATTCAAACGTGCGTTGTCACTATCCTGTCACATGTAACATCGTACACCTTACCACCCCTCCCCTCCCCAGCATCCCCAAAACACTCCTTTTGTTTAAAAAAGGAGTGCCTTGAGAGAGACTTTTTCGAAACTGCCCACGTTATTATTTTCCCCTCAATACCCCAATGAAAATAAGAATCGCATGCGTTCAACTCTTTTTTTTGGTCCCTCGGTTTCGGATTATGATAAGCCCACAGACTTAATAACCGATCAGGTGGACCAGCTTCCGAACATTTAGTATGTGTGCTGGCGAGAAAGATATCCCGCTCAAAAAAAGGGACACGTTCTGCAGACTGGCTAGTAAAGCGAACATGACCGACAAAGAGTTAGTAAAAGTAAAATGATTAGTAAAATGACGCCATATCACACTAAATAAAATAACAATGTATGTACACAAACATTTCACAAAATCTTTAACTAATTAATATTGATGGTGAGTGAGTAAGTAAGTAGGTGTATGTGTGTGCGTAGTGGATGGTGTGTGAATAAAAGTGATGCCTAACTCTACACGAAGTGACACGCATTTATCAAAGAATAACCTTCTAACCATTAAATAACAAAAAACATACAAATAAGTTACTGTAATTCTCGCAGAAAACAATGAATCACTGATAACACTACGTTGGATATAACATCTCCATGCTCTCCTCTTGTGGCAGCAATTCAGTTATCTCGGTTTCGAACTCGTGACCTGAAAGCAACACTCGAAGACTGCAAAAGGTACCTCAATCGATGCTCTTGTATCGCAAATGTATGTCGCTAAGCTGCCGTTGGCCACCCTGTTTGTACTCACTTGGTAACACTGAACATCCGACACAGAGAATGCATTTCCATCGACCTTACACTAAAAACAGGAATGACTTTAGCACCACGCACACCATCGACCTACAGCTTTTCCACCCCGTAAAGTAGAACGTCAACACCCATGAATCCCATACCGGAAGAATTAAACCAAGTCAAAGAGAACAAAATACGCGAATAAACCAAAGCCAAAACGGTATTGGTTATGTGGTGGCAATGACAGTCTCTGCATAGTATTTTCTACAAGCCACCGTATTTCTACAGCTTTGGAATAATCACTTCAAGCATTCAAATGTCCCTATCGACCGGTCCTGACTGACCGTTGCGTGATAACTCAAATCATGTAAAACTGTTTGCAGCGCCTTTAAGAAAATAATCTATTGCGAATATGGTTGCCACAACGTAGCCAAGGTCGGGCCGGCCCAAGAAGCACTTCTGCTTTATTCGCGTATGCTGAGGACTAGGCTACACATTGTTTGCTATACCACGTACATAAGGAGCCGTATACAATCACAGAAATTAAGTGAAAATAATAGAGAAAAAGCTGAGTCACAGTCGAGCAGACGCAAGGAAGGTAACGACGTGAGGAAACCAGCCAAAGAACAGGCTTTTATGTATCCCAAGTACATGCCAAATTATCGGTGATTGCATTGATACGCCAAAATACGCTCCTTTGGCCTCCACATCTCTTCTTGTAGCCACACCAAGCACGAAAAGATCAAAATATATCTTATACCGTAAAGATCCGAGACTATTGCAAGGCTAATTTTTATGGCATATGATCGTCATGTTTTCGGAAATGTCGCAGAGATACATAATCAAAATAACTAGGGATTGCAACAAAAAAAAATTAAATCTGGTTTAAAATTTTTTAAGTAATGACAAATTTACAAACAGATATTACACAGGTATAAGTTGTTTCTGTTCATTTCTGTTTTCGGTGAATTGTTCCCCGAAGGACCATAATAGGTCTATCACAAATATGCGAAATCGTGGCTCGTAGGAGAACATGAGTTCAAAGGCTAGACGGGGAGACTTGAGTCATGGGTCTAACCCCCTAACCTCTCTGCTATGGCGGCAAAATTCAGTTATGCTTTATATGAATTTAAGAGTCTACTCTCAACTGTCATCATTTTTTAAAGCAGACGCGTCTGTTACTCTTACTTGTGAGCACAAAAACATGCAGTAAAGCGAAGCCAGCGTACTTTGGCGTACCAAAGATCGTTTTCACCGATATCACATTCGGATGTACTTGAATACTTAATTTCAGTCAAGATCCGTCAGGGGAGCTGTGTAAAATTTAACTTAATCTTTTTACCGAAGGTGGTTTAGTACTATAAATACGTTTTATTAAGACGCTCAAACCTATGAATTCGGGGTTTCACGTCAAGGCTAATTAGTGATACGTGGGTAGGGGTGCCACATGTCTTAGATTTTCAATGTGTGAGGGGCCAGAACATTTAGCGGAAACTTAAAAAGGAGATAGACTTCTAATATTTCTTAACTTTATTATACTTTGGGTTTAAAAGCTTAATTTTACATTTACAAATTTAAAAAAGTGCAGTAACTGTTTCTATTTTTATTTTATATGAATGTTTAAAGACCTTGTGAAATTTTAACAGAATCAACTCTCCTCACTACTAAGGTGCACTTAAGTCATTTAGGTGCACATATCCGGTGAGATCAATAGCAGGTCCGGTTGACAGTGGATAGAACTTACGTTTTCGGCTTCGATGACCAACTGCAGCCTATATTTGTCTCCTATTACAGCGCAAGGAGAGCTGTTCCAATTCGTAGACTATACCGAATATTGTCATAAGCTGACCTCCAACTGATAACTCGTGCGATCACCACAATCCAATTTTCAATGATAGTTGTAATTAAATTTCGCGTTGCACGTCAATCAAGCGTTTGGTAAATGCTGTTCTGGCAATTTACGGTTAACAACGGTCCGTGAAGGGCTACCAGATCAAATGTCTTGAATTCCAGAGACTGCGGTCACCTACTTCTTTCTCTTTTTCAGAATATAAATCAGAATGTTTGAACACTGTAAAGTCGTGAATAGAAGAGCATCCTCTCGCAGATGTAAGTATGACTGCGCATGTCCTTCCCGCTGCATAAAAACCCGGAGTCCTTCCGAATATCAATCTTCAAACTTAATACCAGACATAGAGGTACCTCCGTACCATCCCACAACGCAATGTTTAATAAAGGAGATGTCCTAATGACCAACTTCACGGTACTTGCTAGATTTTTTGAGATAGGACGACCTACAAAAATGATTTCTGTCGTAGCTGCTCAAATAAACTTGCTCTTTCTCAAACCGTCTTTTCCAAATTCCTTAGACAGTATATAATTAGCTCACATACTGCTGTAAGTAGAAAAATACCTCTTCTGGTATGTGAGTGAACTAGTTCGCTAAATTGTCAACAATTGCTTTTTGTCAACATTTGCAAATTAAATCTCATAGTCTAGGCTTGAGTAGTATCT
>JAAAKM020006971.1:36338800-36369592 GCA_010016025.2 Alatinidae sp. Z8VKAUB7J3
ACGACAAGCACAGTCAAGCCACAATAATCAAACTGCACCTGCAAACAGCAAACAACATCACGACATAATAATAAAACAAGCACAGTCCAAACATGATAGTCAACCAAGCACAGGTAAACGATGAGTGGTGATGCAGTGGAAAAACACGCTAAAACGTCAAGTGGTCAATAGGCCTTCACGTCAGTGACGAACATAAGAAACGAGCAAGAGACAAGTATGAGCACACCACCAAGGTTTCGGGATCGTTAAGTAGCACTAAACCTCTCCACAATACGTCTTGGCAAAAAAAACTGCCCCAAAACTATCAATCGGCACGGAAGTTCGTATTTCATTAAAGAAAGGTTTCAGCTTCATTTCCAATTTAACGATCCTTTCATTAAATTGGCAATGCAGTACATACCTTAACCTTCTCTTCCGCGATGGCTAAATTGGCTGCTGCTTGTTTGTATTTGTCCTCTAAATCTTTTGCTTTTTGAAGTGCCTTGAGAAAGAAAGAAAGCATGACTGAAATGCAAACATGGCTAAATAATTTAATCACGTAAAATATAGCACCACCACACAGGCACTCGCAATGACTTACAAGCATTATTCCTGGTTGAGTTTTTTGACTCGCAATTGACGTTGATCGTTCCAGTCTAGGTTCTTGACACCTAATAATCACTTCCTCTACATGCCCATGTCTTACACACCGATGCTAATTATCAGAAAAATCACCTTTTGACCTGGAAATGTTAACATACTGACTCCATCATTAGCATAAATGATGTAAATATTTTTTAACAAACGTTGATAAGCAGCTAATTGCAGATGTTTCCGACGGTTTAAAGGCCAACTAAAATTCATCTTTAAAATATAAATACATGAGATGGAAATTTACAGTTACTATCCTAATTTCAATTCATACTCTGAACTGTGCTCTTTCATAAAAAATCCTTGGTTTTCTACCAGAATTCTTTTCCATTGCGCCTATCTCAAATCTTCTAGACCACCACCTTAAATGTCTTTGACGAGTCACTGTGGTGTCATAATGAAATCATTCCGTTTAATGCTGTAAACATCAAGGTTCCTTGTGCATAGGGAGCATACTTTACTTCCTGTACAATCAAAATGCTTCTATAATCGATGCAGTCAATACTTTCTAGTACGAACTGAAATAGACCTCTCCAATCACTGATTGACAAGTAGATTATAATCCTGATTTTGACAACACCATTCAAACCTACCTCAGTACATTGCTGTTCTTTTGTGTCCAAATTTGTCTTGAACGAAGAAACTTGTCCTTCAAGCTGTGCAAAACAAACAAAGGGAAAGTACGTTAGGCATGGAAAAGCAGTAGGGTTTTAGGGTAATCTGTTCTTGAAAACGAATAAGGGGGAATGCCCAATGATAACCCAATACCCTAGAGTCCTTGGATATTATTGTCAATACACTACTTATGCTACTATTATCAGATAAATGGCTGAAAGACAGACCCCTCTTTCCACACTACATTCCCTTGATCCCCTTCTTACAGCCTTCTTCCCGTCGCCCACTCCCTCGAAAACACCTTTTCATCTCCCTCCGTGAAAGGGGACCTGGGCACTACCCCGTAAATTGTAGATAACATATTTCTTCAAATACACCCCGTACTTCTACCCGAACAATTGTAATAAACAACATATCTTGAAAAAGCGGCTTTTATTAGAAAGCACACCACACACGAAATGAAAAATAGTTTACACGAGTTTTATTTGTTTTCTATCAGCAAATTCTTTAACGAATATTGCTATTTTCGCTTTAACAATTCGTCACGAAGATCTTTTTGCATGAATTTAACTTAATTGATGGCATTTTACATTTTGTAATAAAGGCGGCCCTCTATTAAGCGTCGCATCCAAAAGCTGAATTTGTAATAAGCACCGCGCCGTTTAGCCTGCGTGCAGACTATCCCAGCTGGAGTGCGTAGTCTCCGCAAAAACGACGATATCCTTATATAGCCTCGTACTGACCCTACGCTCCCTATTGTTTTTCTATTGTTTAACAGCGGATCAAAACGCTTTCTCTGGATCCTAGTGACATCGTACAAGTAATTCCATAGGGTAGTGATACTGCTTTTGTTTCTCCTTCGTCATGCCTCGACACCGCAGCTCGCTAACTCACTTTGCTAGCTTTATACTTTGTGGACGTGTTCAGTCTCGGCTCTTAAGTTTTACTAAAGTGGATCTAAAACAAAAGTCTGAGTTAGAGGCTAAGCTATTAGTAACAGGTTAACCTTCCCTGCTACCAAAGTATTGAAACTATCACAGGCAAAGAAACGAGTTTACCTCAAATTGCAAAACACTTCACGAACGGAGTGGCAAACTTTGGCGTGCATGGTACAGAACCTTTTTGGTGATTTCATTGACGATTACAAAGCCAGGATACGTCCACTTATTTGTGTAATACGATTGATAATTTTGTTCAGCTTAAGAAATTCCTCCCTCGCTATACAAAAGTTTGATTTCTGCTTGCTACCTTGCGCATGCCTCCCGTATTTTGAGTTGTAACTACACTGTTTTTCAAAAGCGATCATTGTTGTGATTTGCGTAAAAATATATTGGAGAGGAAAACTTGGTACTAACAGAAACGGTGAAATATTTGTTATATTACACTTTCACTGTTCGTATCCTAGTTAGTCGTCAAGAGTAAGTTAGTCAAAGGCAAAGTTCGTCAGCCATTTAGCTTTTGCCCTTGCTGCGTAAAACAGGTTGGGCTTCTTCTACAGGTTTATACCTGACGTATGTCAAACATACAGAGATTAGAAGATTTAATCTTTAATAATCTTATAATCACAAATAATATGTAATAAAGGCCCCTCATTTCTGTCGAAAATTCTATAAACGCTCGGAGAACTTATTCGTTGCATCACGGCAACTTTGAATTCGGGTGTCAGGAAGTCTCTCTCTGATTACGGCCTATGGCATATTTTGAAAGAGATAACATAATTATTCACTTATGCGATACAGCCCACAAAAAGGCACAAAAGATATCGTTAGTAACGTTGACAATTGCTTGGACTCTTCTCCATTACGCTGACTGTCTGTTTCGCGGTACACTGGAGAAATTACCGTTCTCTGTTCGGTTTTTCCAATAACTCCTTCAAATAGGCAGCAGCAGACGGGCATATTTCAAGATGACCTAACTTAACATGTTTGACAACAGGTATATGGGCCGCTATTGTTCATGATACTCGGAAATCCTCTTCCTACGCCTTTCTATTTTCTATTCCTATTTTACGAGATTTATTATAAAAGTAAAATCGACCTTTAAATCCTATTCCTAAATTGCCCAATCCTATTTTTGCAACAGAAAGCCCCCAGGTGACAATGTTGAGTGCGACCACCGCTCCCCTCGCCATCTCTCCTGCTTACTGATCGCAGATATAAGTGCGGCTAAACGCTTGTGAAAACGCATGAAAACACTAGAAACGAGGTAATGAGTTTCTGCAAGTTCAGAATCCAAGAACATAGGGGTGGATGCGCAGACATTACTACGTCAGTGCGAAGGCCACGCGGCGTTTAGTGGAGGAAATCCGGTATACATAATTTCCTAATAATGCCTTGCACTACCGTCATACTGGTATGGATTCCACTAAACCTCCCATTGATAAAAAGCGAACATATATAAACATAGTGCCAGCAAAATTGCTTCGTCTTCACATCATAAGAAGACAAAGCTGGGTGAAGGTTTTACGTAACGATATTCAGCCTGGGATATATTTCAAGTGCAGGTAGTGTCAGAACACGGATTTCCTGCTTCGCCGTCGGTTTTTATCGAAACACTGTGATTTAACGAAGACTTTCAAATTGATATTCTAACGTTTGTATTCTACCTTATTCAAACGTTAACAGCATCAAACTATGTCAAATATGCCTTAATAGCGTATTTTGAACGCTTTGTGCACCATGGAATGTACGCATCTAGTGTATGACCTATGAAAGGCGCTGCAAAGGGGGGGGGGGGGGTTCCTGCGTTGAAATAGGTTTTAACATCGGATCACCTGCTGCAAAACGCATGTCATTCTATAAATGATATCTCTGAACTTTTGGCCTTACGATGAATAGTTAAAGGTTTTGTTAATGATATCACTACACCATGGAGAATTGTAACTCACTCACTAATCCGAAAATTATAAATTTCAAATTTTTGGCGTCAATTTTCCTCTTTCCATTACATGTTAGAAGTAATAATGTTTTCATTTACCTCCACATTACTTTTATTATCTTCAGAATTCATTTTTTCATTATCTATCAATGTACCACGGGCGTCTCCAGCGGTCTTATCTTCTGGCTCCTGATTAGTAATATCCATCTATTTATGAGACATTCTTGTCAAGAATTCAAAATAATTTAACAAAATTTACCCCATCGGCAATTTGACACCATCGCCATCAATTTTGATGAGCAAAAATGAGCAAAAATATTTTTGGTCATTTATCAGGTTTCCGACATCATTTCTACCCAATATCAACTGAAAGCTTCATTTGAGCCCAAAATAGGTGCTATAAATTATAGTTATCTACCTAAAGTAGCAAAAACAAATTATGTAAGATGCAAATTAAGACCATTGCTCAAGAATGACGCCATAGCTCAAGTTAGTTGGATCTGAAAAAAATATATATAAAAATGGTCACAGATAAATTTTATGATCGTTAAATTAAACTTCACTGTTTTTCAAATTATTTCACTGTATTGTATTCCAAAGTTTTATTTATATATTTTAAAACTAAGAAGTTATTCCATGTGTTACTTTTAAACTTACTAATCTATTGTGTCACGAATTGATCGGCAAAGCTGTTTTAATCAAAGAAAGATGCCCACCTATAAAATGTAAGGACGAAGGTTTACTTCGCACATTAGGGAACTTTCATGTAATTTCATAACATTTTACCAATTTAAATACACTACCCTCCTGCTCGTCTTTTATTGATTTACTACGCTTTACATTTACTACCCTTGCACTTTACAATTCATTATCATGAATTACCTGATGCTAAGAATGTAAACGAAATAATTTTAATTAAATATAATACGTGGCATTTAAAACTTAAACTTGTTTCTCCGTTAACTTGAGACCTTCAAGATCTAGTGAAACGAGAGAGCTCAGGAAGAAGATATTCATTTTATAACCTTTTGTGATTTTGATCTCTTTAAACAGGTTGCAACAACCGAGCAATGCCTCGGAAATCTACAACAGAAACCTTGTAAATACATAAATCATTCCAAAATAAAAAGGCAGCGCCACATTTTCCCTGGCCTTTGTTCTGAATAAGGACATTCTCTAACCGTGAAACTTAAAACTAATTTCCATGATAGTTAAACACACTTTCATTTCTAAACGATCTTCAACAATCACTCTGTACATATAGTTTTAGTCTTTTAATCATGAATTTGATGTTGTCATAAAAACGTGTAAAGCTCTGTTGTTTTGGTAATGTTTCAAATTTGATTCTAATACACAGGATGATGTTCTGAAAGTAAAAGGATCAGCGACCTTCGAATGTGGATACTCACGTTTACAATGTAAAAGTATAACTGCTGCTGAACTGATGCACAGTTCCCTTTCCGTCCTCCTCTTAAAACAGGAAATATAAAAGACTACATATCAAAATTACCCGTACGCACATTTCAAGTATAATGAACAGGTATCAAGGTCATTATAAAGACGCATTACTACAAATTTCCACAACGTCGGAAACATACCTTTTAGTAATTGTCCGTTTCATATTTGAAGTAGACTTCAGAAGCTTTCACCAGCTTCGAATGATTACAATCAATAGTAATAATTATTATTTATGTAGAAAACCTAGTAATAACGAAAATGAATAGATCTTTCTCCGATTGTGACTCGAACCACTCTCCGGCATACCAGATCAGTTCCCCAACCATAAGAGTTAACGATCACTGATTTAGAAGTCCTTATTCATAGCACACCACTTTCTTTCAAATTTCTCTCTGAAATAGCATTTCTATCATATGATGATAAGTCTAAATTTGAAATATCTTTGAATGGTACTCAATGAACACGGTGAATCGGAAGAGTCACTACAGGCAAGAACATCGACAGTGCAAATGGAAGGAAGTGCATGCTGTGACTGGAGATCCAAGAACGCTAAGAAACTTTAAAGTTCAAAGGTCAAAGGTCAAAGGTCAAAGATCAAAGGTCAAAGGTCAAAGTCTAAATAAGTAATACAACGAGACCTGTTTTAAGGTATAGCTCTTAACTATGGACCATCAGAACGAGAAAAGAAAAGTAATTGGAGCATACAGACACGAGAATGTTAAGGTAACTTAAAGGACTGACCCTAAGAGGCCAAGAGAGGTACGACGGCATCAGAGGAAGACCAGTATTACAATGAACTGACTACATAACATTGCATCTATCAGCAACCGGCTTAAAGTAGGAGGACGTTTACAATCATGTTATGTGGAGGATGAAGATACTGGATAAGGGAGATGAAAAGGAAGAAGGACACCATAAGATTTCTTATCTGACATCGGGTAGACCTGCCCCGACTGTGCTTGTATATGCTACAAAGCTTCCTACTACAATGTCAGCAAAATTGCTAAAATATTGCCAAAAGTACAAAATGTAGCTACCATGATTTCATAAATTTAAGTAAACAGTTTGAACGAAATTCGCAGTCAAAATTGCTCAGAAGTTTCCATGCTCAAACAGGACCGGTCTGACGCCGTATATAACGCGGCCATTGCATAGTCCTGGCCATCATTTGGTGAGCGGCAGCATTGCTTTGAGGGTCCCTTCATTCTTGATAATATGGCAGAGGCCCTATGCAATAAGTAATTACTAGTTCCTACTAGCAATCAAACCTTTCAAGGTAGTTTTTCCTGTCTTACAGTGGTTAACTTTTCCCTTAGGTTTCTATCCTATTGTAGGATTGTACTTCAGCTATCTCAGTCCAGGATCTCGTCCATGAATCGTAACAGAAGTCCTTATTTACAGAGCTGTACAGCAGATTTAACCTCTCCCTTTCTCCTCTCGTTTGCAAGTCATTGATATGTTTGCTATCATCGATTCAAAGTTCAGGTGTATTGGTCATCAAATTCGCACAATATTGTTTCCTAAAAGCATTGTGTTTGTGCAGGTGTTACCTTAATTTTTTATCTAGCTTTGTACATTCAGCATATTGTATTTTCAAGATTGCATGTTGGGTGGTATCAATTAAGTAACAAATTTTTGTTACGAACTGGCTTTAATTCCATATGAGGTCACATTATCGTACAATTTAGAAACTAGAAATTAGAAATTAGAAATTAGAAATTTAGAAATTGAAATAGGGGTGCGTTGCTAGTATAAACAAGTTTCTTCCGATTGTGAACATAATATCCCCCTTTAATAGCTTTAAAGGCCATTTATTGGAATTATCAGGCAAGTGATAGATCTTAGACCAACAGAATACTCACAGTTTATCAAAACCAAGACGCATCAACGATATAACAAGAAGAGACGATTAGATCAAACGATCATTGCACGAATTTTCAAACTACGGAGAGGTGTAGCAAAAGGAAGACTGCGGGATTTTTTCCCTTTAGTTATTGTGGGAAAGTCTCCAAAACCCTTGCATAGCTCTCAGACGAGACCTGGTAACCAAAATATCACAATTTCCTAATACAATTTTTAGCTTTAAAAAGCCAGTCCTGGATACAAAAATTTATTTACCGATAAAAGTTGAATAGGAAAAAATACACACAATGGGATGCAATATTGATTCCTCTATCTATCCAAAATTATTTGTTGTTCCCAAACTTCACGTATTCCAGGAGTTATGGTATTCTACTCTTAAAACATGTTCTTTGTACAAGATTCAAGTGCTGTATGAAGAAGCAGACACATTGAGAGTCACAGAGTCATGGTTTTAGATCACAGAGGGTTTTTTTGGTTTTCTCCAGCATGTTACTGAAAAATTAACGCGCAACAAAAGTTAAGACATTAAATATCTGTACAAGTCTATTAAAGTAAGTATCTGTTTGTTTTATTTACTGCAATGAAAGGGAACTGTCATTACAATTAGTCTATAGGTAGAACTATAGAACGTCTATAGAAAGTTATGGGTGAACTTCTAATAAGAAACTACAATATTGACAACGTTTCGACTTATTTTAGATTTCGTAAGGTCTACGGTGCATCCCCTTGTAGTATTTTAAATGTACAACAGACCTGATGAAGTTTTGCCATAAGACAAACAGTGTCAATGTAATAGTATCATTGTGGCTTCTTCACCTATATAGGCCTACCATACGTTGGTATTGACCATCTATTATGAAAATCTTTGATGTTTTTTGCAATTGGATTTGGGATTAAAGATATCAGAAATGATTTACTTTCTAAGTAGACTAAAGTTCAAAGTCTTTGAACATCTCAGCAGTTAATTGAATGGCAAAACCTCGATAGTAACTTAACGCTTTTAAGAATAATAAATGGAACCAAAACCAGGAAATCTAAATTCTTTATGCACTTGATGAGGTGCCACAGAGTCCACCGAGCACTGCCAAAGAGAACAATTTTCGGAGGAGGAAATAGATAAAGGCTCAGATTAACATCTATGGATTCCATAATGAGTTGAACAAATAAAGCTACCATCAGGCAATAAAAGTAGCAAAAAAATACAGAGAAACGAATATTCTGTGTCCTCCTACCCACTAACTCTGGGCGAAACTTGGAGACCAAGAAAAAGAGGAAGAAGGAAAGAATGTCGGTGTTTCAAAGTAGCGCCAGAAATGGATGGGTAGTATTCGACTTTGTTATAATGCAGGGACTCTCCCTGAGCTTTCATACAAATACATGTGAATTACAGAACGAGCGAGTTAGTATTGTTCCATCGATTAACGTAGGTCTTACTACAATAGCTAGATTAAATTAGTTCTTTGTCAATCTTAATTACTTTTCTAACATTCCCGTAGCTACAATAAACATAAACAAATAATAACTCCTCGACAACCAATATTGACTAAAGTATTGCAATACGTTGCCATAGATTATGATCATATATCAGCATCAAAAGTGTTGTTTAGAGAGCGTACAGTGCTTAAAATCCCCCACTCCTCTAGCTGAAAGTTTAGCACCCTCACCAAGTCAAAGCATTCTGATAGACTTAATTGTGGCGAAAGATAATAGAAAGTCATTTTATGTAGCCTAGTATAGTTGCAAAGGCTGTCAAACTGTCGGTCTATATTCATTTTCTAAACTTCGTGGTATGTTCAGTGTGTTAAACATAGGCTGATATGTGATTAGCTATCTTTTGTAACCTAACTGATAAGTTAAATTCTATCAGAGAATTCAAAGTCTCTCAAGCAATAATATTCTGACTACTCGCAAAACAGTTTTTTAGAAGAGGTACTACCAAAGCTCCATTATACCCAAAGGAAAATGGTTGGTGCAAATTAATACCAGCAGTGACAACTGGTCTGACTTTCGCTCCTGTTTTTCCTTAAAATTTTTTACCCAGCTGGCACAGAAGTAGCTAAAAAAATATACAGAAGAAAGAAAGATTGCCCGTGAACTAGGATTTAAGAATATCTCTGTTCCAACATAACATATGTTTAACTCCAGAATTTCTAGTTTTCAACGAAATAATTCATAAATTTCCCCCTACAGAAAATCAGGAGAAGAATTTTTACAAAGCCGTGCTGACTCAGACTACCCTCGATTGGTCATATAGCATTCTTTTGTACTCAATAGCAAAATGCATATCAATTTTATAAGGAATATTTTTCTTGCAGATGGGAATTTTTTAAGTATCATTAAAGGGTGTAACTCAAACGCACACGACGCTAAAAATGAGTAGGTAGACTGGATCCCTTCATGCATCTATGAAGGGAACTGTAATTGTTGAGACTGAGTTCCACCGAGAGGGAAGAAGAGAGAGACTGAACCCTACCTATTGTTGTATAGCTGCACAAAGTTGCACACCTATCACGGGGGGAGGGGGGCTAGTAGGCCCGCGTTGTGTAATAACTTTTGACTGCTTTCTTTTAAGTTGCTGAAACTTTCTGACTTTTCCCAGCTTTTATTTAGCAAACGTTTGGTTAAAAAAATTGGTTGTCCAAGCTCGTGGTCTGGTCACGTGACCCTGATGGAAAAGGTTACCATATAAGGTGAAATCTTTTAAATTGCTATAAATCGAGAGGTGTTGATGAATTTGACTCCTCCCATGCTGGCTTAAGTCTCAAAAGCCAGTGCTAGGTAGGGTTAGACTGGTATGGGGCATCCATATGTTAAAATCCGATACAAAGGAAGGAAGGAGTTTGTCCCTAGCTAGGTGCGTTCGGTCCAATTCATCGACCTGAGACAGCATATACAAATAGCACCTGGGGGTTCCTTCACACAAATTACAGTTAATGCATAGTACCCCTCCCCCCAGAAAACAAACAAACCAACAAACTTTTAAAATGCTCCCTGGTCTTTCACTAGTTTCATCCCCTAATTAAAGAGAATGCTTCCAGGTTCTCGCTCATTAAACGATATCTGTCAAACCTTTTGCAAACCATAGTCTTCGCGAGAGAGTAGATTTTCCGCCGGTCTTAAAATCAATTATAATAATTAGTTCCCGTTACATGAAGAACTACTGCTGAATTCTCAGTCCACTTTTCACCGAATGACAGACAACGGGAAACAAATATGCCACCGTAATGTTTAATGGGAATAGCCGACTTTTATGGATTCTAAAGTATTTCAAACCTTGTTATTAAAAGGGGTTGATACGTAACACACCACGGAATCTTAGACATGAACTTATGCAGAGCTACTCACCGTTTGTCTGGCCTTTGCCCGGCTGTCGTTCTATTACAGCTGCTATTGTTTATTTGCTATGCCTTCGGGAGACGTCACAATCTTACGTTAGAAGTGAGTATAATCAATTGTTTACGGTTAATTTTAACCAGATACTTGTATTCTGTTAACGGGTACTTTGTTATATCGAAACAATCTTTGGAATATGATAGCTCCGGCAAAAATGTTTGCAAATGTTAGTCAAATCTGACGTTCCATTTTGCTTCATTTGCAAATTTTTAGGAGTAGGGCCTAGTGAACGGCCAACAGTTGGTGCCTTTAAATCTAATACTTGGTCCTATGCTACAGTTTGCACATTAATAGCTTATTTAAGCAGGTACATTGACGTATTAGTCGAGTTTCTTTATGTTTTTGTAACTTTGTAAGGGCTTCTGAAACCTTGGAGGACGAGAGCCTCTTTTAAACTAACATTTATCTTGTAGGGCCTACCATAGTAGTTGTAATGGGTAAACAATTGAAAACCTTTTGCTCTGACGACCTTCTTAAGAAAATAGTGTACAAAAAAGTAAGTATGTTGAGGAATCCTTAAGATCAAGTAGGCCTATGTATATATAGCTTTGAATAAAGAAGACAATTTAGACTAAAACTTGGTAGGAGTAAAATAGCATTCATGGAAATAAAAAATAACAAAGTACCACTAACTTGTTAACTTAACTTGTTTATGACAAAAAATAACTGTGCTCTGTGTTGTTTAGGCGGATCTGTTGGAGGTATTTATGTAAAGGAACAGTAGTAGAAAGTATAGAGAGGAACTAGGGAGAATGGAGAAGTGTCTAATTAAACAGTATTTTCAGCACTCCACATTGTCCCATCAGAATTCTTGTTTTAGGAAGAATTAACTTGGTGCAGAACAGTAAATGGACCATGAAACAAGGACATGCCTTGGGATTAAAATGCTACTTCATGTAAAGTTTCACTTTAGCATTGGGAGAAAAATCAGCATCCTTGGCAAGGAAGTAGTATCAGAATGTTGCTGCAAGTTTAGTTGTTGGATCTGGCCAAGATATTGAACAGTATATATATAGTAGATTAGCATTAAGAAGGCAAAATGCCAATTTGGGTGTACAAGGAACAACCACAGAGAAAAAATCTTTGAGTGACTCACCAGTTCTAGGATTAATGTGATTATAGTACTAAAGAAGATATTGTAGAGCTGCAGACTCTAAAGAGCAGTTTAGATTATGCCTTTTTAGTGCTTGACAAGGTCATTGAAACAAAGGTGAACTTTTGGGGAACATTCATGACAGATAGTATGGCATTGAAGATCAAAAGTGAACCAAGAATCATTGTTTGACATGCTTCTATATGTATGTCATGGGCAAAAACAGCACCAAGAAACGTAATTATTGAAGAAAAAGTGACAGTTGATGTGAAGAAAACTTCAAGCCCACAGCTAAAAGAATAGGTTAAAACAACCTGGAAGCAACAGTCAAGAAGTCAGTGAAGATAGCAACTAGCCCTAGAGTTAATTGTTAAAGAAGGAGGAAGAAACTGGAGGGTCCTCTGCATTAGCAGCCTCCTAAACTGCATGGACATTACAAGCTTAAAGGCCAGTTTCCACTTGGTCAATCGTGCCTCGATTTGATTGCATGCAATCAAGCTGGACTGCAAGTGCTAGTCTACTGACCAGTTTTCACTACCCAAGCATCTTTCTCGATTTCTTGACAGTTTAAAAATTGTAACCATTAACCAAACCCATGCTGTGATATGAGTCTCAATATTAAACACTCATGATGTGGCATGGTAATATATTGTGTATATATAATATATTGTGCTTGCTTCGGCAGCACATATACTAAAATTAAATATACTAAAATTGGAACGATACAGAGAAGATTAGCATGGCCCCTGCGCAAGGATGACACGCAAATTCGTGAAGCGTTAGTAGTAGTAGTAGTAGTAGTAGTAGTAGTAGTAGTAGTAGTAGTAGTAGTAGTAGTAGTAGTAATAGTAGAAGTAATAGCATTAGTAACAAAAGTAGCAGTAATTAGATAGTTAACAACACATGAATTCAATCACATAATTCTTAATTCGAGTCATACTTTACGTTTAAAATCTTCGATGACATAAAATTCTTGTGAAAGTCCTAGACCACATAAAAACCTGAACATTTCACCCAGAAGCAAAAAATAAAACTGATGTGTTACGCATCTTGACAGGTTTTTTTATAAAACATACCAACGCCTCCTCGGATAATTCCGCCTCTTCTACCAAATCCGATGACGAGTGTGGGTAGGCATCAATAAGAACATCAAGTGGGCTGATCTAAATAAAAATCGACAAGAAATGTGTAGTTTAAGATCACAAAAGGTGTAGTTTAAGATGACAATATCTGCTTTAGACTAGTGATCAAATCTCTACCACCTAGAGCTCTAGTCACCTCCGGGAGATAAACAATAATCAAGTGCACCACTTCGCTGTTGGCATTAAAGACTTTCCGATTTGAAGATTACCAAAGAATGCGTTGCGAGTCCACCGTGACGGCAGACCGTGACAGCCGAGGCTCCACGAACATACACAAAACTTTACCGTGTTGGATTGCTGAGGCACGTTTTACATAACAAATATGTCTCGAAGAAAAATAAAATATAAATTACCTTTCTGTCGTACACATCGTCGATGTTAATTCCAGCGAAAAGCTGCAGAATCTTCAGCTCCTCTAAGGAGCAGATCCTTGTAGTTGGATCCGGGTCTAAAACCTATAAGAAAGATGCCATTTGGAATTCAAAGAACACAGCTAATGAACCGTATGTTTGTAAGCAAGTATTACACACTATTCCTACAAAACATATTGCACTGTTTCAAGATTGTTCTGGATAGATCATTAGCGTTGGTTAGTTACCATTTGTTCCTCGTCTGATTGGTAGCCTAATTTTACCCGCCCGCGAGCCTTTTTATCAAAGATTTAGAATATTGAACTTCAAGTCTCAGTTGACGTTTGCAAGCTGGGTTATACTACTTTAGTCTTTTCTGACCGATGTCCTCCGTCCGTTATCGCTCCCTCCACTACATGTAAATCGCTCAGAACATTTCACAGTCATGCAACCCAGTGTGCAATGTTACTTGAAATCCCACATTTTAAACTAAGGGCCAGTGGAATAATTAAAAAAACTTAAAGTAACTTAGGGAGAACGCGCACATGTACGTGGCCAGATGTAGCATGACCCATCTTTATCAAGACAAACATAAAGGATTTATTAAGGAGAAAACATATTCTAGGGTGACGGAGGAATCCTCCGTTCTACAGTCACTACACCTTAATAACAAGAAATATATTTCTGCCAATCAAGTGTTGGATTCAGAGTTGCATTCAATTCACAGTGTAGGGGGAGGGGGCGTCTTTCCAGCCCCTGTGCTGTAGAGGGGGTGGCTGATAGGGTAAGCTAGCTGCTGATGTTGTTCCTTTCCACACAGGTAGACACTGCCATCGTTCTTAATATACGGCCTAATTTACAAAGATTGTTTTGCAACTCCTAAAAGCAGTACTGATACGGTTGAGGCACGATCATGGCTCCTTGCAGCAGGAGAGGTATTGTCGTCGGGGAGTCGCTAGCTGCTTAAGAGAATGTTTTATTTCTTAATACCTTAATCTTTTAAAAGTGTGGTCATGTAAAGCTCCTCAACGACAGAGAACATCATGGTTTGGCGGCGCCCCAGTTACCCCGTTCGCAATAAAAATACGAGATGGACGAGGGGTATTTCCATCGTTATGTACGCCTGTGGTTCAATATGCGCTCAACCATCGCTGTAAAGAGCACAGTGACGCACCATTGTTTTGATATATCATACCTAAAAAATAAAATTCTAGACTCGACGTACGAAAACAATATTTAACAAAAAAGTTCTGTTCCTGCCTACAAAACAAACGACGAATCTTTCACCAAAAAGCGGCTTAATATCGGTTGAGAGGTGGAAAAACATTGTAAAATACTGCAGTGATTTATCAAAATTTCATTCTAATCATGTAAAGTGAAGTGTGAGAGAAATTTACATCTAAAGGATGCCCATAATTTTAAATAGTGCCGAAGTGGAAACTAGGAGAACAAGTGTCGCAAAAGTCAAACCTCAAAGTAGCCTCAAAGTAGCATTTGCTGCCTCAGTCGCCCTGAAAATGTTCTCAGCATGCTTAATTGTGACGCTCCATATTTTTTAATGATCTACTTCTAGAACTCTCGTGAGCTTTGCAGTAACACATTGCATACTTTTACTACTACCGGTAGAACAAATTATGGTATGAATTTTTAAAGACGGTAATTCTATCTACAACCCGAAAGTTGGAATTACTCCAAATTCGAAAATCCCGATTTTTAAAAAACTGGTTGTTATTATCTCCTTGTGCTCTGGCCATCATTGCAAACTTTAAAATTTGTTGCAGGCTGAAATTCCTCATTCATAAACATGAAATCGAAGAATACCTTCTTGATATTCATACTTACGGAAAATTTTACGACTTAGCTGTCTCCGACTTCTGTTGTATAAAAACATTGAACGACTTAGCATGATAAAAGCTTATCCCGCTGTGCAGGCTCTCGTTTGTGAATATGTTTTAATCTTTGGCTAAATCATTGTGAAATAGGTGTATAGTGGCAGACCAAGCTCATGCCATAGAATTGGCACTGGCTCCAGCAACTGGCAGGATCCAATGATTTCTAACGGCAACACATGGCCAATTATCAATCAAATAGAAATTTGCACAGTACCACATAGAAAAGTGGCAAGCCATGTCTTGCATTGCACGTCGCGCGTAAAATGAGTATAATACACGCCTTACAAGAATCTGTTAAAACTGGTCTGTACTTTTCCAACTTCCTTCAAGAGTTACTGTAGTAATGTAGTTGCAATTTCGATGTACTAATTTTCTAATAACATATATAAGTCGTTAAGAAAACCCAAACAATCCTCAGGACACAAAGTTTGCAATTAATTGGGCTGTAACATTGACTAACCAATTGATCTCCATAAACTCCTACTAAAGTTTTCTCTACCTTTTTTTATAAACTTATTCTCGCTTCTGCACATCAAGGAAATACTTGGAAGTGGGAAAAGAGTTACTACTAAAACAGCTGTCCTGTTGTAGATGAAATAATTTCTTAAATGATAAATACTTTCCTTAAAATAATTTCCTAAAAATAACTTCCTAAAGTTTTAAAAAACAACCCAGAAGAATGCTATGGACTGTAAGTCTGTAAAATTTGGATGGAAATGATGAACAAATTGATTTCCTTTCAGAGCCGCCTTCACTCTGTTTTATAACCTTATGTCTCGCTGTCTTCAAATTAATGAATCAATTTAAGATCAAGAAATAAAGAAAGTGGACATTAATCGATCATTCGGCTCCATGGTAACAGTCTACTGCAGTTTGTTACGTTTTTATTTGTGCATTTCGGAAATCATGGTCCTGAACGCTAATAATTCAATTAACTTCTGCTGAGGAACAGTAAATTTGCTTTAAGATGACGTCCGAAAATATAAATATCATGGTATACGACTGAACCTATTTAAGCTATCTTAGCTTGCAAAAATTTTCATGTACAAAAAATCTTCTCGGTTTTTAAACTAGGTCTTTGTGATTCCGGCTCGTTCCGTTGCTCGACCTTCCCATTCTTTTTTCTGAAATATTTCACCTGGTACCCAAAGTCATGAAAATATTGAATCTTTATATTAATTCTGTTGGGGAATAGTATTGATATTTTTCTCGTCTTCTATTAGGCTTTTAAAGTACAAGGAAAGTAACCAACCGAAAACACAAAACATTAGCATTTCATTGGCGTCCCCTGCTCGAATCAAGGATCGCGAAATGAGTTAGTAATTATTTTTGTCGGTCCTCTTCTACAGTAACCCAACAGCAAAAGAGAAACTAATTTCCCTCCTTCATCATTTAAACTTTATTATCCAGCATGCCCTCTAAAATTCTTTTAAATACTTTAACTTTCTCTACTGTATTCCTGCCTTCACCCACCCATTCCTTTAATTTTTCTACCCCTTATAGCACCCAAAAAACCCGGAGCAGTTAACCAAAAGCCTAGAGTATCAGATTTAAGTGTAGACAAATGAAAACTATCTTCAGGCTCCACACATACATATCAAAAGTGTGTATCAAAATACGAAAATAAATAACCTAATCAGCCTTCTTTAAAAATTTCTTTTAACTTCCCTCGGTCTTTACATACGTTGATGCCGCGACAACCGAAATTAGTCTCGTTTGGCAAATCAGTCAAATCAGATATTGCTTTTATTCAAGTAATGAGTACCAAAAATTATTTAACACTCGTCCTTATTTAATTAATCCTTAGCTACTTAATTCGGCTTTCTACCACTTGACCGAAATCTAGATTGAAGCACAAATTCACAATTTCCCGATATTCACTGATCAAACATAGGATTTAGTAACAACAAATAACCCTACAAGAGCCTCTTTCAAAATTTTGGTATAGAAGGACCAAAGTTATATATCATTGTTAACTAGTTTCGGGTCATTTTACAATACAGCATCGCAAAAAAAAAATCGTTTCTTTTTCCTACATCGATCGTATCAACGAAAAAATAACGTAAATTTACCGCTGGGTGTAAAGATTGGCGTGCCAAGCGATTACTGTTTAATAGCAGGAATTTCTAAAGCAGGAAAACTTGTATAACTGGTAGTTACCGTTATTATGGCTTAAAATCTAAAAAGAATGAATATTCCTACATGCCCTAAGCCGAACTCAGTCGTTTGTCATCGCCAAAAGCATTTCCAACATTCTAACGATAATTCTCGGCGACGTGTTCTAGCGAGTTAAATTCAAGTGAAAAGTCGCTCAGAAATTTTATGATCTACAAGTTTAAGGCTCGAATATTTGTAACGTGGAGTGAAAATACTATATGAAATGTAAGAGCTGGCTTAGAAAGGCACAACTACTATAGGTTTTGATCTAATTAGTATTTACTGCTTCTCTCCTGGTGCGAGCAGAGAAATGGTGTTCTAAAAACGACTTGAGCAGGCTTGACATTGGAGAAGAAAGCGCAACATACGATGAGATCAAAGCTCTGAAGTTGAACACTGACCTCATGCTGATCTGAAAATTTATCATTGTCTCAAACTAATAGTTCATTTCGAGGAGTCTTGCTGCTTTTCGAGAGAAATAATTAACAGGGCAGTGATTATAAGTGCTCATATTTCCATGTATTGAGTCTTTTGAGTGATTAGGTACATACAACAGCTGCTGCACTTAAGGGTCCAGATGGGGCTTTTTATATACTTAACATGTGGCTACCACTGGGTCTACGCTATCTTCCTCTGTCTTTATGAAAACTCGTTATTGTATGGATTTTGTGAAAACATACAGAATCGTACACGAAAACCAGAGATTTGGTAAGCATAACATAACATCGACGTAAAAAGTAAACTTCGGATTCATACTAGATTTAATATAAACTCGTCTCACTCTAACAGTAACTTTTATATAAACTCTACAAAAATAGATAAAATAAAGATTTTTAAAAAGAAGGTAGAGGACTTAGTAATCATTAAGACGAAATGATTAGACTCCCAAGGCTCCGTAAAATACCAGAATGCGTAAGTAGTATTACTTCGAATGTTCAAAAATTAAACTTACGTTTTCAATCAATAAATCGAAGCATTAAACACGTACAATAACTAGAAATAGAGAAAGTTGGCTTGACATAAAATTATGGATCAATACAGGGGCAGGTGGTAATGATGGTCATGATCCAGATGATGGCAATGGTAATTGTAAAGATGACGAGCGTAAAAATACGATAACGACAATAATGAAATAATGCTGTTTATGGTAATGATTGTAACCATGATGATGGTGATGATGGTGATGATGGTGATGATGATGATAGTGGTGATGATGATGATGAAGATGATGATGAAGATGATGATGAAGATGATGATGATGATGATGATGATGATGATGATGATGATGATGATGATGATGATGATGATGATCGTGGTGATCATAAATGTTGAAAGCTTGCAAGATAGTCTATAAATCCATTTCAAAGAGAAAGTCAAGGTAAATGCCATACTATACATGTATTTATCAAAGACTTTTGATAACCTACAGCAGTGAAAATATTAGTTTTAAAAATCTTTAGCCATTACATACCCGCGGCTCGATGCCCCCGAGTGCGACTTAAGACGACTTCTCCGAATGTGATTTTAGAATCCAAGCGATTAAAGGAGCTATTACTTTTAAAACAGGAGTTTAAAGCGGCCAAAAGGCCAACAATTTTATTAACGATGACATTCATGTGCTTTTTGTTGATGAAATTTCGCTTCCTACACATTCGATTCAATGTTATTGCCAGAACTACATCATTCCACGGGTAATCCTCGCTTTAACCATTGAATTGGGACGAAATCAAAGTAAAAGGAGGACGAAATGGGCGAAATGGGGAAAATAGTTTCTAAGAAGGAGCTACGTACGGGCAGATAGTAGTAACTTCTTGCCAAGACACCAATAAATGACTAAAATCCTATGTTAAGGCATGATTTTTACTTTAAAGATTTGCTGCCTAGATACTGAATTGACACATACTCATGTCCAATGACCCTTTGACCCAATAATGGAACCTCAAAAGTACGATACAGTTATGACGTTGTAGAAAATTGCTATGTTTCAGAACCCTCCCTCTTTCAATCGTCAAGAAAACAATAAATGAAATTAAAATATTGAGCAATATTTTGACGAGCGGCCACAAAGTCTTCAATAATATTGACCAATCGCCAATTAATATTTACGGACGTTCATTTCCTCAATATTAAGTGCAGCATTTCAATCACCGTCCACAGAAGATCAATGAAGTTGTCAATATTTAGTCTCATCAATATTATTCTCAATATTATTGACAAGGGATAGCTTCCTTCATTGGGCTAGGAGACGAGATTCTGGATTCTCAGTAAGATTTATGAGTACAGTACAGCCTCGGTAACGTTTAAATCATTAGCTGCTACAAAGGCATTAAATTGCCATGAACTTCGATGAGAATTTGAGAAATTGCGCCTTCTAAGAGACTAATGGAGTCCTGCATACGTAACCAAAGGGTTTTCAATTTGGTGCTGAATAATACATCACAACTATTCATGGCTGAAGAAAGTACTGTGCTGTGCTTCTTGATTGGAAATTGGTGTCGTGCAGCTTACAGAATAATTGAAAAGCTTAAGTGTGACTGAGTGTCTATAACGTCATGTTCGAGAAACGTATAGCATTACTTTTTCTGCAATATTTTCCAGTTTGTGTGTTCCAATTCATATTTTATCTAACGCCTTCTTGTAATATTGAGCAAAAATTATAGTGTAGAACTAACAAATGATATCTAAGAATGCACACATTTGCTTGTTGTATTCGAGTTAACAAGAATACGAAAATTTTGAGAGACGCTTTGTGCGTAACTTTATCTAAGAAGGTCTCAAATATGTAAGATGATTGTGCCAATTCGTAGCATTTTCTGTCTGCAGGCAGGTTATGGTTAATGCTACCATGATGTTCTCATCGTCTCGCGCCCTGCTGTGCTTAGAAACGTTTCACGATACGTACTTGCTAAGGCCCTTTATCTTCTTTCTTAAATTACAGACCAGGAATTAGAGACATGTTTCTTTGTACAATGCCTGTTCTTGCTATCTGTTTTGCGGCGTATTGCCCACTTAACTGGATAGCTGCCCAGCTAATCACAAATCCCTTGAATAATCATAAAAAATACTAAATAATTTCTCGATTGCGTGTCTCTTGACTATAGAAAAGCTTTATACAAATGTTTTATAACTGTTTGTTTTTTGTTTTGTCTTCAGCTAATGTCATCATAATCATCATCATGACCATGGCCATGATTATTATTATCATCATAATCATTATCATTATCACCATCACCATGATCATTATCACGTTCACCATGATCATAGTTATTGTCACCTTCACCATGACCATCGTTACCATCATCAAAAACTAATGAATTAATTAACTAATCGATTTACTAATCAACTTGTTATCTAATATTTTACTTCACTAAAACTAAATAATGAACTGGCTTAAAAATAAAGAAGCTAAATAAGTAACCAACAACTTAATTCACGAACTTTCCACTTAATACATAAATTTACCAAATAATTTGTATAAGAACTAGTCAACTAATTTAACAACAGAATAAACTAACTCAAGAAATAACAAATATAATGAAATAGGAAACCAGCTAACTAATTAATAAAGTTGCTTGAGTAGTTAACTAATCAATGCATAACTAACTTTTTAACAAATTCATTATCTAACTAATTTACTAATTAAATAATTCACTTATTAATTAACAGATTAAGTAATTTATCAAGATATTTTCTAACAAATTAATTAATTGATAAACTATTTAACTGAATAATTATAAGTTAACTAACTCGTTAACTAATTAACTGAATAATTACGTTTTCAACTAAAACACTTTAGTAATTTATAAGTTAACTAATTATCTCACTTTCGCATTAACTCATTAACTAACTTATAATGAACTCGCTTTTTTGTTACAAACAAACGTAATAATTGACTAATTATATGTTTCATCGACTAATAATTACCAGACTAACTAATTCACGAATTAAATATCAAGTAAAGTACTTATCTAACTACCTATCTACCTACCTACCTACCTACCTACCTACCTACCTACCTACCTAGCTACCTACCTAACTATCTACCTACCTACCTACCTACCTACCTACCTACCTACAGGTCTGCCATAAATAAGATGGCATAAGGTGGGGCCATCCTTGTACCCATTGCTGTTCCCCGTATTTGCTTGTAGACCCCCCCGTTGTGCTCAAAAACATTATTTTTTAGAACTAATTCTGCCAATCGTAGGATTGTGGTGGTATATATATATACATATGCATACATGGGAAGCGGGGTAGTTTATGCAGTGGGTAGCGCAATCAAAACAGCTCTTATTGTCAAAGTCCTTCCATGTCTCGGTTGCAAATGCAAGGATCTCTTCCACGTAATTTTCTTTCTTCCTATTCTTCTTCTAACCCGGACGCCGGTGTCCACACAATGGCAACCTTTGGTATTCTCTCTACTGGAATTCTCATAATATGCTCACGCCACTTAAATCTTTTGAAAGATAAATATTTGTTACGTGTCTTTTTATGCAGCTTGCGCTAGGATCCTAACCAAAAAAAACCAAAAATGGTACGAAAAGCAATGTGCAGCATAAGACAGTCTGACATTTGATACAAATATTATAGATCAATACAGGAATAACCAGACATTGTTTTGTAGATCTTGCAAATAACAAATCAAATGACACTTGTAACCAAATTTGTCATACAGATAACAAAGTTAGAAGGCTGATTTAGTTGTTTCCATACAAACTGCTCCTAACTCTTATGCAAATGAATCTGTCAAAGAGCTTGCAGAGATTAAGCCGATTACGAAACAGCACATGGAAAACTGTCATCGACAACGTTGTTCGATTCCTGTTCGTTAGACCTATATTACGCCTCAGTCTTTAAAAATCTTTTGTTGGCTACTCCCAATCATCACAGGAATTGTGAATCTACTATTGAGAAACTGCGTTATGCGTGCTAGTTTTAAAACCGCAATTTTAAATTCTGGATTGAAAAAAGCTGTGGCTGGGTTATGAAGAATATACCATATTTTAGACCCGTATCTAACATGACTTCAGTATCTAAGACCAATTGGCAAAACTGTTGATACCACGTTAATAAGAATACTTTGACTGAGTTTTTTTGTTAACTTGCAAATAATAATCACAACACAGAGCCCGCCATTGGTAGGGTTTACTATGATAAATATGTTCGATTAGACGGTAACAAGTCTGTGTGGTTGTAAGTCTCATCTCCTGCGTTTGACACTGTGGACAACAACAGTTGCTACGTCGACTCACTCAAACTATGATTCAGAAATCACTTTTGCTTCCTTGTGTGTCGTCCTATTTGACAGAAGGCAGTCTGTCAATGTTGGTGGTGGTCTGTTAACCTAGCGCGACATTTCATTTGGGTTTCCGCTAGATTTAATGCTAGGAACAATCCTACATCTGTTATAAGAAGCGCCCTGTGCAGATATTATCTGCATTCATGTTGTGGACGTTCATATACGCACAGATGAAACCCAGATTTGTGCCTTCTTTAACACGGTAGATGCTAGGGCTATGTTTGAATTATGTATCCTCGACACCAATTGCTGGATGTCAAAACATATTCTGAAGATAAGCAGAGTTAAACAAATAGTTCTCATTTAACATAGCTGCCATTGCCCTGTAACATCAACAGCATCTTTGTCCATTCGTGGTGAGATTAAAAAAGCTTGTACCTTTGCCAGAGGTGTTGGAAGAATTAGAGATTTTTCTCTATCCATAAGCGCCTAAATTGATACTATTTGCAAGTAAATTATTGCAACTACGAAATCCAAACTCTATATAGAAATTACTCTCTAGATAATTAACAGAGAAATGATACACGTATTTGTTATCACAAGACGTGATTTCTTCAATGCAAGTCCATCTAAGGAAATGTTCCAAAAATGATCAAGTATACAGTAGTGTGCTTTTGAAATTGTAAGGATGATGAGAAAACATTAAAATATGGCACCCATTCTAATGAGATAAACTGGAATCTCTGATTCTTAAGTCAAGAATCAGATGTACAGTTCTGTTAACGTTTCTTTGCCCAACTTGTAATTCACGGTTCTGTTTCATGAGGCTGATTTTTAGGTATGACTCGAAGCGAATTATAGTGCTGATACTAAGTTTATATAATGACGCCATTTTATTATTTATTTATGAACACGTCACTTTCTGTAAGTACACCTGGACTATGGAATTCTTGACGGAGAACAATGACAAAGCACAGAAATTCAATGAGAAAGTGCTAAGAAGCGAATCAAGATACATCTTCTTCATAGAGAGTATTATTTACTCTCTTAAATTGAATATTTACCGACTGGAACTATTTGAGATATCATCATATCAAATGGATGATTTTAATTTTACATTTGTTTTCATTTTGCACTGTGTGCTTGTTTCATTATATGCCGAGCTAACGGTTTTTAATTGCTAATGAGCCATAGGGTATTGATCCTTTATATAAATCTGTCAAAAACGATGATAAATATTGATGATGATGATGATGATGATGATGATGATGATGATGATAATAATGATAATGATAACGATAACAATAGTTTAGTTGGTCACTTAATCAATTTATCCATTATTGTTGACGGTTCTGGCTGCTTCAACTTAAAACTTAACGTCACTGTCAATTTTCGAGCCAAATGTTATTTAGACTTAACAGTAATGCACCAATCCACCTCGTTAGTCAAACAACCCGGAGAGAACCAGACTGTGCCAAAATGTACACAGATGATTGCTTCCTTATCGTAGGAAAGGCCAGATCTGCATTTCATTTGGCCGTTCTGGAATCAGTCCACATAAAAGCAAGAAAACCTTTGCTACGCCAACAAAAAAATCCTTTTTTACATTAGGCCTATTCAATTAACCTAGCTGCAGTGGACACTGATTAGTCCAAAAACACAAGCCATTCAGGCGCTTTAATTTCTGCTTGGCTCTTTCAAAAACGCATTTGGGTGTGCTATATTCACACGTTTTATTCAGATCATTCCGACGATTGTACTCTGAGGAGCATGGACTTCTAAATAATAGCATCATGCTATTATTTAGAAGTCCATGTCTGAGGAGTATCAAACGAAAAAAGCATTCAAGTACATAATGTTTTCGCTATTTTGTGTAATATTTTTGTTTTGTACCACAAACAAACTATTTGATTCTTTCCTGTATGGGAAAGTATGCTGTCTGCATGACTTTTTTTATTACTCTAAACATTCTTAGATTAACAAAAAGAATCATATCATGAAACTTGTATTTTACTGTATAGCAACAACACATCATATACACTTCCCCTCAACATTGGGTCTCAGAAGTATCTATCGTTTTGCCATTGATTTAATAACCCTCTGCTATTTTTTAAGTTTATGGGTTTTGCGTAAGTGATTAAATGGGAAGAAGGGGAGATAAAGGAAGCTTAGCGTATGAAAATCTCCTATTTTATATGACAAGTATTTATGTTAATATTAAGTGTAAGGTTCCTCGTACGTCAACAAGTAGAGGCATTTTAATAGTAATTGCCCCCCTTATCACCTCGTAGTTGAAGATGAAGATTGAGAATATTAGAGGAAGAGCATTGATGTCTAAACGTGGAACATAGAAAAAGTAATAAATATCAATAATTACTATCTGTAAATAGAGAACAGAGCGAGGAGAATAAACCCCCTTCACCTCACCTCCCAATACACACACAATAATATCCACAGATCTAGTCACCTGAAAGTTGTGAGGAGGCCAAATTTAGTGTCCACTCGGGGAATTTATCTAGGTCTGTGGATGCAAACAGAAGTACGTAATTTAACTTAGCAGGACGTCTTTAAGTTTACTCCAAAGAAAGATAATTAAACTTAATAACGTGTGAAGCGACTTATAAGATCTATCTCTTTCCTGATTGATACATTTGTTACATTGTGCCGTCCTTTTCACAATTAAACATGGTCCTACGTGCCTGCTTGGATGATAATGATGATGATAGTGATGATGTTGGTGATAATGATCACGAGTAAGAGGAGGAAAAAATTGATTATGAAGATCGAAATTATCTATTTTTATTAAGCATATGAAAATACAGTTAAAACTCAAGATACCAAGATTTATAAACAACATGATTGTCAAGTCAACTTATCGTCAACATTCAGTATGGCTCCAGTGATTCGTATCACGCTGCAGCTCAGAACATGTTGAGAGGATATCATTGCATACAAATATGCATTATCATGAAGTCAAGTCTAATTCTGATAATGATGAAGATTATGATGTAATGGTCATAGTGACCGTGAGTGAATTTTAACTTTGTTCCTAACTACCACTACTCGTCACGAGTGACAATTGAAGACGAATTCCATTGTTTAAGTTTAAGTTTTGTTTAAGACCAATTATTTAATCTTTGTAAGAGAAGAATGACTACTGTTAGACTACATTCGGAAGAAGAGATTGCTACTGTTGATCAGATTAATAAGCTTCCTAAAACGAGATCTGTCACTGCAGCTTTTCATTCCATACACATTGTTAGCATGAGCTGATAGCAGATGCCAACCCTTGGTATAGCTTTCAGTTAAAATGATATCATCATTCATTGGTGTCCAATTATTTTACCTTTGGGCACTGGGGCATGACCCTACGCTCCTTTTAAAAGGCACAGTTGAAGTCTGATTGGAATAAAGCAATTAGAATTAATGCAAAGTTATACGAGATTTGCGTTGTTTATTTGACCCTGTTTCAGTGAGTCTGTGTTGCCCAAAAGGCTGAGTTTTTGTGATCTAGTTACAAGCAGCGGAGATCTATGGATTTGTAAACAGTTGAAGAAACTAACTGTCACACGAGTACCCAACTCTGACACTGCTGTAGAGTTCTTGCTGATATGAGGTCCATTTAAAAAGGGCGGTCGATCCTTAGGGGTCCAAAAGTGTCAGTATCCATACCAGCTTGATGGGCGTCAGCCATATACTGACCATTTTCTTGGAGAGACTATGTAAACATTCAGATAATGTTTAAGCACTTACTAGTATTATCTCGACATCTTCAAATGTTCCATTTTACAGGCATGTACCTTTCATTATGTAAGAATGTTTTATTCCTGAAGTAATCAAGTTTTTCCAGCTCTGTAAGTTTGTTACGTTATCTGTCTTTCTGTCTTTCTGTCCGTCGACATGCCGTACTTGTTATGACCTTAGAGAAAAATGAACTTTGTTTGGGTTTTTTTCAAAATTTTTGTTTGTATTTATTTCTGTTACTGGAGTAGCAAAAAGGTATTGAACGAAATAGTGTTTTAGATAGAATTCTCGAGGAGGATTTGCAGTGTCCGAATTAAATATATAATATACGTACTATATGGATATCAATCGATTTCATTAAATACAATGTTATGTTTGCGTACATTTTCAGGGGAGGAATTCGTCGTGTTAAGCGCTTTCAGCGACAATAAATTTGTAAACCATTGATATCACTAGGTCAGGAGTGCTGTATCTACACCCCCGGTACCCCTTCATTACTAAGCCCCGTTCCGTTTCGATCTCTGACTCATGACGAACAAAGGCGCTCGGGGTCAAAGGAGTTGAGCAGTAACTCGTTTCACGAGCATCATTCGATGGATGACAACAAGATGGAAATAACGAACAAGAAGTAGGACATAAAATAGAGAATAACAAGGAATTATGGATTGAGGATTTTATATTCTTATTTGTGGTGCTAGATGGATAGGGTTAGAGAATTTCTTCTGGACTGGAGGGAAGCTTTTCCTCATTGTGAACCGCCAAGTACTGACTTCTTAACGTCAGGAAAGTTAATGGTTCAACGCATCACAGAAAGCGAGGAAAAAATCGAAGAGGCAGAACTAACAATACGAAAGGAGGAATTTGTGTTGAATTGGTTGCTATCAATAGATATCGATGCATTTCTTTTAAAAGATCAGCTCTCAGGAGAGCGTAATACTGAACGTCATTTCCCTGGTTATTTGGGAGGCAGCTCTAGCAGTCAAGTGGAAGATAACGTGAAAATTGCCACAACCACTGCAGATCTACCAAAAAATGACAGAGTAGCTCAAGAACCGTTAACTGCTACCACAGACCTTCGAGCTTCGGTTTCTCATGATAGGCCGAGACCTAATGACTTCTTCAAACAAGATTTATCGACTGCAATTCCAACTGTGACGGAAAGAGGCCAAGATTACACTCGGGATGTGGAAATAACCCAGCAGGAACGACCAAGGGTGTTCAAGCGATTTGAATCTGCTTCTAACGAGCCTCAAGCAAGACAAGGAATGTCCAAAGTGTCAACGGTTGATGTCGTTCGCAGAAGGCACTCATCAGACGAGAAGTACAACATACAAAGGCAACATCGATTGAACAGGTTTTTCTCCGATCGCAGCCCCAAGCGATCAGAACGAAATGTAAACAATAGTTCAGATGAAGCTGATTCAGAAAATCAAGGAAACGCAGTCGACGATCATCAGAGAGGGGAGTCATTTGCAAGACCTCCTCGACGAGTGCTGTCAAGCACACAGGAATCAACAGAAAATGATCGGAGCTCAGCTGATAACAGTCGGCGTGATGACCAACCAACTTTAGACAAATATTCTCGAGAATATCGATCGTCAGATGGCCGACTTAGCAGTGCATCGGATCGACCGAAGCCTGTCTTCGAAGATGTGGATGGAATGAGTGCAGATATAATCGATAATGGAAATAGAGAGGCAGATCTTGAAACGATGCCATATATGAGAGACTCTCTTGAAGAAGACAGTGTGGATGACGTGGATGACGTGGATGACGGTGAAGAAGATGATGTGATCTATGTTAATCTTCGAGAACTACGATTGGGGATTCATCGAAGGCTGCGTGGCAGAGATGGGAGTGATTTATCCGAATCCGGGGAATCCGACACTGAGTCACAACATGAGTTACAGACTGTTCGGATCAAAGGTAATAGTGAGTTGTTTTGTGAAATGTATTGTTAATTTTATAGTACTTGGTCCTACTCCTTGTACCATGGGAGAAGAAAGAAACCCCAATTTATTCAGGCCAGTTCTTCAGTTCTTCTAGTTTTAGTGAGTTATTTTCTTCTTAAATCTGAACTATCTAATGTTTTGATAGTAGATCTGATTTATTTTTAATTCCTCTCAACAGTTTAGATGTATTTAGCTTAATAACAAATCAATCAACAATGTGGCTAGTAAGCTTTACAAGAAGGGAAATAACTTATAATCTTTAAAAATATCGGCTTTAACTCAGAAGAACGTTGGTCTCCAATTAATGACATGCAGAATTTTGAATTTCTCTGTGGAACACTTGGGACTGAAATGAGGATGACTTGTCAGACTTGAGTTAGTTCGTGTTCGCTAAGAAAAGAAAGCTCACAGGTGCTTATCTTCAGTATCCTACAGGCAAAGTTGTGTTAGCTACTCATCAAGTCTAAGACATTCTTCAAAATTGTATTTGTCCTTTATTTGCTGGCAATATACGTCATCCTCTCCTCGTTACTTTCAGTGTACTTCCTTTTAGACAGACAAGGTGCCTTGTGCTGTCACCATTCCTGAAGTGAGCAATGCCCCATCAGTGGAATTATTGATGCTCATTACCATCCGAATAGGAAGCTGGTTGGTAGGCTAACATAGGAATAGGAAACAATACACAACACAACTGATTATGCTACACATTAACTGCTCATTGAAGCAAGCACAGCCACATTTTACCTAATTGGAACTGAGTCAGTCCACAGCTACATACATGGGAGATGAATTCTGCCCTATTAAAACTTACAGTAGGCTCACACTATCCTGATCACCCTTATTGCTCAATTCTTTGAGCCATTGGATATTGAAATGCTTGTACCATAATTTTGGGCTTTCACTCTCTGTGTGCTTTGAACTCCATCTTATGCTAATTAATGGATTTTGTCTAGTATTGATCTCTACAGTTTAGTGGTTTAAAATGTACAATGGTATAAGCGCATTAAGTTTACGCAATTTTGAAAGGATTGTGAATATTAGGGCAATACAAATTATCATGATAATCATCACCATCATCATCATCATCACCATCATCATCATCATCATCATCATCATTATACTATATCATACATTTGAAAATATGTAACATGCCATATTTTCTCAATTTTACTCAACCCTCCCACTATTTTTTCAGTAGCAATGTTAAAATTATTAGTTCAGTTTGGTAGAAAACATCAAGTAAGCTACAAAAACTACCAAAGTTACCCCAGTATTACCTAAGTTGCAAAATATATTAACAAGATAAGCCAGAGATGCCAAAGTGTCACTGAAGTGTCTCCAAAATTTTACGAGCTGCTCATTCTTTTCCTGTCTGAAAATGTCCTTCTGCTTGACAGAGAGGTTGAAGGCTCATTGTTTCCCTTTAATGTCCATCTCACATCAGTGCTTAAGAGAAGATATTTGGTGATCAGCATACATTTCTTGAAAAGCAGCGGAACTAGTGTATGTTGAGAACACTAGATTTGACGAAACTGATGGGTTTTGTCACCTGCTGAAGCTTGTGCATCTACTCAGTTGATGATATATTGTAAGCCAGAGCCTCATGGTTTATCAATTCCTAGAGGAAAAGCAATATAAATACCTCAATGTTATACTCATACTTTCTATAACGCCCAAGACAAGGAACAGAACGTAGCAAAATTTTAGGTGCTATTGCACAAGTAATTAACAGTTTACAATGATCAATTGTGTGATGTATCTTAAAAGTGGATTAATTATCATATGTGCTTTGCATTTAAAAAATCAGGACAATTGTAGTCTTTGCATACTAGCTTTCAATCATTTTAAATTTCTTCTTAAAAATGCATCTAATCCTTGAAGCTCTCACAAACCCTGAGAAAAAGGCTTGCAACCTCCTTGGGAATGCAACGCAAAGGTTAAAACCACATAATCCAAAGAAAATGTTGGGTGCCAGGTTTCATCTCGAGCTGAGATTTCCACCTCTCAGCTCGAGATGAAAAGGACTTATGTAAACACACACCAATTCCAGCTCGAGCTGAAACTCATCTCGAGCCAAGATTTCGTCTTGAGCTCATGTAAACAGGGCCTAAGTTGACCCTTCAATTTCACTTATTCTCCCTGAATATGTTACTTTTATCATTGTAAATTTAAAGTTTGGGAAGCATAAAACGTGTAGGGGAGATAATTTTTAGGATTTTTATCGATTTATCAAACTTAAAATTAGAAACCTCAAATATAAGCACAGAATAGTACATAATTATTTACTGCTCTGTGATGTAAGGATCTTAACCCTATCTTACATTGGCTTTTTGCCTCTTTTCGTCTATGGGGGGGGGGGGGGGGGGGGGGCATAATTCGCCCCCGCG
>JAAAKM020006971.1:36373289-36394438 GCA_010016025.2 Alatinidae sp. Z8VKAUB7J3
GACAAGGAAGTAAGTTTTGTTGCATAATTTTACACTGGTACAAGAAGCACTCACGTGCTTGCTTAGTGGTTACCAAGAGCTTTCCAAGTGCTTGCCAAGTGTTCACCAAGTGCTTGCCAAGTACTTGCCAAGTGCCTACCAAATGCTTACCAAATGCTTACCAAGTGCTTTCCAAGTGCTTTCCAAGTGTTTGCCAAGTGCTTGCTAAGTGCTTACCAAGTGCTTTCCAAGAGCTTTCCAAGTGCTTTCCAAGTGCTTACCAAGTGCTCACCAAGCGCTTGCCAAGTGCTTTCCAAGTGCTTTCCAAGTGCTTTCTAAGTGCTTTCCAAGTGCTTACCAAGTGCTTTCCAGGTACTTACCAAGTGCTTTGCAAGCGCTTGCCAAGTGCTTACCAAGTGCTTGGCAAGCTAAAGTTTTGCTTAGATCATCCTTTTTGTCTTTAATCTTTATAAATTATTCTTTTACAGTGGGTAATTATCTCTCTTGATAGGGTCAAGATGACACCGAAACGTCGGCAAAATACCTTGTTGCTATTCCTACATTGTACAAATGTCTTAAATTATAGAGCAAAAACTTTATTTGCTTTTTTTTTAAGAGGACGGCAATGAGGAAGGGTGCTTATAATGTTGTAGTATAGTTTAATGTGGTTCATGTTACAAGTCGCCAAGCTTTCATTTACGATCAATATAAGGGCTTTCTTTCTGAATTTGTACCTAAAGAAATTTTAGCTGATGGAAAATTTTATTGGCTACAGTTGGTGGCAGTCATTCTTTATTTTTTATTGTTGGTTAGGAAATAGCGTAAAAAATCGTACAAGGAAAATCTGATATCTAGAAACCTTGTCTTATCGCCTGATTTCGTCAGGTTTTTGAACTGATTTTGTCAGGTTTTCGAACTGATTTCGTCGGAGTTTTGGCTGATTTTGTCAGGTTTGTGAGAAAGTGTATAAGAAAAATCTGATATTTAGCAAACCCTATCCCATTGCATGATTTCGTCAGTTTTTTGCACAGCATGATGTTACAATTCTAGATTGACTTTAACACAAACGTCAAAAAAACATCCGTTTCTCAATACCTAAAGCATTGCGCATGATGCGCTACCCCGTGTACATTGAAACTAGGGCAGTAAAGTGAAAGTTGCAAAGAGTATAATAATTAACATCAAAGTGTAGAAGAAACCTGATGAGGTCTGGAGATAAGACAAAACGTTGTCGAAATAGATTTAACTTGTTTGCAGTCTCTCAATCAAAGACCCCGATTAGCAGTAGGCCCGACATTGAAACTATCCTAAATAAAAAGAGAAACCAGCAAACATGCTAACTAATAAATAGAGATTAGGTGGGACGTCCAAAGGGCGCCACTCAATTTTGCCTACCGGGCAGAGAAGCAAGCCATGAGGCAGGCTCAACCGCCTAGTAGTAGTGCCTCTCGTAGATTATGGAAAGAATCTGTCATCAATGAGAACAGATACTACATCCATTCCTTGCCAAAAGGCCAAGAACTTGTTGGTGGTTGAAATTACTGGTCGGTATTGACTTAATATCTCGAAGTAAGCAAATCATATCCTAGCTAAGTGCTTTGTTCGTATGACTAAACAACCAGAATCTTACGTTATAAATATGATTAAAAACAACAAAATGGCTCAAACTTAACGTATAGTATATACAAAAACATAGTCGAGAAGAAAGGACGTTGAGTGTCAGTTTTGAGAATAACATTAGAGAAAAATAAAACGGATCACGGTAACTGACACCCGGGGTGAAAAATTGTCTCTTTATCTAGTTTTCTTTTCAAAATATAAAAAAGCTAATTGGTTACCTACTAACAAGCTATGGAATCAGACGACAACATGACCTCAACAGTACAATGTCCCAAACAAAATCTTTCGAGGGCTAAGTTGTGGCCGATGTCTCTTAGATTTTAAGACCTTCAAAATCCCTGATTGACGTTTCCTACTTGATTTAACTGCAAAGTCTCCGTTTACTGCGGTCCGATGCATCACGCTCTGCTGTTAGGTCTGATACCTGCATTTCCTTGCGTATTTGGTCGACCGAGCATTTTGGAGGCTCTTGCTAAGGAACTATTCTTCATATGCGCCATAAACAAAGATGTCTACCCCCTGTTTCAAATGATACCTGACCCAATGGAATCTCTCTTGGCATATCATCCAAAATACTTCTTTTTATTCCCAGTTGCATTTTGATACCTCTTATTTTGAATCTGTTGCCTCTTTTCCTCTAACTATGGCTTTGGGACAGTAGTTTTTAAGTACTGGTATTAAAAACCGGCAACATATCCAATGTTATAGTTAAAATGTGTAATGTAAGTATACCTTTCTCTTTCAGGATTTGCTCCTTCGTTCACTCTTATGGTTAGGTTTGAACAGGAACGTGACGGAGACAAGAATATATACAATCTTTTCTCCGATGGACCTTGTAAAAATGGTATGATATTTTACCACCTGAAGGTACTAAAGATCTTTCTTTTCGATGCAGGAAAAATAGAATTCTCTTACGATCTCCCTACTGGCAAGCCGATAGCTTTATCAGTGACGTATAATGCAAGCAGCGCCTATGCTACAGTATATATTGGTACTAAAATTATATATAACAACACATTAGGGGCTTCAAAGATTTTTGCAGGTCTTCCATTTACTAACCTTATACAGCTTGGACGTCATTGCATCTGTCCGGCATTAACTCCCTGCAAAACAGAACGTGCCTTTAACGGAACTATCTTTACTCCTGAGTTCTGGGATAGAGCCCTGTCACGAGAAGAAATAGGTGATGTTCTGCAGTTTAATTATCCTGGTGAGCAGCCGCTGCTATCTTGGGCGATACAGGACATAAATTCTGAAGGCAACGCCATCGAAAGCGACGAAAGTTTTCATATACTTGAACCTCGTTTGTACTTGTAAAGTCCAACGGTCAAATTAGCATTAGGGGCATTAAATGAAACAATTTTTAGTCCTGAAATCTGGAATCGGGTCCTTTCACAACAAGAAATAGGTGATGTTCTGCAGTCAAATTATCCTTGGGAACAGCTCCTTTTATCTTGGGCGATACAGGACATAAATTCTGAAGGCAGCGCCATCAAAAACGACAAAAGTTTTTATATCCTTGAACCTCGGTCTAAAAGCCAATGGTCAAATTAGAATTCAGGGCCTTTTGTGGAACTATCTTTAGTCCTGAAATCTGGGATCCGGTCCTATCACAAGAAGACATGATAATGTTCTGCAGTTTAATCAATTCTGGGAAACAGCTCCTGGTATCTGGGAAAAAACAGGACAAAACGTCTGAAGAAAAAGCATGCGAAAGCGAAGAAAGTTTCATATTCTTGAACCTCGTTTGTACCGTGAAGAAGGAACAGTCAAATTATCATATCGAATTTTCCAAACGTAACTTGTTAATGGTACCTATGTGTAAATTGTTTTTTTCCCTACTACACCTGTTTAATAGTTTCTACACATGTAAATTACAATGTTATTGTTTCCTTGCAACAACTTTTAAGTTCATAAGACCCATGTTAAGTGTCAAGTTTCATTATGACTTTGTAGTCACATAGTTAGTTGGTCGTACAGTAAAAAATATTGCACGACGTAGCAAAAATGTTTTGTAATGAAACGCCCTTTTTCGTGTGACACTCCTAAGACTACAACCGTCGGAAATGATCGATATGAAACGTACGAAACATGAAACCCAACTGAGTTATTTAAAAGATAAAGCTTTCAAACGAGCATGCGCGTTGCGTTTCTCTTTACAACCACAAAGATAATATTGCTAAAGATGCTGGCTGGAAAGAGCTATAGTCTTTCGCTTTCCTACGAGGGGCAACGGGTAGCATCAGCCCCTCTACTTTTTGCCTAGTAATACTTTACCCTATGAAAAGAAAACGAAAATAGCAGAAAAAAGAGAAAAAGAAAAAAGAAACATTGCACCTGCTAATTGTCAAAACATATAAAATCGTCGCAAAGAATAAGGAATACAAGGAAAAATATCTCTTTACATCCTACTTTTTATTTAGTGATCCGTATCTTCAGCTCTATCGTTTATTTATATTTGGAAATAGCAAATTACGTAATCTCTTCATGTGCAAATATGCGCTTGACATTAACATGCTCATAAAAATGCCGAATATCTTTATATTGATTTCAGTTTATTTACTGCAGCTTTTCAATCATTCAACAAGGATATCGTGCACTCGGACAGCTGCAAAGAGTCAGGACGAAATCCGGTTCATTAAGCATCTACCATAATATGTGTACTTTAGGTCATTAAACCGTCTTAAGAAAAAAGTTTTCAATAAATCTACAAGGCATTTTTACACTGGCTGCCACCTTACTTAGAATGTTCATTTTTAGTGAATACACCAGAACAAACGCAATCAAATCTATCATAGTTGATAAGGATGGGTTTAGTTTTTGGCCCCAATAGCTCGTCTCCATCCTACAGAGGTAGTTGCACCAGATTCCCAGACAGATAGCTCAAAAAGTGTAAAATTTACTACTAATCAACTAATTCCATTTTTGGTTTATCATATTTGAGCCAGATCGTTATGATCATAATATCACAGATCATTTTATCAGGGAAAGGACATATATTATATCAAAACTCGTACAGAACATTTTATCACAAATCTTCATATCCCAGATCGTTAAGATCATTACATCACAGATCATTTTATCACGGATAGTACATATATCAAGACTCCTACACATCATTTAATTATAGGACGACAGTTTTTCAAAGGTCGCCTAGACCAGAGCTTTTTAGTTATAATCTCAGCTTGGCAAGAGTTTACGAAACCGATTTCACCAATATGTTAGAGTTGATAGCACCGACAACTTTGGGTAAAGCGCTTAGAAGAAACTAAAATTGTTGTTTGCCTTTTTCGGCTACTAGGAACCACCTCGTTTGTACTTCTTAGCCTCCAGGCAAACTTAAATGTTTATCGTATTGGCCTCGTTTCAGTATCCTTGCCATAACAGACCATCAAGGTTATTTCCCACAATGCCTTTCGTTTTTAGAAACAGATATTTTTTGTACTTTTGCACCAAGTTATCAGCGCTGTAACGTAAAGTAGTTTAAATCATTATTTCTACTAGGTATCGATTCGAAATATTTACATGCTCGTAGTAAGACCGCCATTTTGGGTTTACATCGATTCGGCCAATAGCATGCTTAGATAGTCGATCAGCGGTTAACAAAGAAAATAATTCTAATTTTTTTTTTCTTCTCCTTATGTCTTTTTGCAAACAGGAAATTACTCATACTCACAAATTGGAAATATAAAAAAGGATGAATCATTACAACATTGCCAAAATCAATATTTCTGAAGACAATTTTTTACGACAAGAAATCTAAGAGTTTTCTGGGGATATCAAGAAATTGTATGGAGGGGCAATGTGGGGCAAGAAATCAGCTTTGGAGGGGCAATGCCCCCTTGCCCCCCCATAGCTCCGTGCCTGCTAGCCAGATACCTTTAGTTTATTAGCTCTCCCTCAACTCTCTCTCCCTTCAATAATATGAGAATAGCTTTTACTCTACTCTAATAGGGGTGTATTTATCGAGAAAATCTAAAACTGTTGCCGGGTTTTAATAAACAATTTGAGCTACAGGGCTCCTAGCAGAAACAGTAAAGCTAATTATGTTGAAGACGTAATAGAACTCAAAAAATCTTAGTTACCTCTTGGCTGCCTTTTTATAATAATTCTTAGCCATCCTTAGAGGCAAAAACAAATACTACACATTCCCTGTCAGGTGAAGAGCAATCGTGAACTTTCCAGTTTAGTAACACTAGGGAACTTTCAAGAATAGTGTAGGTCATGTCACACTAACAATGTTATCTCCTAGTGGGGACAGCAATTACTAAAATTATAAAACTGTAGGTGGGTATCCAGAAAAACGTAAACGATACAAATGCTTGCGTCATTACGGTAGTCATTTTAGCAATGGACCAATCAATCATAATCGGACTGGTGATCTACTGCTATGAATGTCACAGGAGGTAACTTTGTCTACGTTATCTTGTCCTTTCCAACGAATAGACTTCGGGGATTTTCAAACACACGATTTCTATTCTTTATTGTTCTTTGGTTAAATTTCGGGCCTATTATTAGTGCTTTTGCTACCCTGTAACGGCAATTAAATCTCCTTTATTATTTTGTATTCTTATCCAAATATATCAATGGTTGAATTATTGTTAATACCCTTGCAACTTATTATGTTTCGAGGGATTTGATTAGACACTGCTTTGTAATTTACTTCAGTGAAATACAAAGCTTTTGTTGTTTGACGAAGTCTCTATTAAAGAAGAAAGAAAGTTGCGCGGCACTAGACTAAGACATCCCTAAGTAGCATTACTTTGGGGGAACAAAAAAGACACTGGACTAGGACTGGACTGTAATAACACGTGCACGGACTGGACTGGACTGGATTGGACATGCAAGGACTGGACTGGACTGATGCCACATAAGCTGAAGAGGGAGACGAATGTACTATAAGTTAGTGAAATCTCACGTTACTTGCATAGTACGTTTCGTTAAGAAAGTTCTCTGTTGGTATTGAGCTTAAAATTAAAAATTGTCATTAAATATTTACAACTATTGGAAATAAATTCACTCATGCTGGGATTTGAGTATTCATCACTATTAAATCTTTTAAAAATACATTTAACAATTAAAATATCCATGGAATGACTTAAATATTTATCCAATAGTAACTTAGAAATAAAACTATACACATTTTTTTAGGTCATTAGCCTGCTGTGCGTTGGTGTGTACCTTCTTTGATCTCCGGTCCATATGGTCGAAGACGTTTGCTTTCGTTTGAAACAAGCCTACGCATAACAGTTGTGTTATTAGCAAGGAAGAAATGAAAAGTGATTTCGATTTTTCTTTATGCAGTTTTTTTACCTTGGGTGTTTATTAGAATAAAGATCTCGAATTTGACTAACTCCGACCAACGAAGTTCGAGTATGATTTATAGATAGACATCACTTCAGACAATGTCTGAAAATTTGGAGTAGAAAGGTATTGGCCGTGAAACCACTACTTGGTCGCTTAAAGTTGCTTAACAGTGGTTCCATATCATATGAAATAAAATTACAGATTGTACATGGGTATCTTCAGTGTCCTGCTCTACGCATCAGAAACTTGGAAATTGACAAGGGAAGAAATGAGGAGATTAAATGCATTAAAAACAAGATGCTACCGGCACATGTTTAACGTCAAATGTTATGTTCGGGTAACGAATGTGGAGGGATTCACGGAGTGCAGCCTGAAACCAAGCTGCGACAGGTTGTAAGCGAGAGGAGGCAGCGTCTGTTCAGGGACGGGGGAACAGGGGGCAGAGGGGGCCATGGTCCCCCAATATTTGCCGAATTTCAATTTTTTCCGTGACCATTTTTCAGCTTCACCAAAATTGAAATTGATTGTGACGGATATTGTGTCAATTAAGCAGCTATCGTCTGCCTAGTAAAGGCATCAAATAGGATTTGACCGTGATTTTCTCAAATTTGGCACTTATTGACAGATATTAGAGAATCGGATCTCATGCACAAAAATTCTCACTTCTGATAACGAGATTGGTTGATTGATGTTGCTTGATTCGTTTACTCTTGCTGATAGATCCTCGGTCTATACACCTCCGCAACCTGAACTACTGCCAAGTGGCGAAAATGTTAATCTATGTAGATTGTGGGCGAGACTGAGTCTGTTATGGAAAAAAAAAGCAAAACTCTTCGATTATCGCATACACACTCTCGGGCGAGTGAGCACAGAACACTTAAAGGAAAGACATTTGAAGCCTGGCGAAAAAGTCGGTGTTGTCGTTGTAAATAAGAGTAGCTATACTAAAAAAGTCAAGGGGGAAAGAGTCCACCGATCGGGCTAACTTCGAAAGTCTGAGGATGACGTTTTATCCGATCGGACAACATTCAAATGTCTAAGGGTGATGTCTTATCCGATCGGACAAAATTTCGAAAGCCTGTGGACGATCTGATCAAAATTACTTTAAATAGAGAAAACAAGAATCAAAGATTTCTACTGGATCTTATTCAAAAAAAAGACTACTGAAGAATTATGTGAAGGCCTTCGTCTAGTTTGTTCTGCTCTTGATGTATTTTATGACTTACTTAAAATTTACTAATCTGGTGCTTCCATGCGCCTAATTCTTTCAGTCATTAGCCAAATTACCAGAGATCTCCTTTCCATCTGAACACTAATTTTCTTAGTTATTAATCTGTTAAAGATGCCCTTTCGTCTTGGATTTCAATAGTACCGTTTTAACAAGTGTTCTGATATCAATTCCCTTTTAACTTTAAAAATTAATTTAAACTGTTGACATTATTCTAGATACAGTTTTCCATTTTTCTTCAATTAGTGCTTTTTGGGGTAGACAGTTGCAACAGTTTCGGCATTGATTGATAGGCAGCAATCAATTTTTGTTGAACGGTGACCAGTCTGAGTGGGTGGCAACGGTCTAACTTGACCAGTCTTGACCAGTCTGAGTAGGTCCTTTGTTCGCCCGACATTTTCATCTGCTTTCTAAACAAATAGAAGGCTCAGTTGTTGTATGAATATTTGTCAGACCTTTCGTCGTAGATATGTAGATAAATATTTGGCTGTCTTACACATAATAGTTAACTCGAACGGTTCTTAAAGTTTCTTAATGATCAACGTCCTAACATCCAAATCATCTATGAATTTGAAAAGAATGGTAATTTCCTAGTCATCTCCTAGACGTTCTCATTACTTGCTATAAATCCAAGTTTGTTACTTATGTCCATTGTAAATCTGCATTAAATATTTTAATTTTTATATCATAAAAATTCAAAACGTGTTTCATTAATGAGAATACACCCCGAGAACATTTTATTATTAAGATGTAAAAGATAACAAAACTTAACCAGGCAGCTATGTTCTCCTACCAACGTTGACTTGCTATTCCTCTATTTCTTTTCCCCTCTACCATGCCTTTTAGGCATGTCTTTTAACACAGTTTTGTTGGATCTTTGATGTGTCCGACCAGTTTCAGAACTCTGCCCTTGATGATTGAGGTGATTGAAATCAATTTTGTGAGTTGATGGAGTTTTTCTTAATTCATACTTCAAGTTTTAAGTGAGGTGTCTTCTAACTCATTAATTGTTATCTAGATCTCCGAACATGATTTTAATTATATTCTAACTTTCCTCCGACTGTTCAATTCATACGATCAAGAAAATTTGTTGTTGCGCCCATCCCAATGTTAATATAATTTTATCCCAGATTGTCGCCTCCGTAGTCTTTTCGACTCAAGGATCCTACGTTACTCCTTTCAAGTATCATCACCATTTGAAGTATCGTCGATGCAATGCCAAGGATTATGTTAAAATTGCGTAGACTTAATAAACTACGCCTTGATCATCTGGAGTTTCATCATTCTCCGAGAGAAAAACTGCACATCTCGTTCACACAGTGTTCCCTCAAACTGCAGTGCCTGTACAACGCATTTTGCCATTTCAATCTTTCCCATTCTTCTTGCTCAAGCCTCTACTGAATTCGATCCCCTACTTAAAGAAGAGTGTCTGTTACCAGAATGCAAGCCTAGCTTGATGCTAGCATCCTCTTCAGTGAATCTTTCTCTTTCATTACACCTTTTATTTCATAGTGTCGTCGACCAATATTTTATATTTCTCTAGTGTGCTTTTTCTAAATTTACCTTTTATTTTCTTATCCTCTCACGTACACATTTAGCGATTCTCCGAGGGGGAAATTAAGGATTTTCTATTGCTTAGAACATTAAGCATTGCTTTGGTCGTAATTAATCAATCCATGCGATCACGTTTTCATATCCCTTTGAAACTAGTGTAAAAACATGGAAAGCTACGAGTAAATAATTCGGTTTTTTTCTGTTTGTTATGAACAACAAAGCCAATCAAAGAATGCGCATATGAAACATATTAAAGATCATTGGATATTCAAGACGATATTTCAAATAAACCAAGCTTTCGATGTATTCATCACCTTATCCTCAGGGTATAACTAACTTGAGGGTGACTACGATATTTAAGGACCTGGTGGCCTGACTAAACAATTTACATATTAATAAAGAACAAATAAATGAGCCCCATAGGAGTAATAAGGAAAGTCGAAGGAGTATTGATCCCATTGTTGCATTCAAATTCGGCCTACGTTTGGCTTTCTTTGAGGACATTTGTTCCTTGTTAACATGTTTAATTAGGCCACTAGGTCCTTAAATATCGTCACTTTTTAACTGGTTATGCCCGGAGGATCATGTGATGAATATACCGAACGCTTGCGGTATTTGATGTATCGTCTTAAATTTTCAATAGTTTACAATATGCTATATTTGCGCATTCTTTGCTAAGCGTTGCGGTTCTTAACAAAATTACTATTTCCGGCCAGGCAAATCAATTGCAGATATAATTTGTTTTATGTTTAACATTATGCAACTCTTGCAACCACTTTGTCACGTCTTGATGTTTATTAGAAGAATACATAGAAGCTGTTATGATACACTACAGGAATCGATAGAAACATAAGGAGGATTCTGTCGCCCCTTGAAAGCAAAGTGTATAATAACAATTCACCTCCCTTACCTCCAAGAAAGCGCACGAAGACGGAGGGAGTAAAAATCTCGACATCGTGGTTAAACACTGGAAATGTTTAATACTCGTGGTATACCTTTTTCTATCAAATTATATAATCTCTCATGAATATATATTTTAGTGAAGATACGAAATAACGAGGAAAAAAATGATTGCAAAACGTCTTGTAATTCTCTATAGTATTAAACTTGTTGCCCAATCTAATATATTCAACAAATTATATCACCAGTTATGGTAGCTGTTGTTTACCCATGATACTTTACGTCTTAAGCACAGAATTAGCTATTCTGAAGAGAGATCATCAAAGTTTTAGAAAATCAAAGTGTTTTTATGACTGCAATCACCAGAGTTAAGACTTCCAAGATTCTTAGGTACTTCAATAATCGACCTTAAAAAGTCTATAATATTTTCTTAATACAAAAGGCCTTGATGTTCTTAACATATTAACTATGAAACAGCATATATAATTTACAGTATAAGTTCCATATAAATTCCAAGTATAAGTGTATAAATTCCAATATGAACTGTGCTGTGCAGGGTATGTAGGTTATACACGCAAGTATCCTTTTCAGCGCGTGGACGGACACAAAAGGAAACTGTCCTCCACCTACAAGCAATACGCTGAGAAGCATAACTACAGATTTTCAGATCGGTAAATTGAATATTTGCAAGTGCTCACTAGGTGCAGCAGCAAATTTGATTGTTTAGGCAAAGATATGCTATACATTCGCATGCTCAAGCCTGACTTGAATGTTCAAACGGACTCCGTCCGCGCAAAAGTTTCTGTTTAGATTTTCTTGATAGTGCAGAAGTATTATAAGTTCTCGTTACACAGTTGTTCATTATCTACCTTGAAAATGGCGTCAAAATGACACCAAAACGTTGAAAAAATGCTGTGTTATTATTTTTCATAATTTACAGTAGACTATGAAGTATGGGTGCAGTTTCAGAGAGCAACACAAAACTTTTAGAATGGCATCCATTACCATTTCCATCCAATTACTGGAGTTTTCACCACAAGCTAAGGAATGTTATTTGTATTAGTGCAAGTTAGTCCTTACCATTCTTAAATATTCTTAACTTTCATTATGTCAAAGCCCTCGTTCATTAAAGCTGTATTCTTCTCAAACACGGGTCACAGAAACGTAGATGTGCTTCAAAGGCATTGTTCGTCTGACACTCCTCAAAGCACAAATTGCCAGGAATTAAGTCAAAGTAGGAACTGATAGAATTGAATAAAACTATAATTATCACATTATGATGAAAACCATCATTTCAAAATAAATATTGTAAAATGGCTTTACTTACGTATTCAGTCTTGAGAAATGCTGCTCCTTCATTCTAGGCATCCAGGCTTGTCAGCATCCTTTCCCCCCCGCTTTAACCATAAAATCTGTGATACTAATTGGTCTTTACGTAAGACTACGTTTCGTAACACAGAGATTCCCTTCAACTTTCCATTCTGACTTGGACATATATATTCCTCTGATACTAGAAGATATCGTCCCATGTGAGCAACCCTTGGCAATTAAGTTGAAACACACTTGTCTCTTCTGATAACATTTTCATTAGAACCCTCTCAAGTTTCGGCAATACCTTTCCAGTGTTTTTGTTCTCTCTGTCAATAGGTGTCGCTTGAGATTTCATTTCAGTTCTGAAAAAGTCTCACCCGAAAAGCTATTCTATATACTATGATCACGCCAGGGGTTCTTGTTTTCTCTTTAGCATTGTCATCTGTCCCAAGGTCACCCTCTGAAAAGTCTCTTTTAAATAGGAATTCTGCTCAAATCCAGTTTTCCAATACCTTGTAAATCGCAGCCGGATTTCCAATCTGTAGTATTTACCACAACTTATCGGGGTAATTAAGCATATAAGACACAGGAGGTGGGGGATACATCCCTCTGCTTCAGGGAAAACTTTGGATTAAGCCGAATCAAAGCCACATAGGTGCGCAGTAGGGGTTTAAACAGTGCGAAGAGTTGAGTTTCAATGCTATACATCGTTGGAGAACCTTCAATTTAATTGGAGCGGTATCTACCTACTTACTTACTTGCCCGTCAACCGCACGTCAACCGCCCGTCAACAGCACCCATAATGTTCTATAGAATCCCTTTCTCCGTCTATTAAAATACTCTTCGCGTCTAGCTCAGTGTAACTAGGGATCTGCAAACGATATTTTGAGGCACGTAACCTATTAAGGATCATAACACATAAACGATGATTTCTGTGCATTTACGGCAGTGTCTCGATCAAAGACCCCTGGTGAGCAATGAGCCACGACATTAAAACTACCAGAAAACACCGACCAGGTTAACTAATACATAAAGAGCTGCTGGGGCGTTCAAGGGCGCCCCTCAATTTTGGCTACCGGACAGAGACGCAAGCCATGAGGCAGGCTCAACCGCCCAGTAGGACCGCCTCTCGCGGATTAAGGAAAGAATCTGTCATCAATGAGAACTGATATTAGATCCACTCCTCGCCAAAAGGCCGAGAAGCGATTGTGCGAATTTAAGGCACCATTTCCACAATAGATACAGCAAAAGTGACAACTGTGTCATTCTATTTGTGAGATTTCTAGTTGGACCCTTAAAAAATACATGTAAAATCGCACACACGCAATTATTACGATGACTCAATTCTCTAAATGGACCGCAAGTAATATTTCCTACATAGCAGGGACCCGTTGTGAAGAGTCAGGTTGCGGGCCATTGGTCTGGGCGAATAATTTCTTGAGCTACTTGATGTTAGGCGATCTGGCTAACCCTTCTTTCTTTTCCCCACAATCCGTTACCAGAAGAAGATCATTGATGATTTTCCTTATGCTTTGCTGACAGTCTCAATAGCCAAGGCCATGCAAATTCATATTTACAGCTTTCAGTAGAGTGCAGCAAATTCATATTTCCCGTACAGCTTTTAGTACAGTGCAGTACAGTGCAGCAAATTCATATTTCCCGTACAAGACTATTTGAACAAGATGGATACTATTTTGGGTGATCAGTCAAAGTTCAAACTGCTTGGAGATGTTAGTTCCCACGTGTAGCTTGTACGCTAGACTTTAGCAACGGTATGTGATATCATTAGCCGTGAAGGTCTGTCTTGCGAAGACAGGCTTGCGATGGTTTTGAAATTTAAACATACAATAGAGTTGGAGCGACCGTAATTGGTTGAACTTTGTTCCGTGTCGGACCTGTGGAACCTTCAGTAATCATTAATAAAGCAGTGTGTATTTTGTGATCATCTGATTTATATGAGGTCATTCCTACTGATACAGCAGTGGAAGATTAACAACGGTGAAGAAACGTGGAACTCCGAATAAATTGGGAAATAGCTGGTAACCAGGAAAGATTGTGCTTCTCATCTGTAAACCGATTATGACAGTTAGTCAACTAGACGAGCCATTTATTTAATGGATACCGATCGTCAATCAGCGTTAAGATTCCAACTAGCTCCGTGGCACTGCGAGAATACTTAACATAGGAATCTCGAGAATGAAATTGAAAGATATTTGCGTCTTCAAAGTACATTAGACAAACGTGTGAGTCATCACAGTTTCATGCGTAGGCAGGTCCGGCCCGACCAAATCAGAAGTGTGACGCCAACGGGTAACCAATGATTTCGTTTCGCCGTACTCTGACAGATTTACAATTTACGCCTTAATAATAACACGAGTGGCAGAACAGGTGTCGCTCTCGTGACTGTTATTTTCGTGTTTTGGTCCTTTCTATAAATTCGTCGTAGAACCCCCTACCCACTTTACTCCATACGATTGATGTGATCAGTGTATGGAGAAAAAGTTTGGCAAAACGAATTCGTTACTCAAAGCAATATTCAAGTTTTGTACCACTAAAAAACTTTTCAGGTTTCGTTTCTCTGATTCCATTCAATTCTGAGAGTCGTTTTACACTTATGATCTACCATGGGAACGTGTTTCTCTTCATCCTTTCTTCTTTCAGTGTTGTCTTCTTTGTCAGAGAAAAGACTAGTTGGCAACAATGCGTAGGGGCTGAAGCTACCTAGCCCCCTCCGCCCCCCTCCGCCCCCAGGCACCGCCACTGCCAGGCTTTTATATATTATTTTTATAGTTATTATTTTCTTATCAACCTTGCCAAAGTTTGAACGCTATACACTGAAAGTAACAAAGAAAAGTTCGGATAAATTCACAGTCCGCGTACCCTTGTTTCTGTGATAAACGCCGCGATTTTTATTGCAAATTCCAATTGTTGGATGCGGTTTTTTATAGAGGTCAGCGTTTCTTACAAATTGAAAAGTGTTATCAATCAAGTAAAATTTGTGCCGAAAGTCTTCGTGACGAACTGTTGAAGTTGGAAAAGTAATATTCGTTTTTATCTTGAATTTTGTTATAATTTGTTGATAGAAAACAAGTAAAATATGTATAAACTGATTGTTACTTCTTGGTTAGATTTCAAATAAACGCTGCTTTTTGAGAGTACTAAAGTGTGACGTCACGATTTAATGAATATCAGAAATTTGATAATTTTTTGCGTGATTTGAGTGCAATATTTGGTATACGGGCATTTGGTAGCAGGGTTAATACTGTGATATAGTTATAATTGTGATTCCTCGGAAAAAGTTTTTTGTGACGTCATCACTTTAGTACTCTCTTGGAGAAAATACGGTATGCCCGTTGTATTGATGAACATAAATAGCATTAACATTTGCCCTTATTAGGCGATGCTGAAAATGAGCTGACGTCCATTCATAAACCCTTCATACAAAAGGCGAATCAATAGGATATTTAATATCTGTCTAATTGCTCTTAGTTTCGACTTATGACAGGATGCTTTTTTAGACAATACTGATGTGCTGACATGCATAACCTCTTTTTCAGGGTGCGACTGTTGCCTGCATGGTTGGCATTTTAAAGCTGATGAGTGAAGAGCATTTTGATCAATTTTTGGATAGATTCAGTGACAAAGGCGACTTAAAGGTAACATGATTCCTGTGGGTTTTTTATGCTAACTTTGATTCGTAGAACTCGAGACTACGTTTGCACAATACTGTTAATACAAAAGTTCTGTTTGTACTGTACTAGATCGCTGTTGTTCCCAAGGTGACCTTTTACGCGGCGTATTTCAAGTTACCAGTCCCCTGTCCTGTTTTATATATCTCACATATTTTCTGCACATTTCTTGTTGACTTTATTACACATTTATTCCCCTCGTGGCCTCTCTACATTTATTCTCGTTATTCCTTTACATTCTTTCTGCGCATTGCTCTCCATGTTTCTGTCGCCCTCTGTTCAGAGTGAATAAGCCAAAGAAAGTCGTATTAGACTAACGACAGTGGTCATCCATGGCCGCTCTTGTTTCAACAAATATTCCAAGACTTTTCAAGATATCGCTGTGTTTACAAGTAGATTATCGTGCTTACAAAAAAATACACATTTGTTAATATTCAACAATATTATTGTATATTGGTAGGATTTCCTTACCAAGATTCTGGTGGCTTTTAAGGAATTGATGTCACAAGATTTCTTCCCGAAGGATTGGTTTGTGTTACGGGTTCTGTGTAACAAGTAAGTAAAACATCTTACAGTTTGTTTGGTTAAATTCAGTGACCTTTACTTGAAAAGTAAATGATGTGAACGCTGCTCTCATGAAAGTGCAAGTACAACGGGGGTGCCATCGACGGCATTTTGCCAAGGAATGGATGTAGTATCTGTTCTCATTGATGACAGATTCTTTCCTTAAACCGCGAAAGGCGGTCCTACTGGACGGTTGAGCCTGCCTCGTGGCTTGCTTCTCTGCCCGGTAGCCTATATTGGTGGGCGTCGCCCTTGGACGCTCCAGCTGCCCTTTATTTATTAGGTAGCCTGTTGTAGGTTTTTCTGTTTATCTAGGGTAGTTTCAATGTCGGGGCCACTGCTCATCAGGGGTCTTTGATTGAGAGACTGCCCTCGACACTAATATTGTTACCCCTTTAGAAATATAAAGTAGACACATATTTTAAAACAAGGTTACAGATATTCGCGTTGTGCGATTGGAGTTGTTAGTTGCACATTTCACACGTTACTCTTTAACAAAGCCCTCTAATAACTGCACTTCAAGTTTGATATTTACTTAGTAATAATTTTGTCTTGTTCTTGTTTTGTTGATCGCTTAGGATTAGTCGCTTCATAGACGAATGGTCCGTAATCTTTAGCTTCCGCAGACCATACGTGTTTTTAGGTGTAACCTACAAACCCTTTTGCGAATCATGCAGTATGCGTATCTGTGTCTCACATGCATTTACAAGGGATTCAGCCTAAACAATAATTATGGCGTCTTATACTACTTTTTTGCACCATGGCCTGGCAGCTTGAGTTCTCGTTTAACTTAATTCAATCCTCAGTAGGTCCAGTCCCCTTGATATACTTTGCAGGCACAAGATTGCGGAGCACTGCCGTGGAGAAGCTACTTGTTTGTATTTTTATAGCTTCGTCGCCTTGGCTAGGCACTTTTATTTTGTTTGCTTTATCTACTTTTATTTATTAAGGGAGATGAAGTGCTAATGTAATTCTTTGGAAAGCTCCTTTATATATACCGTCATTATTATTATTATTATTGTTGTTGTTGTTGTTGTCGTTGTTGTGGTTGTTCGTTTCATGAGGAGTAGAGCAAACGTAGTAGCCTTTTGATGGGAACTAGTTTATAATTGGAAACAACTAAGGTGCGAGACTATTTTGAAATTTTGGGATCTGTTTTAGGTGAACCCCCTTTAACGTCAGTGTTTGTTATTTTAAAACATTATTTCAAAGTATGACAGTGTATATATCTGAATTACTCTTTACTAGCTTGGTGCTTACAGCTGTGCAGCATCTTTGCAAAGCCTTTACTGACCAATTTCTGAAAGGAGATGACTTTGATCAGCAGGTGAGATAAAGCACATTTTTCACCTAATTTTCGTTATTGTCGTAAAAAATGACTAATTCCTCCAACTCATCCTCCTAATTAGCAAGTTTCTTGGCCATTATTACCGTCATTGTAATCGTAGTTATCATCAGCATGATCGTCATCATCATTATCATCATCAGTATCGTCATTAGTATCATCATCATCATCATCATCATCATCATCACCATCAGTATCATCACCATCATTATCATTATCATCATCATTGCCATCACCATCACCATAATCGTCATCAGTAGCAGCACCCCTACCGTTGTCACGATTATCGTTGTTATTATCACCATAATCAGCATTACCATCATCATCAGCAGCATATAACAACCACCAACATTGTCATCCTCACTATCATTGCCATCGTTGCTATCATCAGCAGCACCACCATGACTTCCATCGTCATCATCACTATTGTCATCATTATCACCTTCATCACCATCAGATGAGGGCGACAGCATGGCTGGTATTCGTTAAATACAAAATGTTGCCTTGCGTCGTTTACATAGCATGACTACAATTAATGAGAACTATTTCTTCATTCTTTCTGTTCTTTAGCTTTGGGGTAACTTCTTCCAGTTGGCAATTATGTTCATTACACAACCAAGCTTGCAGCTAGAATCGTTTCTCGCAAATAAAAGAGAAAATATCTTAGACAAGTGAGTTATTTTCTTTATTCAGCATTGTAGAACACAATTTTGTTGTCAAATGGATATGCTGCCCTTAACCTTCTTTATATAATCTCAACAATAATTATACACAGTCTTTACTCTTCCATGATTGGGAAGGCCTGGTAAGTCCCGCAGACAGACGATATCTAGAAAAAGGCGTTAAACGTTTATACCGAAAAGTCTAGATTACGTGCCTTGGCGCTTACCGACTTCTCGTAGGTACGGGTACGTAGTCTCGTAGATCAAGTACTCCCGTTATGGGTTTTTGAATAAAGGTCAAACTTGACGATAAAAGCGGACACATTGTAGTTTTGTTGTTTTTTTCTGTGGGAAGTGTTGACTATAGTTTATCGCCAATCCACCTTTCGTGGTTTATATACTAGATGGGACTCGTTTTGTTTATCACGTTATACGATAAATCTTATATATGCTTCAACTCATTTAGTTATTAGGATTTGCTCCCTCTCAGAATCTTACTCAAGAACTTGCCATGTCACGTGACATTATTTTAGAAAATGTTTATCCGTCACTCTTAGCCGACATTTGTATCAACAGCAACCTCAAATCTAAGAGCAGCACTCCTATACGTGCCCAGTTTACGTCCACCTTCCGTGGATAGGTAGGGCTTCGGTCCGATATGGTAATTCACTTAGTAAGGCAATCAGGTCTCTTAAAATACAAGTGTAAATATTACTTTATAGAAAAATATGTTATTATAAGGCTTTTTCTTGTATTCTACATTATCGTTGACATCATAGATATGGGGACATGAGGCAGATCATGGGATTCGAAGTTGTAGCAATGTGGGAAAACTTAGGTATGTTCGTTTTATCTTGTTGACATAAATTTCATGATCATGTATTTTAAACCAGTGTTTCTGAACGGGGATCCAAATACCCCGGAACTCTTATACCCAAATACTTAAGGTTTTAAGAGAGTAAAGTTAAGGCAAGGGGTACTATGAGAGTCTAAGGCAGGGATCTCAAACTCAATTTGCCTGGGGTCGCTGGAGGCAAAATATGGGTGAGGCAAGACCGCATCAGGATTTCCACAAGAACAGCACCGATAAAACATTCCAAATGTTCTCAAACATCTTTATTTTTACCACAAAAATAATGAATTAAATAAATGAATTCAAAAGAGAATAAAAAAATCAATCAATAAAAAATAAATAAAATAATAATAATGATCACACAGCAGATGTCAGCGGCTTCACGGCTTCTCCTCCGCCCAGCTGACTGGAGGAATGAATGAGTGTGCGAAGACAGCGCGAGAGATGTACCGCCCTCCAGAGCCTTTTACCCCACGGTGATTGGTTCGTTCAGCTCCGGACACAAAAAATTTCATTCATATCAATATTTGCGGGCCGCACTAAAATTAATTGTTCACATTAAGACGGGGCCGAAAATTATCGTCCCAGGGGCCGCAGGTGGCCCACGGGCCGCGAATTTGAGACTCCTGGTCTAAGGTATACCAAGTGCATAAATGCGTTTCTAGTAGAATTTGTTATCCAATTTCCTGGCAAACTCCTCGACGTCACAAAGCTGATAGTGTATTCCATTGGTTTTGTGGTATCAAAACACCGGAACCAAAGGAATGATAAATAAATGTTGTTTCGGCTGTTCTTTTACACTGCTTACTTTTTTTTACACTACTTACTTTTTTTACACCTTTTTAGCCAAATTAAGACTTCTATGGTACGTTTATGGCATATTGTACTTTTGAATTATCGACAGAAAGAAACAATAAGGAGCTTCGTTGTACCCAGGAGGTGTTTTGAAGTTTTGGTAATGCCAGGAGGGTACTATACTGTCGGATGTGGACAAACGCTGCTATCAACCGTGTACTGCAACCTTGCCTACTCGGTCTCCGATCGTGATGAATAGGTACAATCACCTAGAGAGTGGCTAGCGGAGTGATCAAGGCAATTGTCCATAGCCCACAGCTGTTAAACAAGCTTTCGATATTTTCCTTTTGTGAACAGTTTACAAGTTTATGGATTATTATGTTTTATTATAAGCAGTTACGGTAACTAGGATGATATAAGCCAACATCGGAAAAGTGCAAGGAACTTCTTAGTGTAACATTGACTATTTTTTAACCTTTATTCTGAGGGAATTTAGGGAATAAGGGGGAAGCCTAAGGGAACCCAATCAAGGAAGCCTAGCCGTGGCGTCCGAAAATGTAACTATCCTTCAGGTATCAACATCTAGCGTTGAATCAGAATTTCTCAGTAAAATCTTTTTGAGAGTTCTGTAAGAGTTCTAGAACTGCTATGAGAGTTCTATAAGAGTTCTAGAGACTTCTATAAGAGTTCTAGAGACCTCTATAAGAGTTCTAGAGACTTCTATAAGAGTTCTAGAGACTTCTATAAGAGTTCTAGAGACATCTATAAGAGTTCTAGAGACTTCTATATGAGTTCTAGAGACTTCTACAAGAGTTTTAGAGACTTCTATATGAGTTCTAGAGACTTCTATGTTAGTTCTAGAGACTTCTATAAGAGTTCTTTGAAAGACTGTGGTTGAATGGAGAGGTTGTTATTCTTTCGCCCTTAGTCCCATCGCTGATATACAGCATCTCTTTTTTTGTAGATGAGAAGAAAATTCATTTCATTCCGCAGCTAATTGGGCCCTTCCTGGAAATAACACTTATTCCCGAAACAGGTTTGTTTTACGCATATGATATATTTGCATTGTTGTATACGCAACTAAATCGGAAACACCCGTTAGGCTATAACGACCTTGGTTACCTGGTGGCAACGAGATGCTTAATGCTGTGTTTTCTTAATGCTTCTTTTATGTGTATACTAGACGAGGCATTACGGGAGATTTTTACCACTGACCGCTAAAATTGCTTTTTAACTAGGTGCCTTGCTTTTTAACCTTGCTGAATGCTAGTTCCAACAAGTCCATGGTTACCCTACCATTTTTCTTGAAAAGACTTTATTATCTCGGATTAAAACAATCTCA
>JAAAKM020006971.1:36399221-36404221 GCA_010016025.2 Alatinidae sp. Z8VKAUB7J3
TCTCGCTAGAAGATACCCATTTTCCTTACACATATTTTAGTAAGGTTTACTGTAACGACAGCAAAAGACACAAGAGACACCGATCTTACAGCCCAACGGAAATTTTTAACAACATAGACTACGTTCCTTTTAATGAGACTGGCCGGTATCACGTCGCACCATAGCAAGGATGTTTGTTCACCCCTGCGAAGAATGCACAAGAGTGTACTAGTTTCTGAAAGTATGTTTCTGAAAGTATGAAGAAATCCTACTAACGCGTGTAAGTGTAACAGTGAACTTGAAATGCAGTTGTATTGAAGTTTATAAAAAAAATATCGTACTACGAAACAAAACACGATATGGACCAGGAGTGCTTAACAAGCACAAATGGCTTATAACGTACAGATCAAATGTTGAAGCAGAGAATTGCCTGACAACTGCAAAGCACAATGTATCCCGGCATTAGAATGTTAACCGTGCCATACGAGCAGGTATCTCACCTTAGCACTTCCCTGATAAACTGAAATTCGAGTTAGTTATTATGCCATTGTTATTTTACATTCTCGTTACAGTAAACGGAGGCTACAATACCTGGCAGGCATGGAGCTCATGCTCGGTTACCTGTGGAGGAGGAGACCAGAAACGCGTAAGAAAGTGTGACAAGCCAGCACCACAAAATGGTGGAAAAGACTGTAAGGGGTTAGGGCCCGAAGAAGAAACAAGAAAATGTAACGAAGAGCCCTGTAAAACACAAGAACAGATAGACAAGGAAAAGAAAGAAAAAGAAAAGAAAGAACAAGAGAAAAAGGAGGAGGAGAAGAAAGAAAAAGAAAAGAAGGAACAGGAAAAGAAAGACCAAGAAAAGAAAGATCAAGATAAAAAAGAACAGGAAAAGAAAGATCAAGATAAAAAAGAACAGGAAAAGAAAGAACAGGAAAAGAAAGAACAGGAAAAGAAAGAGCAAGAAAAGAAAGAACAGGAAAAGAAAGAACAGGAAAAGAAAGAGCAAGAAAAGAAAGAAGAAAAGAAAGAAGATAGTAAAGAAGAAAAGAAGGAGGAAAAGAAAGAAGAAAAGAAGGAAGAAAAAAAAGAAGAAAAGAAAGAAGAAAAGAAAGAAGATAGTAAAGAAGAAAAGAAGGAGGAAAAGAAAGAAGAAAAGAAAGAAGAAAAGAAAGAAGAAAAGAAAGAAGAAAAGAAAGAAGAAAAGAAAGAAGAAAAGAAGGAGGAAAAGAAAGAAGAAAAGAAAGAAGAAAAGAAGGAGGAAAAGAAAGAAGGAAAGGTGGAAGAGAAAAAGACATAACATTCATAGTAGTGATAGAACAATTTTATTATCCATTAAATTAATTATAATGTTCTTTGAGGGATGCAAGGAAAGCAAGAAAATGACTCATATCATCATTTTAGATATAAACTTGCTTGTGGCGACCGCACTGTATCCAACATTGGCATATGTTGATAAAGTTTATCACCCATTAAGAACGGGTATGTTAGTTTTCAAGACATGTTTATTAAAGAGGACAGTATAAACAGAATAAAGAGGTATGCAAATGACGAAGTAGTTCATGTATATATTTTTGTAAAGCAACGGGCTAATTTCTTGTCAGTAATGCGCAGCTTTGCTAGAGGAAATTGTAATTGAACTGTAAAAAGATTTCACTAGATGCTTATTTTGCCTAATGCATTACACTCACGTGTTCAAGGAAAGTTTGGGCTAGCAGAATTGTTGAGTAGGTAACGTGAAAACAATTTTGTGGAAGAAATGACGCTTTCTTTGGCAAAGTTATACAAGATTGCATCTACGTTAATTAATAGGCCTACAACGCTACATGTGTGTACTAAAACGTAGTGGAGCATTGCTTAGGGGTGTGCAGTTGGTAGTTTTAGCACAAGAGAGAAGTCTAGAGGAGAAAAGGTCTGCAGACTACTGGATACATTGGTTATGAAACTGTGAAATGGCGCACCTTAAGCCTCGCCCTATATAAGCCCTTGTCATAAATGTATTTCTACCAGCATTTTCATGGCATTGGAGCTTGACAGTCCCGTTGCCATTGAGGGCTTTTGTATCCATGCCTCCTCTGCTAATAATTTGCCCATACTCACTATTAAAATACACCGATCAATGTCTTTATGATCTAGGTTATGGTATATTAATTTTGCAGTGGTAATCTTCTCTTCAACTACCATATGTAATCGACAATTGTAGTAATTACCAGTGAGTAAAAATTTTTAGTTTCCATAAACTGACTAATCCTCCCCCTTATAGTAGTTTCCCCCCTCACCCCCCAGTGATAATTAGGGCCTGGTGCCCAATGTTTTATGTTGTTATTGCAGCAGCTAGGTACTATATCACTTGCACACGTTGAGTCTAATAGGTGACTTATTTCTTTTAATCCACATTTGTAATTTTGGGATGGAGGATCAATCCCACCCACACAAGACCTTCCCCTACTTGAACATGCAATCCCTCTTTTCCTTCACCAATGCATGAGTGTGGCATTGGGTGGTATACCTGTTCACCTTGTGAAGAGGTCATCACAATGACAGTAGAATATCAATTGCCTGTATGTGAGCTTTGTTTAGATTGTTCACATTTTATATATTAAAATTTTCTATATTTTATGAGGTTACGTACGTTAGTTATACACCGATTAATGCACTAGGTGATATAAAAACTTTTCGTATACACACAAAACTATACTGCTGTATCTATCTATTAAGCGTTACCTATTTTACGGCAAACGACTTTGCTATAACGTACCACAAATTGCAATAAATTTTTACAGTTACCACAAAGCTATGAGCGTACCATTTCTTCCAAATTAATGTTAGATACAATCCCTTAATCTCGTTTGAACTTAAATCTTTTAGTTCAACTTAACTCCTCGACACACTCTACTCTCTTCCCTTCTCTGCATGGTCTTGCATTTACACGTTCTTGCACTAATTGGTTATTTGATTTCTTTCCTTCCTCATTTCCTCCTCCTCTCTATATCTACCGATCCTGTAGCATAAATTGATATTGGAAATGGCTGTAATGACACTTGACCAGGTTTTGCTTCTCTTCTCACATATTTGATTAATGTTACATCTTTCTGTATTACTCTATTACGTTGAGTTTATTTCCCTAGGCTTTTTCTTTCTTTTTCTTCAAATTCATAAATAGAGAATGTACAAAAATTGTATTTATGTTAGGTTGCATGAGTCATTACTGTGTTAGTAGTCTGGGCACGAGTATTCGGCTTTGCTGTATTTCAATATTGCCACTAAATGCTTCTAAACAGAGGCACTATGGGTTTTTTTTGCCAAGACCAAACAAAATTATTGTATTTTTGTTGGTTGCTTTAAGGGTTTTGCTTTTCAGACAATAGCTGTGGCCACAGAGAAAACGATAAAATAGATACACATTTTTTATATAAGCAACTCGACTTTCAGGGTCAGGGCTAAGGTTGCTAAGGGTATGATACACTTTCAGGGCTAAAGTTGCTTAACAAGTTGCTAAGGTTATTTTTTCTCTGTGATACCGAATCATGAAATATATACAACATCTAGTTTTTCTTCTGTCTACTTACAGTGAGCATACATGTAAATAGCTCGTTATGTATTTGTTTCAAATCAGAAAAGAATTCTTGTCTTTATTTTTAAGAAAATCTGTAATTTTGTTCTGCGAAAAAAAAAGTTGCTAACTAAGCTGAGGATTGCTAAGCAAATTGCTTAATATTTTCGCTAATTAGAGGGCTGAGGTCTTAGCTACTGGGTTGCTTATATTAAAAGCGTGTGTAACATTGGTAAGGAGACAACGTTAAGTTGTTGTAAGTAACATGGAATATCCTATCAGGCACAAACTAACCCATGGCTGTATCAAGAGTCTTCAACTCAAGGAAAACTACTAAAACAGTAAATTTCAAGGAATACCTCCTGCGTAGCTTCTGTAAATTTGAGCATTGCTAGTTATACGAGAAGCTGCCTTAATTATGGAGGCTAAAACACTCTTACAAATGTCCTGCAAAATTACATTGTTCTCTGTTTGACAGAATTATAGAAAGTGGTAGGGTTAGGATGGGAAGAGGTGGATAAACACCACTCACTACTTTAAAATGAGAATTTGTTGCTCTGTGACTTCAAAAGTTCGTGTGACCGCAGCTAGCTTATATATTAATGCTCATATTCTTATAGTAGATAAAACGCGCAATAAGGGCACTTAATTGACAACGTTTCGTCTCATGAAAGACCTTTTCAGGTCACCTACAGATTGTTGCTGAAAAGATTTATAGCCAGATACTTTCGTTGTACGACAAGAGAATTCTCTCGTTGTAATGTACCAGATTGCAATTCGAGTTTAGCTTTAACATCTGTACTGTAGGTCTCTGAGTTCAGTTTAGCCAATTTTCAATACCAATCTGTAGGTGACTGTAGGAACTCTTTTTTGACAAAACGTTGTCAGTAAAGTTTCCTTAATTAGGCACTTATCTACTATAATTTGTCGGCTTCATTCTTTACATAAATCTCGAGAGAGAAAGTAAGGAAGGCAGTGTTTATAGAAACCTAAACTGTTAACAATGTAGTCTGAGACGCAACTATTTGTATCGATTCTACGACTTTCACCCCCCGGACATATACCCACCTGCAATCACCCCCTGTGACATTAACCTCCCACGATATTCACCCTCTGCAGTATTAACGTCATATGGGAAGTCTTGTGAATATCGTAGGGGGTTAATGTCGCAGGGGGTGAATATCGCGGAGGGTTGATGTCGCAAGGGGTGATTGTCCGGGGGTAGAATGTCGCATTACCATTTGTATCTATACGACTTATATTTTCTAAACAAGTGTTAGATAACAATTGCATGCCTTGACATGACATTTGGGAATCAGCTTCAATGATTTCGTGTTTATAACAGTAGGGTATTTATCATCTTGTTAGTTCCAAGACATGTTTTTTTTCTCTTGTAACTAGTACTATTGTAATTTCTGTCATTATTGTTAATTAAATCTTGTCAGGACGTTCAGGTATGTGATAATAA
>JAAAKM020006971.1:36409221-36416574 GCA_010016025.2 Alatinidae sp. Z8VKAUB7J3
GCAACGTACTCTGACAGTTTACATACTCTATTATGTTATAAGGCGTTCGTTTGGGTTTTTTCTCATAACATATTGAAAGTTGCCTAACTCAGCTTTCTTTTAGAGGAAGTCTTTCGACATTTACTTGTCTGCTGTTCTCATTCTTGACTTTCACTGCCCATGATAATTAATAGCCTCGCTGTCACTGTTCAAACTAATGAGATACCTATGCTGAAGCTGAGTCCCGTAGCCACGGGAGGTTATGGAGGGATTTAGTACGCTAAATTTACCGTCAGTGTCCCAAAGTCTCCTGTTAAGATTAAACATCTGCAGGCATTCCTTAAGCAGTGGCAATGTAATGGCAATCTCTCCATCTAATACCTCCGATGAGCAGTTGGCCCGACATTGAAACTACCCTAAATAAACAGAAAAACCACCAATCAGGCTAACTAATAAATAAAGGGCAGATGAGGCATTCAGGGGCAACGCCCCTCAATTTTGGCTACCGAGCAGAAAAGCAAGTCATGAGGCTGGCTCAACCACCCAGTAGGACCACCCCTTGCTGATTATGGAAGAATCTGTCCTCAATGAGAACATGTACTATGGGGCAATGTAATGCCCCCTTCCCCTAAAATTCAGGGTAACTACCCCAAAGTTCAGAGTAGCCGCTCCGAATTTCTAACCCTGGCCACGGACCTGCTAAGATTGAAAGAGGATTATCTAAGTCTCACCCTAGCGTCTTACATACGCCTGGCGTCTGACATGTGTCTGGCGTTTGACACATATCCCTTCCCAGGCACATGTGTAGTGTCAAAAACATCTGTCAGTCCCTGTCCACGTGGCTGCTGTAATAGACATAGTTTCATGGGTCTTAAATCTGGTATGTGACTAATAATTTCTCTGGACCAGAGAAGAGGGCGGCCTGGCAGAAATATGCCTCTCCACAATATATCCTTCATATTTCAAAATTATGCGTTTCGGGGTGCGCTGAAATGCAATTTAGCTCAATGGTTCTCTTTCTTCATTTCACACTGTGCTCCCCTCAGTAATTCAATAGTAGCGGCGGCACTGGATTGGATAACACGCATGCGTGTGTTTCCTGCCGCATTGGTTGCGTTAGATAATGATAAAATGATAACTGACGCAGAGTTTGATAGGCAAAGAAAAAGTTATCCTCTTGCACAGAGTTCAACAAAATTGTTGTGTTGTGCAAACCCGTCTACGAAATTCTATACTTTGCAAGAGGAATTGGTATTTTGGTAGTAACAGCAATACAGGCCAATGGCAATTGCCGAATGAAACATAACTTTCATATTGACGAATCACACGCCAATTTCATATTGGCCACTGACACACCAGCTTCATATTGACCAATCGCACACTACTTTTATGTTGACCAATCATCCACCACTTTTATATTGACCAATCCCAATAAATAATACTCTGCATTCGGGTTGACCGGTCAAACATCGTCTATCATACTCACAAAATAAATTTAAGCCATAGATTTACGTGCCTGATGTCACGTTTAGAATTGCCCAACCCGCACACTCTCACTATTTACCAAGGAAGGATTGATAAAGCGTAGCTTTTCATTTTGATAGACACTGAGCTAGAAAGAAAGAAACAGGGATCGTTGCTATGTGCTCGAAGCAAGAAAAGTGTGTAGTAGTAATCAGATGTAAGCTAATTCAGGTGGGCTACTGACGATATGAACAAAAACAATTTCTCTAGAGATGTTGCAATACATGCTTTTAAAACTACGCGGATCAGTTGCTATGCCATGCTGCTATGCTGTTCCCATGGCCTGTTGACCGTTGGGGCGCTTTGATGTCCAAACCCTGGTTCTCCAGTCTTCTCGATTTTTACAATCCTTATGTTGTCAGTTGTTGATTGACCAGTTCATTTGTTTTCGTCGGGATTCCAATTGTGTTTGGGTCGGCCTCTTGTCCTCTGCCCCTTCACATATCCATGCATAATCGTATGAGCTAGTGTTCCTGGTCTTCTGGTGACATGCCCGAACCACTGCAGCTTTCGTCTTCTGGCTATTTCAGTTAGGGGCTCGTAGCTTCCAATGAGGTCCTTAATTTTCTTTGCTAAAGTTTCATTGGTGACTCTCTGTTTCCAGGTAATACCGAGTATTCTATGGGAACGTCGCATTTCAAACGCCATATTCTTTTTTCAATCTTTCGGCTAAAAGTCCATGTTTCGCAGCCATACAAAGCAACAGAAGTAATAAGCGATCAGTTAACATGCACATATTAAGTAACTCTGAGCGCAGATGAAACAGGAGAAGTACAGGCAGACTTTATAAGAGGAATTACCCACTGCTTATCAGGGGGCTAAAGTGAGAGATTGGAATTACGGTAAGGTAAATTTATCTACAACCAGAATACTTTTACACAGGGGTTTGAAGACTACTTCTCAATAGACGTCTTACTGTCTCTACAATTAGGACGTTGGCCAGGCCCTTCCTTACATGAATAGAGGATGTGAAAGACGATGAACCCGGTAAACATGAATAAATTCAGCTGCAGGTTTTCTTAACTCTTAAAGGAAAATTTGTGATGAGACACGTTGATAAAACCTAGAAGACTTTGGATCAAGCGCGATCAAGAAAATTTTCTATTGATAGCATTTTGCTTTACTATCTTTGCCGAAAAGATCCCTAAATATGTCTGCCGGTAATTGCAAATTAAGCACGTCATTTACAGAACGTTACAAATTATAATCTAGGGCAATAGTCTTTCCATGGCTGTAAGGTCAGCAATAATTTTTATTGCCACTTACAGTGTCAGATTCAACCCTGTCCTTAGTCTTTGTACACAAACCGTAACAAAATATAGTCCCGGATGATGAATCTTACATGCAGAACCAGTCTCTACACCACACTCGTCACCATGCCAACCAATTGTATGGAGTGGTATTCATAGATTTCTTAACATTAACGTCATCACTGTGGGCAAAGCTAGCATGCTACTCCGACATAATGGTTTGTAGAAGAACGTTAGAACGCAAGTAACAGACCCCATCTCCTTCCAACTCAACTTCAAGACAGTGTGATCACAGATCACATCAAAACACGACTACGAGGTCATTCAGCCTCCGATTGGCTCATAAATACAAAAGACGCTATTTACAAACTGTAATTAAAACTAATGTTTCGAAACAATCACTTATTCCATGACCAGGATTAAAACTTTGGAGGGGCCATTTTGAACTTGGGGGAAAGGGGGCCTAAAATTGCAACTGTTTAAGGGAAGCCTAAAGGTGTTTGAGCATTATAGAAGAATCTGGTGGACTGATGGTAAACGTAGGGGTCTGTAGTGAAGTCAATCAAAACGAATGACATCGCAAATTTCTCTTCCTAAGTGGTATGGGACCGTGGTATAATGGCTAGTGCACCAACGTCGCAACAACGAAGGACGAGGTTCGATTCCGCGTGATCCTACGTATTCACCATTAAAATTTTTCATCTTATCTCATCATTTAATCACGTCGGGGTTGAGCCCTTATAGCCCTTCGACGCAACGAGCTTGACTACTCCTCTGTAAACCACGTTTGAATTGAAATGAAACGAGTGTATATAGTATGTTATATAGTATTACAGCTCATCGTCTACAGGCCAAAGTCTTCATGTGCCCGCAAGGTCTGAAAATAAGCACACCAGTGCTGACAGTGTCTGCAAATAAGTCTGTCCATGATCTGTATGTAGGGTTACATTCAATGCCAGATTAAGACTCTGCTGGCCCTAAGCCACATTTTGATAGGTGGCCTGAATTTACAAATGTACGCACAGTTAACCCATTGCTAGGCAACAAAGATCACGAAAAGCCTTCAAGAAGGAAGATGTCATTTCATAACATAAAAATAAAGGAAACAGTCTTTGTCATCGGCCGATTTGTAAACTTCGGAAACTAAATTTTTGGCTGGTTCTAATTAACATGCCGTATTTTTTTAATTGTTAATCGGACACTGGTTAGTACAGTATACTACAGATACTGCCGGTGATGATAAGGTTGACATATGCACCTACCCTCAATGAAATGGTGATAACAGGATCCGTGAAATAGTCAAGAATTATTGTATAATATCGTCTTCTTACGTCTCCTTGCGTCTTCTCGCGTCTTCTCGCGTCTTTTCGCGTCTTCTCGCGTCCCATCCCCAGCCAACTGGGAGCTAATTTGGCAGCTAGAGAAATAGAGTATGTTAACATGGGTGGCCACCTCAGTTGGTAGTGCACATTCTCGGATAGCATGGATAATAGGTTGATCCCTTGGGGGTTATATGTGTCTATTTCTCTGGTGCCTTTTCTAAATTAATAACTTACTTCAAATTCCACTTTTGACTCTGGGTACCTCTGTGGGTCTGCAACATCTATTAAGAATACTATGCCATCAACAGCTGGGAAATATTGGCGCCACACTCTTCGAGCTAATTAAAAAACACAAATATGATAATCATGATACTGGTACAGCAGAGAACAGTTAGAATAGAACCTGCATTTGCAAGTGGTAGGTAAGTGACCCGAGTATTGGAGTGTTTTACAAAAAAAATCAGACCCAAAGCATGCAGTCTTGATTGCACTGTTGTCCATAATCATGCCTTGTGAGCACACATTATTAATGCGATCACGATAGTAAGATCTTAAGGATGGCAATCAGTTGGAAGGCAAAACGAATAATGGAAACATGTTATAACATTAGGTATGATGCCATTTGCACTTGTCAAGGAAAATGTCCATGGTTGGGTTTATGAGGGTTCATGGAAAAAGACCTTCTATAAGGAATAAAGCCAGAAGAAAATACAATAATTGATTGTGCCAAAGAAAAAGAACAGAAATGATGGAAAAGAAGGGGTAAATGAAGCAAAGAAGGTAAGAGATGCAGAGAAGAAAGGCAAGAAGAAGAAGAAAATTCCTTTCTTCTATCAGAGAAACCCAAATGAATACACATGTAAAATCAACAAACAGCTATTAAAAATACAGTTCTGATTATTCATAAAACACACTGTATACAGTAATGTGTACCAACTAAACAATTTCCTCCAATAAACACTGACCTCTATTAAATGCCACACTTCTAGCTGGACATTTGTAATAAATGCCACACTCTGATACACAATACCCTCTAATAAATGCCCCATCTTGAAATGTGGCATATATTAGAAAACAGTCGAAACATGAAAAAGTTTTACTTGTTTTCTATAAAATATTTCCACAACAAAATACAAAAACGAGTATTGCTTCTTCTGCTTCAAAAGTTCGTCATGAAGAATTATCGCACTAATTCATTGTGTTATAAAGGCCATTTTTTAAATTGATTTTTTACGCCTTGTACTCATCTTTAACACAGGCTAGGGACTTTTGCTGAAGTATAGAGCACTTTTACGTCTGGATGGGTCCTGTCATCACCAAATCGCCCTTCGGGGAATCAAACCCCTATCCTCTAGCATAGAAGGCAAGTAAACTATCCACTGGATCACAGTGGCTCTAAAGAATTTTTTCCTATTACGCCACCCTCTATTAAATACCACCATCTGTGAAATGCCACATCCAAAAGCTGCAGCCACAGTGTTTATTAGAGAAAATAAATGTATGTCACTCCCTTATAAAGTTGAGAGCACCAGAGACTCTATATATTTTTTTCTCTGTGAATCAGTCAATTAAAACTTCACCCTGCTGTATAACTATCCAGGTAAATGCTTAAAAATATAAACAGACACCTTCCATTAAAATGTTTAGAATCTACAGTATTCAATTCTCTAAGGAACTATACCTTGCTTATGGCCTCCAAGATCAAAAGTCGTGAATTTCATTCCTCCCATTTGCAATTCCTCCGTTGCTGCAAAAGACATAATCAAGATCGTAAAATTGATGTCAGGAATGGTGATCAAAACATTCCTACACGTTTTTTTTAATAAGCTACTCAGTTGCTTAGGTGTGAGGCCTCGGTTTGGTCCAAAATCTAAGCAACAAGTTAAGCAGCTCAAGGCCTCAAATTCAGGAGGGGCAATATTTAAAACGCCTGAAAACAAATCAAGAAACGTTTTTCATTAAGAATTGATTACAAACTGTTGGTATATAAGAAATATCACACTGTTGATAATGTGTTAAGGAAAGAGATCAAAGATTTGATATTTCATCATTTACAACACAACGAAATTCGACGATAATCTTTTGTGATACCTAAACAACTACTTAAGCAACTCCAGGCCTAATTTTGGAAAATTGCTGAGAAACTCGAGGCCTGACCCCGAAAATGGAGTTGCTTTTAAAAAATGTGTGACAGTTGCATTAAGTTATATTGTATTCTCTGTCTAAACTACAACAGAACTCACTCGGAATGCCTTGCGTGTTTGATTAAAATCAATGACGAGCAGAGAAAAGTCTGGATTTCTCGTGTTCAAAAGAATAAACATTCAATTTTCCTGTCGCTTACCAGATAGTCATGATATCTTTAATTTTGTCGCAAGGCAGTACCTCCTAAACTACGGATTCGTTTTGTTAGACGTTTTCGCCTGACACTGATCATAGCAATCGTCTCGAGTGAAGTAAGAAGACTTCCTATGAAGAGAAGAAAAGGAATGAAACATGCCGTAGAAAAATCTTGTCCTTGTGAGCGACAAATTTTAAAAATTAATTGAGTCGTGTAAACAAACCAAGTCAACAGATCCCCAAAACAGGCTCGGCAATAGGACATCATTTGCTTCAAAACCCAACATGTGCCGATAACTACCAAGAGGATTCTTTTAGGGTATTAGTGAAAGCAGAAACTTCTTACTATCTTGCTACTAGTGAAGCCACATTTATTACGATTAAGACTGTGCTCCAGTGCCGTATCAAGACTATCTCTATAGGGTATGCTTATTACTTATGAGTATATTCTAGGGTATGCTTAAAAATTTTAAGGCGTACGGGCCAGCCTGTTCACCAATTGACGTTATTTTTGCGTAACCCCTTTTGGAAAATCGGTGAACCCTTTTAAAAAGCAGGGCAGCGGTGGCGGAGCGAAAAAATGGGGGCGCTCAACCCTTATTTTAGCCACTAAACATTGAAAACATTGGCACCATTTTAACAAAAATTTTTGGTTTAGTAGGGGTGGGGGTAGTTACGGAAAAGAAATTTGATGGGCGTATCTGAAATATATTTACGGTGAGGTGGAAGCTTTAAGAAAACGTGGATGAAAAAAGGCGTCGCAAAATACATTAAGCTGTTCCAAAAACAGAGTTTAAGCACAGTGATGGAAACCTTTAACGTTTTAACCTGGAATCACAACTTTACAATAAAATACCTTTGAAAACTAAACATAGACATCACTGCATTTGGACAATAAAACAGAACCACAAACACCACAAATCATGAAAATCCAAACA
>JAAAKM020006971.1:36418166-36429578 GCA_010016025.2 Alatinidae sp. Z8VKAUB7J3
CCCCAAAAGCACACAATAACCTTAAGTCACGTATTCTATTATTTACAAGCTAATTTGTTTTGACCAAATGGAGAAACTTGTATATCCACCGGACGCTCGCTAGATTTTCCGACATTCGTTCAAACGTTAACAAATATACTAGGATGTCTATTTCCCACGCTTCTGTCCGTGATCAAAACATCATTAAAATCGACAAACAACCAGAAAAGCTGATCTTCCCGTTTACAATCCCTGACCGCAACCGAAAACCTTCTTTACATGTCGACATATTTTGGAACACGACATTTAACTAGTTTTGTAACTGATATTAAGACATTGGAAGTAAAAAAGAATATAAGGTATTAAAGATTGAGAGGTAGGGTTGCCTTTTACCTTAAAGCACAACAAAGATTGTACGTAAGGTTTTTATTATTTACTTGAAATAAACCAGTGCAGTTGATATGGATGTTATTATCACTAGCCTATTTCCCGGAGAGAAGGCATGAGGTCTACCGGACTGTGTCCTTAGCATTGTCTCTGTGAAAACTACAACAGAAGTCATTCGGAATGCCTTGCGTCTTTGATTAAAGACAATGACGAGGAGGGGAAAGTCTGGGTTATCCGTGTTCTGAAGAATAAACATTAACTTTCCCTGCTGTTCACCTGCTAGTAATGATGTTTTTAATTTTGTCACAAGGCATTACCTCCTATATGGTTCTAACATAAGCCATTTCCGATCCTTTCGCGATGGCACGATATTCTTTGTTCCTGAGCATTTCTATCTCCATTGGGCGGGCCTCATTCTTCCAAGTCTTTGAAAATATCTCTTAATACCTGTCGCTGGCAGAAGGTAGGGAGCTCTTAGACATAAACAAAGCATCAAGAATCTAGTTTTTACGTGACTTGAATGAAAGATGGTATGGGATACCCTATATTGAACGGTTAACAGAGATTTTAGTATAGAGATCTTAGCATGCCTTTTTTCTTAAGCAAACGATCTGGTTTGTTCTTACAACTAAATGGCTCTATACGGTCATTGTTTGCGCTCGTGTGAATCTGAAATTTGGATACCAATTTACTAAATTGCATTCTTGTCAAGACAACCCGTATTAAGAGGCAAATGAGTCCAATTTTAGCTTTAAGAATACGTAATCCCGTATGGGACAATGACTGACCTCTTGGCACATCTACTTGTAAACAGAGGATAGAGGCACAAGTTAATTTGTTAAAGACGGTCAGGCCACGGCCAACATAAACAACAACAAAACGGGAAAACAAGCTTAAGGGACCAACGATATCTAAACTGATGGGCAGTTGTTAATAGGTGCTATGGAGAAAACATACAACAACAACCAAGGGAAAAGTTGTATAACGTATTTTGACGTAGAAGCATCTGAGCTAGATTCTCTAAATCCTAGCGTCCACCCTCTCCCTCCCCATCTGCAGGCACCTTCTCTAGAATAATAAGCACCTGTTCAAGTTGAAGTTATTTAACACTGCATCGACTTGACTTGACGTACGCAAGCAAATGAAATTTAACATATTGTTTTAATCAAATTTAAAGGAATATTCAAATAAAGTTTTACTTAAACGACTTGATGCCCTGTGGCTCTGAAGTCCCCTAGCTAGTAACTATAGCATTTAATTCCATATTTTCTTCGAAAACAATTGAAAGATAAAGTTTGCTGAAATTTAGTTGTGTTAGACAGTTCTAATATTACACAAGGGGGTCTCCAATGCTTCCCCATCCTAGCAGAATTGTGTGAGAACCCCTTACTCCCGCCCTTTCTCCTCCCCGCGCCGGGCAGACTTGAGTTAAGAAGAAGAACGAAGTAAGTGTAACCTATGGTTACAATGATGAGTGAGCAAAGTACTAGTTTTTAAATAAGTCTGGGCATAAATGATGTCTTCTAGGTCCCGCTCACAATAAAGTGTGACCCAGACCCTTTTGATCTAAGGATTAGAATTTATGAATCCGCTAAGCATTTAGCGATCTTCTGTGGATTGAGGAATAAAGTTGTTGTAATTAAGCCAATCCTGATCGGACATCGAAGCATATGATATCAGAGCTACCGATCCTACGCTTGGCTGGCAGCGTTGCACAACCTTGACGTCAATCGCATAGAAATGAGGTTTTCCCTCTCTTTCGCTGTATTTTTTCTAATAACACGATTCTATTTTCATTTTCATGTACATAAGTACTCGATCTGGAATATCAAGATACACTTTCATTACGTTTTCTTAACAGTCAGCTGGCGGTGATGGTTTTAGTGATTGAAAGTTAGTTTCGTTGCCGGGGTTCAACAGCCTTGCTACTTATCGCGCTCAGAAGTCATTTAACAGGTTATGCATCAAACCACGTAAACAATAGAGTTACGCAGTACAGTAATGGTTTATGGAATCTGATGGGTTCATTTGAGAACTGTAAAATTAACTTTTATAAGAGAGGCGACTAGAGAAATAGCGTAACGTATGTATCTTAACGTCCGAGGTTTCCGAAGGGGCCGCAAACATGTCGATTTTTTCCTCAACAACGTCGTTTCGACGTTTTCCTTTAGACCCCCTACCCCCCAAACCGCCCTGGATCTAAATATCGATATAAGCAAAACTTGTGCATGTTATAGACCGCGATTTTGCAGTGCTTAGTGTGGGAGACTGACCTTACGTTCATATCAAATTAGATAGATGCAGTTCCTATAGAACCTAAATTGAGGAATTGTCCCTGCATATTATTGACGGGAAGTCCTTTTTACACAATTGCGAAAGTCATAAATGTCGATGCTGCCATACCTTCGCCATCAGGATAGTGATTCAGTTGATCTCGTACTACTGTTGAGTTTAATTTCAAATTGGTTTCATATCATTGTTGAGTTGAATTTAAAAACTCTTTATTTTATAGTCTGAGTATCTTCTATTTTTATAAGACCATTTGTCGACGTATGATCTCAGTTTGAAAACGTCTTGAGAGAAACCCCTCCCCCCACAAAAATCAACTCTGTTGGAATAGCACATGCCGCGAAAGCGTTAGTCATGGGTTGGGGCCCCAGTGATGACTTATTCTATTTCTCTGGTGTCTTTTCAAAATTGACTTTTCAAATCCTTTGCACTTGATGTCGATGTGGAATCTGACGGAAGAGAACAGAGCTGAACGAGGATATCAGATCCTATACAATTCTCTGCTTATCTATCACAATATTTCCTACTCTGAATCATTATTATACAGCCAGTCTTTCATCTCTCATCTTCATTATCGTTAATAGAAAATGCTTCCATAATCACACTCCAATGTTCAATTCTTTACAGTGGCATTCCCATTACCGAGATAGCCATTCTTCTTGTGCTGCCATTAGACGTTTCTCATAATCTGCCGGAATAAACGGCATGAAAGAGGTCCAGGACAGGCCTGCCTGTGCAAAGGCCACATTACGTTCACACACAGACTGTAAAGGATATCTGATCAAGCACGTTTGCTCAGTCACCTGACGACAGCAAAATTCCGATTGCATTGTATAATACCAAATGATGTGAATCATAAAATAGTAAGACATCAATACTAGACGGTGAGTTAATGATTCAGGAGTCATCGTTAATCATAACAGATGAAGGGACTGCATCTTCTTTCAGTCATTTTGTTTATATTGTACTCACAATTTGTAAATACAACAAAGCTCGGTACATAATTGATATTGGAGGATACTATTAAATACTAATTACTAGCAGACATAATCACTGTTAAGCCAAGCCTTAGACTGTAAACACAATGCACCTTTGAATGAAGTGGAAATGACCAACGATTGAGTCTCCACCTTCAGGCTCTCTTCGCATTCTATACACAAATCATAGCGCTTCCTGGACTTTGGAACACGTAGATTTTGAAGCTCATTGAACAATGGCAATTACTGGCAAAAATAATATCTGTTCAGCAAATTAAAGCCATATCAGTTCCTTATATCCTGTTCAAAATTAGCCAGGTGTATATCTTCTGACTTTGTGTTTCCTTTTTCGTTTTTGAACGATGTTATTGTACTTGGTATAAAACGCTGAACTTGTTGGCAAGTCGCACGACCTCGGGTGTGATCAGTTCTCGATAATCGGTAAAATTATAAATATTTTCGTTTGCAGCGCATATGCTGTGAAGCACCAGAGTCAATGAACCAATATTGCTTAGACGCTTCCTCATTGTCGGTCCTAAAAGTATCAACTATAAAGGCCTTATCTCCACTATATCTGCTTACGTAATTAGCTGACTGCCTGTTATTCTTAGAGGTACTGTTTCCATGGCAATACTTAGCAATGTGCTGGAGCTTGCCATAGTTGTAGCACTTTAGGCAGGATGATAATTTGAGGGCTGAATAGTTTGAAGTTACAACGTAAAGTCTTCTTACCAGTCAATAGTGCATCATTGCTACTTTGTGCCGAGGTCCTTTGTTTTCTCTTATGCTCCTGCATCAATAACCTTTGACGCAGTACTGCAATGCTTAAATTAAGGGACAATTCCAATGCATTTATAAGGTGATCATAGGAGTCTGGCAAACTTAACAGTAGTCCCAGACTTGCTCCTGCTCATTCACTTCGGCACCAACAGCAGCTAATTGTTCGACCATCTCTCTGTGTTTGTTTATATGGAAAAGCATATCCTCTCCCTCTTTCATCTTGGCATCCGATATTTTCGTTTGAAAAAGATGACATTTTGCATGATTATTTATGCATGCTGCTTTTTATGTGCTTCCCACAAGCCCTTCGAAGTCTCCAATCGCATTGCTAATGATAGTTGTGAACTAATTTCCGCTTGGGCTTAAACCTTAAGGGAAATAATGTAATTAATCACTTCTCTCTAAATTCTCACTCTCAAGACTGGGACAAAGATATTACACCAACAAATTACGAAACGAGTTAACCAACCAAAACATTAAATCACTCAGTAAACAATAGAAGTGTTTAGTGGTTAGGAAAAATTGGAAGGTGGTGGTAGCGTACGACAAAAAAAGATACCAATGACACTTAAAATTAACACAGAACAAACCTAAACAAACAAATCACAAACACGTTGAAAACAGTAGATGGATGATGAAAAAAAGTGTGCGGCAAAGGGCAAAGAAGCAACTCTAAAACTAATAATCCAAACAACTCAATCAACAACCTTTCTAGTATTTAACCCCTGTGGAATGAAACTGCCTAATTTATACTGCCAAATACTCTCCCTATATCTGTTTTCCTCTATTATATCTATAATTCTAACTCTAACTGTCATTTTCAAACTCCGTGTGGCTCTCCTCTAAAAACTGTCGAAAAAATTTCACCTTTGGCACACTCTGACCTTGTCTAAACCTACGACTAGCCGCCTTATAATTGTTAAACCTAAGTCTAAATGCTGTCCTAGTACTACGTACGTAGTGTTTCTTACAAACACTAAATTGAAGTAAATACACCTCAGCAATTGAGTCACAATTAAACGAATAATTAACATTAATATAATACTCTTTTCTGCCATTGCTGTCACTACAGTTGTTCCCCTCTTCAACAAACCTACAAACCTGTATCTACTCTTACCATGATAGACTTGAAATGTAGCCTGATTTAAAAACGGATATAAAAATATCTCTCAGCGAGCTTTCAGAATTCTATTCCTGCTACTAACATTCCTCTGAGTATGATAACATCGGGATTCACTTAGCTCATTTAGTAAAGCCAAGAGTGCGTGGGTAAGGGGTTCGAACGCCACGGGCGACATATTGCCCGTTTATGGTGGATGCTAATATTTAATTCAGAAAATATTCTGCAATTTTTTGTTTTTGGTCAAAGTTTTCTATAATTATTCAGTCATAATGATAGCCATAAAATGATGACGGTAAAAAAATCATCCAATTATTGAAAATGTATCGGAAAAAGTAATCGACATGTGGAACTAGCACTGAATTGTTTTACAAAGTAATTTTATTAACGTGTAAGTTGAGAAGAGAATGTCTACCCGAACAAACCCACCTTGACCTTATAAGAAGAATTACAAAGTCTTAACTAAGTTGTTGTAGATGTGTTTGTATGAAAGCGTTCGTATCAGTCAGATTGTAAGCCAGGCTACTTAGCTTTAAATGTCTGGTGACCGAACAAGATCTAGATGACGGTGGGCATCTTAACAGCACGCCAGTGATTCAGCGATGGCCTAAATATGTTCACATCCAATAGTTACCCGCTCTCTTGGCTAGGGATCTATTTTCTAGTTACTATGATTATTTTCCTAAACCCCGACTACCTCTGGTGATCCAATGGTTATGTTTAAAAAAGAATCATGTCGGCTGAAATATCACCACGAACGTAGATAGAAAAAATAGCCCTCAGTCCTCCAAGTAAGGACGGGAATAGAGGATATTTCGCTTAATCACAATCTTCTATGATACTCCTGATACTTTTACGTATCATGGCACACGTGTGACGCTTTTATAATACATTTTGATGTAGGATCATTTTGTCATAAACAGAAAATATCAAAGCTCTTCAACCAGAAATTCGTTGTAAGCGTTGCTTAATTTATACACAAAATGGGACACACGATAAGTTGATCAAATAAATTTGCTGAGTTCTATTGACATCAATGAATAACTTACCATTTAATAGTGATTTTCAAACTTTGAATGCGGCCGCTTCCTTGTTCCCAGCGCCCCACTGGAACCACCATGGGAACCACGTCCTCAAAAGATTTAACTTCGATTGTATGTCAAGGTAGAAAGCTGTCATTTATATAGAATTTGCAGAGTTTTGCATTGTACCCGTTAAGCTAGTAGAATAGAAAAATAATTCATTATGGGTGCCTGTGTATTTCGTGCTTATTTATCTCAGCAAATAAACCTTCTATTGTCGGGTTGATGAAAAGGGTACATACTGAGGGAAATAGTCAAAAGAGACTTAGGATAGAAATGGCCCCCACCCCTAATAACATAGCGATCGAAGCCAACGGTAGAGGGGTATTTGTGTAGCCATACATTGTGGTGAGGCATTTTTCCTTGTTGTTGTATTATGATGCATTCCTTTGTGTAGCGAGTGTATTGTAAAGATGTGAATGGCATGACAATTAGTCGTATAACGAGACACTTTCACTGTAACACTATGAGTAGACTGCTAATTTGTCGATTTGATAATATCACAATTGGTTTAAATTGCCCTTCCTTTAAGCGAATTTTTACCATAAAGTGCAAGTTAGGGGAGTTGATAAGATCAAATGTTCTTTTCACACGAACAATCACAAATTAGAGATAACCCTTTTTAATCAAGGAGAAATGCCAATTAATTTTATAATTTTTATTTTATTTTTTTATCAGTTATACTTTGTGTCAAAACTATGAGTTCAGGTTATCTTGATCATACTTTTCATGTTCTTTTAATTTCAGGCGAGCGAACGAGAGTTGATCTGGGTCATACGTATTAGCGTGTTCGTTGTTGGAGCTATAGCGACTTCTATTGGTTTGACAGTGAAGACTATCTATGGCTTGTCGTACCTATCCTCTGATTTGATCTACGTCATCCTGTTTCCACAACTATTGTGTGTACTTTACTACAAATACTCCAATTCCTACGGTGCTGTCACTGGCTATTTCATAGGATTCTTACTGCGGATGGGAGGAGGAGAAAAACTTTTGGGTAAGTCAAAGAGATAAGACTGTACACAGTATTGAACGTAAAGGGTAAGCACCACGCGAAATACTGTTGTCAGCGGGAACACGCTGTCCCAGAAAAACTAAAAAAACTAGGCCGTTGTTTTCAAGTGTATTATTGACAGAAAAGTTAACAAGCGAAATGGCCAAATGTATGTGCGGACTTCGATAACCTTACGGCCTTTAAACATCATTTTGTGTATGTTTATAACGTGTCCTCTCGTACTGATTTAATTTAAATAATATATGGTATTGTCCATTGTTGTGCATCCACATCGCTTTTTTGAATAGAGAAAATAAAGCCACATACATCATTAGCCTCTTAATTGAGTTTAAAAGTTAAAGTTAACATTTATGATGAGACGTCATCCCCTGCACCTTTAGCTTTTCAAATCGAGAGAAATATAAATACAGATTCTAGAGCCGATGAGAAAGAAAGCAGCATCTCCATTTAAGGACACCAATCTTACCACATGATGAAGTTGGGACTCTGATGATAAAGTTTGTCTCTCAAAGATTAATTGTAACCATCTCCTTCCTTACTCTTGTCTTGTTGTGCTAGTTGTCAAAGTGAACAAAGCCAACCAAGAGATTTGTCTTGAGTTCCGATTTTGTTTGGAGAAATATTTCATGCATGAAGATGCAGGTAGAATGTTGATAATGTATATGGATTCACACTTCGTGTTCCTGTCCCAGAGGCACAAGAAAACTTAGCTAAAGTTTTTAGGATCCTAAGCCGCAATTCTTTTATCACAAGTTGAACAGCTTGGTTAAGAGTAGAATCCAAAACATAAAATGCCAGTTTCGATATCTGAGTATCTGAAGGATTGTCGAAAAGAATATTTAACAAGATATCCACCACCAAATCCATTATGATTTTCTTGCCATTAGATGGCAGTTTTATTTAAGTAATTTATTCATTTACGGTTGTAAGTTTTCAGTAAGTTATTGAATCTAATTGAGTTAATAAGGTTCAGCGAAACAACTTTCAGTTGATTGCATTTGATTTTAGCTTCTCTTGACAAGTGTCACTCTCATCCTTCAGAGGTGTTAAAATTAGATATTAGATTGTTAGTGTGTGATGCACCAATCTGTCTTTTGTAGGTATGAGACCATTTATCAAGTATCCAATGTACGTTGGCGGTGATAAATGGCAGCAACGATTTCCTTTTCGTACCTTCTCCATGGTCATCACCTTAATCGCCATCTTGTCTTCATCACTTATTTTCTATTCATTATTTCAACGTAAAATCTTATCCAAGAAGTATGATTTAGCCAAGTGCTTTGGAGACGACATGAAGCCAATTGAATGGGGACACTTATTTGAGCCAAAAGGAGTGGAACTGGATAAACAATATGAAGTAGTTTCAGTGGATGGTTTTGAAATGGGAGACAGACCAGTGCAGTTGTAAATCTACCTCGGAGTCCTTGTGTTTTCGTGGTTCAAGAAAGAGGTGATCTTCAAGCTATCCCATTCCCTCTATTCTCACTATGATCAGATATGTGACAATAGGATTTTTTGTGTAACCAGCAAACCATTGTGTTTGCACGGCAAGAAACTCGGACATATGTCATGGTGATGTGCAAATTGGCTAGATGCTATGACAAGGTACCATTATCAGCGGTAATAAACACGTATTAAACTTTCATATATAATTGAATGCACACCATTGATATTTAAAACAAATATAGATCAATACAGCAGTGGAATGATGCCTAATTGGCATTGCAAAGGAAATATTATGATTTGGTATTCGCATGATTATAGGCTGGAGCATAAAAGTTTGATAATCTTAAAGATATTACAAATAAAACGTGGACAATCCTAAGGGCCCTGATCAATCGCAACTCTTCAAAAGCGTGCCTTGGTTATAATTTTTGATTTATTAAATGACCAGGAGTATATAAGTAATAACCGCTGACATTTGCAGGATGTGGCAACTGGCAACAAACTGTGCGCTTACGAATCATGTCGGTTGATCAGAGCCCTTTAAGTTAGAAATGTTATGAAAACAAATATTATTAAATGGTAAATACACCACTATTGCAACAGAGCAAAGAACAAGTGCGTAATATGGTACCCGAGGAGTAAGCTTTACAAGAGCAGCGTTCGCAATTGCAGTATTGGCCATTTAGAAATGCAGAATCAGGCTATATTCTATTCTCGTTTTCGTGCATTATTCTGTGATTATCTGCCAATGTAGTTATAAGTCGTAATAATCAATTAATTGTAAAGTAATGGTTTTCCAGTTCAAATGTACTTTGGCAAGTGTTACTTTAACCTTATCGTCTAGAAAAATTAGTTGCGTTGCCAATACCTATTTGCAAAGATGCTTCTCATGTTTTAAGAAGTATTTCTCGAGTATAATCCCTTGTGAATGCAAACGCACTGTGGAAAGGTGTAAATATATATTCAATATGCCTTCTTCTGTAACGACGATGTCAACAAACTTGGAGCAAACTCAGCTCTGGGGCTGATCAGAGAGACTGTGCTTATTGGAAGTTCTCCTTTGAGGAAATGCAAGTTTTTTTAAAGAATTAGTGGATATGTTCTGATAGTGGAATATCGTCTTTTACGTTTGAATATTGCTTTATACCAAGGATATCTTACAACTTAAATAGCAAGTGTAAAGTATCCTACGCACTTTTAGAGTATGAGTTTCTTGTTTGTATAATCATGTTTCTTGGGTTACTTGTGCTAAGTACGGCATGTATGTATACGATAACCAGTTATTGGGTACAACTTTGCATTACGATTCTGCCACGTGACGTAAGATGTGCTACAAACAATCATTTGGTTGCTACATCCAACTCTTTTGATGAGTAAGTTGTATTGCAAACATGGAACCTGTTTTGCAATCCTAAAAATTTCCGTTTTTGAGTTGTTGTGTATAGTTTTTTCGTTTATATAAAATAGTAAGTTTAACAATTCTTTATAATGACGTTAGATGGCCAGCACTGGTTACGAACAAGTAGTTTTGATTGATATTCACATTAATTCATCATTAGGAATATACCAAGCCTAGGAAACCTTCCATATTCACTGTAAGTTGACAAGCAAGTGACATTTTGTCGGTGTTGATGTAGGTTGAAAAAAAAATCTAGTAATCTAGTCATCAGAGCCATATGAGAGCCTTCCCTTTTGGACATCTGTTGTCCAGCGTTGCCCATGCAAAGATCGCAGTAGACATGAGGCAAACATTTGTGAGTCTAGTACCCTAATGTTTTACTCGAGCTCTCAACTTACATCATGTCTGAAGGTAATCAGGGTCTCTTACCATATTGTGTTAAGTCACTTTTATCTTCTCAATCATCATTATCATCATCGTTACATCTATGTTCATTGTGATTAGCCGTTTAAGTCGTCTAAATCACTGTCGATTTTATTCTTAACTTTTTGACCACAAAGTCACTTAAAAGATTGTTTTAGAGCAGCGTTGCAGTGGTTTCGAGTTTGACATAAATTCTCTTTATTTCACCTGTACTTCTCCAATTTTAATCAACTAAATCGGTATGTAATGAAAGGAAAAGGAAGTTGTCAAGAAAAAGCTAAACCATTGTGAACGTTTTAAGGTCAATCATTTTTTACTTCAACAATCTTTTACTAATGTTTTACTTAGAGTTTCTACTTGCTCCCCTCCCACACATCAATGTAGAACTTCCTTGATCACCCAAAACGAAGCCTTATGGAACCCCGGTGACCATCGAAATTCTAACCTAACTATTGTCGTATATTTTACGCGTATAATTCGGTAAGTATTCTCGCACAGGCTGCGGTCAAAGTATC
>JAAAKM020006971.1:36429678-36476322 GCA_010016025.2 Alatinidae sp. Z8VKAUB7J3
TTCTAACCTAACTATTGTCGTATATTTTACGCGTATAATTCGGTAAGTATTCTCGCACAGGCTGCGGTCAAAGTATCAGGTCTCTCACAGACATATCAACGACAAACTTATGAATAATCACCGCCTTAGGAAAGTAAAATTTGTCATAAAATCTTGAAACCATGCTTACGTTAAACCTCAAATCTTTCTAGTCAATAAAATATTTTAAACCCGCGCTCACGTTAACTTAAAGCCTTCTTATTAATGAAAGTTAGCAAAATGCACGTATAAAGTTGTTTATTGTAAACAAATCTTCGTAAACTACTATAATTATTCAATATTAAAAATTGTAATAACACTTGCGTTTGTGTATGTTAGAGATTGTGGAGCATTGATGAATTGGGGATATAGATACAAAGAAATATAACCAGATCATAGTGTTACTTACTTCGTGCATTTACGAAGAACTTTCTATCACGTTGTAATAGTTCTAAACTCCCAAACAAACATTGTTCCACATTCTCTATATGTGTATCTTCTATAACCCTTGTTACTTATGATGGTATATGAGCAATAATGTGAATTAATCAATATCACAACTTTTGATCGTCAGCTTTTTCTCAAATGGGCGAGGACGCATACGTACCGCAATGTTTCACGTAATATCTGCTGGCATGAAATATATTACCTATTACAGCTACAGTTTGTTGTCTTTCGAGTTTTCTGAATGCAGCTGCTTTAGTAAAAGTATCAGTTTAGCCTTCAAGGGGGCGCGGGGGTATAATTAGGAACGTAGCCAGGTGGGTCGCCGTGTTCGCACTATCCACCTTTCTGCTATGTTGCCTTTTTGGAATTTTGGAATTTTGGAATCCTTATGTTTACGTTTAAATAAAGGTATAGAGCAAAAAAATGAGGTTTTATCTTATTATTAGTGCCTGAATTTTCTGCTGACTACTTAACAAAGGATCATCGAGAGGAGAAGAGTTGAAATTATCTGTTTCAAACTTAACTTTAAATCCTCTCTATGGTACTGTGGAATTTGGAAAAAATGTTGGTTCCGTTAGTCCTTCCTGGGTCAAGTGACATGGCGCAGAGAAGCCGGTGCTACATTGCGTTAAGCTTGATGTATGACGTCTACTAGCGAATGATTTGGAGATAACGTAGCGACTAGAGAACAGTGTACCTCAATATCGGGGCTACCCTATCTCTGTAATGGATTCGAATCCTGGCCTTGAATTGTTTCTATTTCTAAGGCGTCTTCTTTATAGACTTATTTTATAGTTATATCATCCGAAGTCGTGGGAACATGACAAAACAATCAATAATTTCTAGATTACATATTTAAAACCTCGTCGTGTCAGTTGACGCGAGCATGCCGAACACCGACATCGTCGCGGCCCTCAGCTTCGCTTCGTCGCCCATAAAGACGGTTGGCGCAATCGCCTCCACCAGACCGCTCAGGTGGCGCACGAGATCACGTTGATACCCGATCAGGATGCGCTGCTGGTCGGCGGGCAGATGCGGCAGCCCGCTGGCCTGCAACCGGTGCTGATTATCCGCGCCCTTATAGGCCATCAGAATCCCGATGACCGTGGTGCGAAACCGGTCTTCGACGCTCATATCCAACAAATCCATATCGCAAATTCGGTCCCGAAGACCGGAGAGATAATCGTTCAGGATGTCGAACAGAATCTCATCCTTGCTCGCGTAATAGTGGTAGATATTCGCCTTCGAAATCTCGCAAGCCTTGGCAACCTGTGCGACCGAAGCGCGGTCAAACCCCTCATCGGCAAAAAGCTGTGCCGCGCGCTCGAGAATGAGGCGACGCTTGGCGTCATGGTCCTTGGCAATCGTGCGGGCCACTAGTCCTCGCGCCCACGGTTGTCGAGTACGCGCACCGCTTTGCCTTCGGATCGCGGCACGGCACCCGGGTCACCGACCTGCACATCGGCGGTCACGCCAACGGCACTTTTGATCTTAGCCGCGAGGCCCTTGGCTGCCGCAGCCTTCTCTTCCGCCCCGGCGGCATCCGGGGCCGCTTCTACATGCACGCGCATCGCGTCCATCCGGCCCGAGCGCACCAGCTCAATCTGGAAATGCGGCGCAAGACCGTTCATCGCGACGAGGATTTCCTCGATCTGGGTCGGGAACACATTCACGCCGCGCAAGATGATCATGTCATCCGACCGACCGGTGATTTTCTCCATCCGCCGCATCGAACGCGCCGTACCCGGCAACAGCCGCGTCAGATCGCGCGTGCGATAACGGATCATCGGCATGCCCTCTTTGGTCAGCGTGGTGAAAACCAGTTCCCCCTGCTCCCCTTCCGCCACGGGCTCACCTGTCTCGGGATTGATGATTTCAGGGTAGAAATGATCCTCCCAAATATGCAGCCCATCCTTGGTCTCGACGCATTCGTTCGCCACACCGGGCCCCATGATTTCCGACAGCCCGTAGATGTCGACTGCGTGCATATCAAACGCCTCTTCGACCTCCTTGCGCATCGCATTTGTCCACGGCTCGGCACCGAAAATGCCGACCTGCAACGAGGACTCCCGCGGATCAAGTCCCTGGCGGTGGAACTCATCGAGAATGTTCAGCACATAAGACGGCGTCACCATGATCGCTTGCGGTTTGAAATCGTTGATCAGCGTCACCTGTCGCTGTGTCATACCGCCTGAGACCGGCACGACCGTGGCACCAAGGCGCTCGATCCCCGCGTGCGCGCCCAAACCCCCGGTAAACAGCCCATAGCCATAAGCGTTATGCACCATCTCGCCGGGGCGCACGCCCGAGGCCCGCAGCGAGCGCGCCACCATATCGGCAAACAAATCGAGGTCATTCTTCGTATAGCCAACCACAGTCGCTTTCCCCGTCGTGCCGGAGGACGCATGCAGGCGCAAAATCTGATCACGTGGCACCGCAAACAGGCCAAAGGGATAATTCTCCCGCAGATCGGCTTTCATCGTAAACGGGAACTTGCCGAGATCGCTCAACATACGCAGATCATCGGGATGCACACCCGCCTCATCGAAGCGTTTCTGGTACATCGGCACGTTGGAATAGGCGTGGTTCAGCGACCATTTCAGACGCGCCAGCTGCAGCGCCTCGATCTCATCGCGGGATGCAATTTCAATCGGGTCAAGCTCGTCCTTGCGCGCACCAATATCCTTCATATCGCTCCCTCCTCGTCAAAAAGCTGTCCTTTGATGGCGCGTGATGCACCGCGAAATTCGGCGATCACCACGCCGTCCTGATTGGTCACACGCACATCCGTGAGGCCGCTGCGCCCGTTCAAACTGACTTCCTGAGCCGATGCAGTCAGGCGGTCGCCAAGACGCGCGGGCGCGAGATAGGAGATCGTGTTGTGCTGCGCCACGGTCGCCTGATTTCGGCTGTTGCAGGCAAAGGCAAAAGCCGTGTCAGCCAACGTGAACGTGATGCCGCCATGGCAAATGCCGTGCCCATTCACGTGCTGCTCAGCGACATTCATGGCAAACACCGCGCGGCCTTCGGAGACCTCGACACGCTCCATCCCCATCCATTTCGAGGCATTGTCCCCCGCCCACATCGCATCCGCCGATTTCTCGGCGCGCATTTTGGCGCTCAGGCCCTCCGTGCTCATCGCGTTCCTCCGCTGCGTCCCTTGAAAGCATCTTGCATAAACCGTCCGGTTGGTCAATTAATTGAGCGCACTGCCGAGGAGCCTGCCCCATGTCGATCCGAGAAATTCATTCATTCGCCACCGGAAGCTGGGTCGCGCCGGACGCAAATGCGCGGGAGATCGCGGACGCCGCGACCGGAGCCCTCATTGCGCGGGCCGGCAACGATGCGCTGAACGTGCAATCCATGCTCGACTATGCCCGCAATGTGGGCGGCCCCGCGCTGCGGGCCCTGACCTTCCATAATCGCGCCCGCATGCTCAAAGCGCTCGCGACCCATCTGGGCCAGCACAAGGAAGAGCTCTACGAGCTGTCCTTTTCGACCGGTGCCACGCAGTCCGACCACCTGATCGACATCGACGGCGGCATCGGCACGATGTTCGTCTTCGCCTCCAAAGGGCGTCGTGAAATGCCCGACAATCAGGTCTATCTCGACGGCGCGGTGGAGCAGCTCTCGCGCAATGGCACCTTCCTCGGCCAGCACATCGCAACACCACTGCAGGGCGTCGCGGTGCATATCAACGCCTTCAACTTCCCGGTCTGGGGCATGTTGGAAAAGCTCGCGCCCACCCTGCTGGCAGGCGTTCCGGCCATCGTGAAACCGGCGACCGCCAGTTGCTATGTCACTGAACTTGCTGTGCGTTTCATGCTCGACAGCAACATCCTGCCCCCCGGCGCGTTGCAACTGGTCAGCGGTGGTATGGGCGACATGCTGGACCATCTGGGCGGCCAGGATGTGGTCAGTTTCACTGGCTCCGCCGAGACCGCTCTGAAGCTCCGCACCCTGCCCAATCTCGTTAAAAACGCGACGCGATTTGTCGCCGAACAGGACAGCCTCAACGCCTCGATCCTCGGTCCCGATGCCATACCGGGCACACCGGAATTCGACCTCTTCATCAAAGAGGTGCACCGCGAGATGACCACAAAAGCGGGCCAGAAATGCACCGCAATCCGGCGCATCATCGCGCCCGAAACGCTTGTGGAGCCTGTCATTGCCGCGCTCAGCAGCAAGCTTTCTTCCACCAAAATCGGGAATCCACGTGATACGGAAACTCGCATGGGCGCGCTAATTTCGAACGCGCAGAAACGCGACGTGCTGGACAAGGTCGCTCTGCTTGTGACCGAGGCCGAGCGTGTCTTTGGTGACCCGGACCAGCTGGATTTGCCGGACGTCGGCGCCTTCGTGCCGCCGATGCTCTTTCATTGCGCCGACCCCGATGCCGCCTCAAAAATTCACCAGACCGAGGCCTTCGGCCCCGTCTCCACGATCATGGGATATCGCGATCTTGACCACGCCATCACGCTTGCAAATCGTGGCGCGGGCAGCCTTGTGGCCTCGGTCATCACCCATGACGCGGAGGTCGCGCGCGCGGTTGCCATGGGCGCCGGGGCGTATCACGGGCGCCTCTATTTCAACGATCGCCTCTCGATGAAGGAGAGCACCGGACACGGCTCGCCCCTGCCCCATATGGTGCACGGTGGCCCCGGTCGCGCGGGTGGTGGCGAGGAAATGGGCGGCGTGCGCGGCGTGATGCATTACATGCAGCGCACGGCCATTCAGGGCAGCCCCGACATGCTCAGCGCGATTGGGCAGAAATGGGTGCCCGGCGCGACCGAGATCGCGGAACACGTGCATCCGTTCACACGCACTTTCGGCGAGCTGGCGATTGGCGAGACGCTGCACACGCCGTCGCGTGAGATCACGACGGAAGATATCGAACAATTCGCGGCCTTCACCGGCGACACTTTCTACGCCCATATGGATGAGGCCGCAGCGGCACGAAATCCGTTCTTCCCGGGCCGTGTCGCCCATGGCTACCTGCTGCTCTCCTTCGCCGCGGGGCTTTTCGTGGAGCCAAATGAAGGCCCGGTTCTCGCCAATACCGGCCTCGATGGATTGCGGTTTCTCAAACCCGTTCAGGCCGGTGACAGCATCAAGGTGCGCCTCACGGTCAAGGCCAAGACACCGCGCAATGAGGAATATGGCGAGGTGCGCTGGCATGTTTCCGTTTCAAATCAGGATGATGAACCCGTTGCGGAATATGAGCTACTCACGATGAATAGCTACTGACCACGCGCCCGATTGCTCCTATGATCGCAAGGATGATCGAGCAGTCACACGACTTTTCCGCTCTGAAACAGGAGCTTCTGGCCTTCGGCGACCTGAAGGTCTGGTCCGTGTTGGTGACCATTCTGGGCGATCTGGCACCTGGACAGGGCGACGAGATTTCCGGCCCGGTACTCTCGTCCATCACCTCGCGGATCGGCATTCGCGCCGAGGCCTTGCGCGTCGCCCTGCATCGTTTGCGCAAGGATGACTGGATCACGGTGCGCAAGGAGGGGCGGATCAGCCTTTATGGGCTCAGCGCCACGGGCCATCGGGAGACAAATTCGGTGCGCGCATACGTGTATCAGAGTCAGATCGCAGCGACCCCATCGCGATATCTGGTGCTGCTCGAGAAGTCCTCGAAAACCAAATTGAGCGCCCCTGCTGTCCAGATCGACAAACGCGTATTCCTCACTGCAGAACAACCCAAGGTCGAGGGCGATGCGCTTGTGGTCAATCTTCGGCAGACGGACTTACCGAACTGGATCACAGATCAATTGGTCTCGCCCGAGATCAGAGCGAAGATGGCGCAGCTCAACGAAATCCTGTCTCGCTTTGCTGTCCCGACAAATCTGGACGACCCGTTCGAGATCACCGCTCTTCGCGTACTGGTGCTGCACGCGTGGCGGCGGCATGTCCTGCGCATTTCCCCCTCCGCCGCCGCTTTGCTCCGAGAAGGTTGGATCGGCGCGTAATGCCGCGAAATGGTCCATGATTGGTTGCGGATCCTGCCGTCCACGATCCCCGAGACCGCGACGAACTGAGCGTCTCCAGCGGCGAGCAATCTCACCAAACTGACGACTTTTGTCGTTAATGCCTGGCTGCAACCTCGCGAGCTGAGGCGCCTTGTGGCTCAAAGACCGTGTGCCGCGCCCGGCCCTGTTTCTTGGAAATATAAAGCGCTTCATCAGCATCGCTCAGGATGCGATCCGTGTCTGGCGTCTCGTAGAAAGTCGACAGCGTCGTGCCGATACTGGCGGAAATTCGGCAAGGATTTCCCTCAAAATCAATTGGCTCCTCCAGACGCGAGATAATCCGGCAAGCGATGCCATCCAGCACGTCCTGATCCACAAGCTCGTCAAAAATCAGCACAAATTCATCGCCGCCGACCCGCGCGACGAGATCGCGAGAGCGGGTCTCATCCAGCATGACTTTTGCCACATGTTGCAACACCAGATCACCAGCCGCATGCCCCAGCGTGTCATTGACCTGTTTGAACAGGTCGAGATCAAGATGCATGAGGCCGAACACGCCGCCCCGCGCTTTCAGGCGTTCAAGATGCTGATCCATCGCACGCCGGTTGCCCAAGCCGGTCAGAGTATCAGTGAAGGCCTGCACTTCCGCCTCCACCTTTGCGCCCTGTAGGCGCTTGTTCAGCCGCTTGGATTCCTCCAGAGCGACCGTTTTGGCCTCGATCAGGTAGAGCATATCAACGGTGGCATCCGAGGCCGCAAAATCATTGCTGAAGAGCCCGTGTTTGGCGACCGCATCCACCACCGAAATCCCCAGAGACAGGTTGACCAATGCACCTGCACCACTAGGAAGCGGCACCATCAAACCTTTCAGAACCAGGCTCGGGTCATGGCGCGAGACAAGCCGTAAACGCGGCTGAGAGGTCTCGCAAAGCATTGAAAAATTGGAAACATTCCGCGGCCTGCGGACATCAAAAACCTCAAGGAAGCGGTCTTTGCCAACCTGGATATCGGGCAGGAGTTTGCGGATTGTGGGACCGACATGGCGAATATGCCCGGTCAGGGACACTTCCACATGCATCGGCATAAGCTGGTCAAGTCCTCGGCGGTCGGCGGTGACAAACTGCATGGGTGTCTTCATCCTGCTGCCCGCTGTGCCAGCGCGAAATCGCGCCCTTCCGCAAAATCCCGTTCCAGCACGTCGATTTTCACGGTTTCAACGACGCCATCTTCGGTGCGCGACACCTGATAGTCTAGAAAGACCAGCGCGCCATAGTCATCGGCCATCGCACGCAATATCCCGAGGAAAACCGAGCCAAAACCGGGACGGCGCCAGCGACAGATGAGCGCGAAATTGAACATGGTGAATTCGCGCAGCTCCATATCTGGCATCTCCAGATCGGGCACCGCGAGAAAGACCCGGTCGCTGAGATCATCCAGCGATTGCAGGAATTCATCGAAATTATGCCCGCCAAAGCGCAATAGCCGTCGCACAGCCTCCCGATTGGGATGGGCGACGAGATAGGTGCCGAGATCCTCGAGCACCGAGGGCACATCGCTGCGCAGATGCTTCGCAGCAGCCTCGAGAATCGCATCAGTGGACTCGTCGGGATAGTCCAACATCGCCTCGAAATCCCGCGTCTCGAGCCCCGCATCCTGAATGATGGCATCCCAGAGCGGGGCACTGTGCATGTCTTCCACGAAACACTGAATCGATCGGTTGATCAGACCGTACATCTTCACTCCTTTACTCTGGGGCAAATCTGCGGGCTAATCGTTAATTTTGTGCAAAGATTTCGGCTCAGAAATCGGTTGGAACACCGCCTTCGGCCTTTCTTCTTGCGACGAATTCACTCAATTCTTCTTTAATCGCCACATCCATCGGCGGCGCTTCGAATTCGTTAAGGATATCTTTATACATCTGATGGGCGCGTTCGGCGGTCCAGATGCCTCCGTTCAGGTCCCAGGCCTCGAAATTCGACCAATCCGAGATGAGCGGGCTGTAAAACGCGGTCTGATAGCGCTCCTGCGTGTGATCGCAGCCGAAGAAATGACCGTCCGGGCCAACCTCCTTGATTGCCTCGACCGCGATATCCTCAGGGGTCGTGGCATAGGTTGCCGGGTCCATATAGCGTTGAATTTGCTGCAGAACATCGCAATCCATGATGAATTTCTCGGGGCTCGCGATGAGCCCGCCTTCCAGCCAGCCCGCCGCGTGATAGACCACATTGGTGCCCGATTGCACCGCCGCCCAGAGCGAGTTCGAGGTCTCCCACATCGCCTGGCCGTCGGGCACATTGGCCGCACAAACCCCGGACGAGCGGATCGGCAAGCCATAGAACCGCCCCATCTGCCCGGTCATTTGCGTCGCGCGCATATATTCCGGAGTGCCGAAGGCCGGGGCGCCGGTTTTCATGTCCACATTCGAGGTGAAAGTGCCAATCGCCGCCGGGGCACCCGCATTGACCACTTGCAAAAGCGCAATCGCCGCAAGGCCCTCGGCGAGAGACAGGGTCACCGCGCCTGACATTGTCACAGGCGCCATGGCACCGGCCAGCGTGAAGGGCGTGACGATCACAGGTTGGTTGCGACGCGCATGGATCATCGCGCCTTCGAGCATCGGAAAGTCGTGCTTGAGCGGGGAGACCGAATTGATATTGGTATACATATGCGGCTTGGCGTCGAATTCTTCACGGGTCAGACCACCGGCAATCCGGGTCATTTCCATGACGTCTTCGACCCGCTCGCGCCCAAGCGAATAGGCATGCACCACCTTGTCGGTCAGGGTGAGTTTCTCATAGAGGCAGTCGAGGTGGCGTTCTCGCGCATGCACGTCAATCGGCTCTACCGGGTAGCCGCCGGCAAAATGAATGCAATTGAAGAATTGCGTGAGCTTGATGAACTCGACATAGCTCTCGAAATCGCCGGAGCGTTTGCCGCGTTTCAGGTCCCAGGCATTGGGCGGTGAGGAGACATTGCCGAAGAGAAGATTGCGCCCGCCAATGGTGATCGCGCGGTCCGGATTGCGTGGCGTGAGCGTGAATTCGGATGGGGCCTTGCCCACCATCTCCATGACGAAATCTTCGTCCATTTTCACATTGGTGCCATCGACTTTGCAGCCCGCCTTTTCGAGGATGGCGCAGGCCTCGGGGTTCAGAAACTCAATGCCGATTTCCTTGAGGATGCGCAGGCAGCCCTGGTGGATCGCCTGAACGCCATCTTCGTCCAGCGGCTCCACCGGTTTGTCGCGGTTGATCGGCGGGTTCCAGGGCATCTGCTCGGGCAGTTTCGAGCTGGTGCGACGTGTGTTTCCGGCCCGTCCGCCGCCGCGTTTTCTGCGTTCCGCCATGTCTTGATCTCCCGGTGTTGGCGATCAGACTGACAGGGCGCTGGCGCAATGTGTGGACGGTTTCCGACCGAATTGGTCGTTTTCAGATTGGTTTGATTTCGAATTGGCTTCGCCAATCCGACCGATGCGAGGGGCTCTGCCCCTCGCGCTCCCCGGAGTATTTTTAGAACAATGAGGGCCCGTCAGAGTTGGGGCAGCAGGTTGGGAAGGTGCGAAATATCCGGGAGGATGTGATTGGCCGCCCGCAGCTCTGCCGCGCTGGCGGGGCCGGTGAGGACGCCTATTGTCACCATGCCCGCGGCTTGGCCCGCCTCGAGATCGTGGGTGCTGTCGCCGATCATGATGGTTTGGGTCGGTGCCAGATCAAACGCGTCGAGAAACCCATGGCACATAAAATCAGGCCTGGAGTTGCTTAAGTAGTTGCTTAGGTATCACTACCTATGAAATACCAAATGATGGCTGGATCTTTGACCTCTTTGCTTGACATGTTATCAACAGTGTGATATTTGTTATATATCAACAGTTTGTTATCAATTCTTAATGAAAAGCGTTTCTTGATTTGTTTTTCAGGTGTTTTAAAAATTGTCCCTCTTGAACTTGAGGCCCCGAGTTGCTTAGCTTGTTGCTTAGATTTTGGACCAAATCGAGGCCTCACACCTAAGTAACTGAGCTGCTTATAAAAAACGTGTAATGGCTGGCCTCTTTTATGTAAACACCATAGAGAACTTATGTATAAAGTTGCGATTCCCTCACTATTTTACAACACAATTTTATGATAGATTGTCAAGTACTAAAGCAGAAAATTCACTTTCAGATAATGATGTGATTGGGAAATGAATAGAGTAAAAAAATAGCGATTTTACAAAACTTGTTTGTCGAGGAATTCTAATAATATCTATATCTTAGTGATGGAACTGTGACTAAATGTCAAAGTGGCAAATATAGCGTTCAAATCTCATATCAACTGAGAGAAACGGCTGTTTGAATTTGCAAGAGGTCTTAAGGAAGCACTGTTAATTTTGCTCAGTTCTTAAAATTATGAACTGGCTTCAAATAACGATATTTTGATAGGCATGACTCAAAATTTAAAAGGGCGAATCTCGATGCTTGCTCAAGATATAGTTCTCGAATTTAGACAGGTTATCAATATCACCAAGACAAATTTAGTTTAATTCATTAAATTGTAACTTTGTTAAAAAAAAAGATTTTGATAACGATGTTTCAAAGTCAAACTTAAGTATTCTATAGGGATCTTTACTGTTTGCAGCACAAAACTTTAACCTGGGAATGTTTGGGTATTATTTAACAATACTGCAAATAGTTTGAAGAACCAAATATTTGTTTGAAAGTTAGCTAATTTTTCTGTTGACTATATTTTGCAAAAGCTCCGTAGGAAACTAAATGTGATTATGAGGGTGGACACCATCCACTTGTTCGTAGTTTCATCGCCTCATCACGTGGAGAAACTCAATTTTTCAGATGCAAGTAAATTTAATCCAGTTCAACCTACGTCATAGACCAAGAAAACTTTATAACAAAGGAGATGAATTAATCTGTAGAGGAGACTAGGCTAGCTCTTGTAGTTTCCCTCTCTGGTCTCAGAGGTGATAACTAAGGTAGGGAAACTTCGTAGTCATGCTTTGACAAATTGATATTTTACAGGAAAGGTTGCCTTCTAAAGTTAAATATCGAAGAAATGCTGTCAATAATAGTTTTCTGCTCCCCTCCCGCCGTCAAATCGAGCTCGGCTTTTACATTGTCAGTACAAATTGTACAAGTAGATATTTAATTATACTCGGCATTTTGTTTTATTTGTGTAGTGATGGTATTAGCAGGTAAAAGAGAATCAAGTGTAACGTGGACCATTCTTTATTTCACAATCTACTGAGGTCTATATACAGAGGAATTGCGTGATAACTGATTGAAAGTTCTCAGAATGAGGCTAAGTACCAACTAGGAGGCTAATACAGAACACTACAATTTGTTGTCTCCTTTGGTTTTTAAGTTAATTTTTTATATTTGGGACCCGTGTCTAACTTGTCAGTGTTACGAGAAAGCAAAAATAAGCGTTTTTTGAAGGAATTCAAGGTAGAACAAACTTACAAGATGTATTGAACATCTGCAAGCTATAGTTTGTTTGTAACAAAAATATTTCCGTATGGAATAGACACTAGAGAAATCTAAAATATGCCACCACCTTGGATTGAAACCGTGTAGATGATACTTTCAAAAATATTTCCATTAGCTGAAATCAAATTTGCAAGTGATTCTTTTGGGATTAGAGACCAGAAATTTGCAGGAGACCTAATGACGCTGCAATTCTATATTCACAGATGACATCGCGGAAAAAATTAAATAGAACAAACTAGCGAAAAGCAAGCCTATAAAATTATAGCAAGAGGAGAACGGGTTTTCAACAGTTAGCTGGTGATCAGAAATCTTTAAGATATCTGAAATCTGAATTATAAGGATGTTCAATTTTCTCAACGAAAACATTGCTCAACAGATACATTAAAAGTAAACTAGTAAAATTGCAAACCATGTTAGAGAAAAGAAGGCGTCGTACAAGGTAGTAGTTGATAAGTAGATAGGAGGGGTGAAATAAGGGTATGTAGATGGGTAGGTAGTAGGGGTAGATAGGAATTGGTAGGCAGTAAGCAATAGTGGTAGGTGGGTAGATACGAGGGGGGAGTGGTTGATGGGTGGGTAGAGGTGGTTACGTAGAAGTGGCTAGTGCTAAGTGGGTAGGTAGGAGGGGGTAGTGCTAAATGGGTAGGTATGAGAGATAGTGTTAGATCGGTAGATAAAAGAGGGTAGTGGTAGATGAGTACATAGGAGAAGGTAGTGTTAGGTGGGTAGGTAGGAGTGAGTAGTGGTAGATGGGTATTTTAAAGGGGTAGTTGTAGATAGGAGGGGGTTGTGGTAGATGAGTACATAGGAAAAGGTAGTGTTACATGGGTAGGTAGGAGTGAGTAGTGGTAGATGAGTATGTAAAAGGGGTAGTTGTAGATAGGAGGGGGTTGTGGTAGATCGGTTGTTTGAAGGGGTAGATAGGTGTGGTGGATGATTATTGGTAGGGATAGATAGATAGGTAGTAGTAGACAAGTAGGTAAATGAGTCAGAAGGAGAGTAGAAGCAGTTAGTGGTGACACGGCATGTAGTAATTAGGCAGATAGAAGGCCTTTGCCTGCTGCATACTTCAAATCTTCGTTGTAGGTGAACAACCTTAAACAAAGATTGCGATTGATTTGGATTTGTTAGCGCTATCACTAACACAGACCATAAAAGTTATTACTATTAAAATTGAATTCGGGTACCTGAAAACGGATGACGGATTTATTGACTACCTTATTGCTTTATTGGACGATCATTTCACATCTTGTAAAAATAAGACCAGTAATAGTTTGCTAGTCATGATAGCGCCCCAATGAAAAGAGGAATATACCTTCTCGCTCCCTTCTAGGTAGACGGCTTGGCAGGGAGGCAATTAAATTCGCCAATATCTTACTAGCAGAACGCAAACATTCGTAATCGAGTATAGCAGAAAACATGAGCTTTAAGTAAAATGACATGAAGGAAACAACAATTTTGCAACGTTTCAAGGTCAGGTCTTTGTACACTGAAATGTTAAAGCGCTAGTTAACTCTGGCATAAACGTATAAAATGTGTACATTTCACATTGTACGATAAATGAACAAGTCTCACATTCTCCACTTCCTTCTTAACATAGTGATTCTTTACATGCAAGTAAATAAATTGTCATATCCTAATATACAAAATAGATATATTATATACTGTTCTTCATAAATACCTTACTTCACGTATCAAACGTGACTATACATACTAAATAGTTACTGCAATACATTAATACACTTCTTGAATACTAAAACCCCCATAAAGTCACAAGAATGAGGAGGATTTAGAAGTTACACCACTGAGGGTTGAGAATCGAAACAGCGTCACAAACAATCTCTAGAGGTACTTACGTGACGTGAGAATAATCATCAGATCGATGCAAGCCCTTTTTCAGATTTAATAAGTTGCACAATTCCAAGTTTTAAGCCAAAAAAGATTTTAAAGTAAACGCACAAAGAATATGGTTAAATGAAATCTTGTCAAAGTTCATATGAAACCCCAATAAATAATCTAAAAACATTCTGCGATTTCCTTATAGTTGCTATAAGCTGGTCATAGCATTCATTGAACAAGTTCTTAAGGCTCGTAGTTTTGAAAACATTTGGTATACATCTCGGTGGCAAAGCAAAGGAAACCTTAGCTTTTAGGGTGTAAGAGTGGGAGTTAAAGTAAGCAAAGGCTTCAACACTTGTTTTATTACAAACAACTTTAAAATGTTTCCTGTGAATGAAATTACAAAAAGGTATTTTGTGTTAAGGAAAAGGAAAAGTGTAAGACACACGTATATGTTATAAGTACAAAGCCAGCCGAATTTCTTAGGAGGGACAAGGTTTTGGTGTGACCCAAGATTTTGCTGTGGTGTCAGTGAGTCCTTGTTTACTGATAACTTTGATAATCAAAAATGATACTGCACAAACTTGAAACAAAGTTATACATCAAAAAGCCTAGAAATAAATGCCTTTTACAAAGCAATGTCAAAAACACAAGTTAAAATGTGCATTCAGACATTAGTCTAGAGGTTGGAGGAGGGAGGAGTGCCAAAATTATTCGCCTGATTTGACAGACATGCAAATTCGGAAAGCAAGTGGAATTGTGGAACTACACTTGATAGAAGCTAATCACTGAACATCATTTGTACACGTAGTTTTGTAAGCCACTTACTTAGCAGCTTTTGGTATTTAAATATATAAAACCAGGATAGCTTACAATCTAGAATATATAAAGATTATAAGGCCTGGAAGGTTGGAAAAAGATCATGCCTTTAGTATCGTAAAGTCAGGAATTTCCATGACAGTGGCAGTCCATAAGAAAGGCACTTTCGAATAGCAATTAGAATTAAGATCGTGAAGCAGAGAGGGAAATTTGAAAGTTTCTTTTACAAGATGTATTATTTTTTATGTTTTCTTTGCATATAAAATGCAAGGACATGCGTTCCTTTGTCTTTGATTAGCAGACTTAATGTACGGCACATATTTCAATCGGGAGTATGACAATACAAGACTTTTGGACTTTTGCTATGGAAGCCTTTACTTTGACTGATCTTAGGGAAATCGCCTCTTGCTACGTTGTCAAGTAAAACGATGAGGCCTAATTTGTGATACCCCAACGGGTAACTTTTCCCTAGCCTCTAGTAAAGGATCTCCTAGTAAAGGATCCCCTAGCCTCTAGTAACGGATCTCCTAGTAAAGGATCCCCTAGCCTCTAGTAAAGGATCTCCTAGTAAAGGATCCCCTAGCCTCTAGTAAAGGATCTCCTAGTAAAGGATCCCCTAGCCTCTAGTAAAGCTTCTAGTAAAGTACCTGTAAGATTTACAAGGCAGTGTTATCGATGTCTCTACTAGATATAAATTCCAATCTATTTAAATTAACCTAGTAAGCTAAATATTAATGTATAAGGAGATTTACATAGACAATTTGTATCCAATTTTAACAAAGACTTGATAAATGACGTAGTTACCATTATACCTACGTAGCAAGTGTGTCATACAATAGGTAATAGGTACACAGTTGTACCTGCAGTTAGGATCGATGCACTCCGCTTGAAGAATCTTTCCTACTTCTGGTGTTCCCTTAATAGCTTGTGGCGTGAATGTAATATTACAAGGGTTTTTGTGAATTCCTCCCTGATTGCTTGACGGCACTTGGCACTTGAAGATAATTGCTTCCAAGTGAAAAGTAGAATCGTCACTCCTACGAGATCTCTGTAGGACTCTGCACTGCATTTCCTGCACATACACGAAAAAGGGAATAATTTCATTATAGTTGTAATTTGAAATCTTTCCATAGTATTTTATCACATGCTATTGCATTCCCTATTCTCTTACTGATCGCCGTCATACTATCGTGGATTTATGATAATAATATAATAAAAATAATAAAGAGTATATTTATAGTTTTGAAAAAAAACACTAGAGAAACAGAAAAGCATGTCACCACCGGAGATCGAACCCGTGACCCACGCTTTCGCTGCGTGCGCTTCACCAACTGAGCTAGGTGACCTCCGATGTTAACATACTGTTTTTCTCTGGTCGCCACATTAGCTCCCAATCATGGACCGGTGGGCATCGACATCCAGTTCAACGCAATTTGAAAGCAGACTCTCTGCGCCATGTGACTCTGCCAAGGATTTGACCAAGGACTTCACCAAGTATTTTTGTAGCATAACTTGCAATAATTGTTCAATAGCGCTTTACAATGATACAGAGTTAGAATCAATGATATTGAAATAGCCGTTAATAGCTATTGAAAAAACGGCAAAGATATAAAATACCACATTAAGAAGATTGATTGTATTTTAAGCGGTGCGTCATATACTTACTAAATATGTACAATAAATTTAGTCTAAATTAATCAAAGTAAACTTGCGAGGAATAATACAGGCTTGAAATTGCATATATTTGAAAACACTTTTTTCAAGATATGATTAGAAGCGGCAGCAGATCTAGTCTTCTCGAAGCCTAAGCACGAATAGGAGAACCCTGGAAAACCGACAGTGGACTACACCACTCTCGTGTCAGAAGACAGAGGACTCAATTATGCTGAGTTAAGTTCAGCAATGAACAACTGAGTGCGCTAGCAAACTGCTCTAATGTGTTTTGATGTGCCTAACTCTAATGCCGAATGCTGAATGTTGCTGCTGTAGCTGATGATGATGGAATAAGCTAAAGTGAAAGGCCATCTATAAACTACCGTTTCCAAGTACAAACCTAATAAAGCTGTACGACTAAAATATTTCACATATTTTTGGTATAAAATTGCTTATGGATGAACATGTCGAGGATAGAGTTGCCATTCAAAATGGTTGTGCTACCAAACTGAAAGCTTGTTTGGATTGTGCAAACAACAGCAGGATTCATAAAATAAACGATAGAGCATTTGATTCTAAGATTTATTTGTGACCTTACAAAAACTCTTCTTATTGGAGTCTTAGACACCAATAGCGGACTCAGAAGAGAGAATAGAAGCTGTGGAGATGTAGTTCCTGAATGATCCAATGCATAACGTATAAACGCTACGTTGCGAAAAAAGCGGAAGGTGTGTAGAACCAGCCATCGGACTATATCTAGTAGATCCTTTAAAAGAGACAAAGGATCGAAAGTGAGATCTTAGGAAGATTGGAGCTCAAATCTTGCTGTTAGATTGTACGTAAAAGATAAGTGCAAACAACACCAATTTCAAGGCAGTAATAATTGTAGGGAAGTGCTAAAACAGGGACCGTGGAAGTTTTCTCTAATCGGAATAGCTAAAAACGTGGACGGAACTATAGCAAACTTGGCCCCGCCTCCTTTTCACTCAAAAAGGTATTTTATCAATATCAATACAAAAGCACCTAACAAAGTAATAATGCACGAAACGCACAGAAACGGACAACCTGTTATCCACATAAGAGTATTGGTATATATCAACAAACAAATAAACAGAAACCTGTTGTATTTTTGTTTGGCGGACCCAGGCGGTGGGGATGGCGAGGGGGAGACAAAGTTTAAAATTTATGAATTTCTGGAAAGTGGAGAGGCCTCGAATCCAGTATTCCCTTTGGTCCCGGCATCGGTGGTTATTAGCTTACATCTTTTCAAAAGTGATTTTTATAAGTTGCGGAGGTGTGGCATTAGTACTTTCCTGTCAACAATGTCGTCGAAACACTTGAAGATAATAATAGATTCAACTAAGGGCCAAGTAGCGTATAAAGAGATTGAGAAACTAGCTTTAGTAAAAAAATGCAAAAAATATTTATAGTAAATAATTTATAAATGCCGAGAACATAACTGTCATTGAGGACACTTACCTTCACACTGAATTTCAGCATTAGGAGAATGATGAGAGTCAAAGGTATTGTACGCGTTACTACCTTCATCTTGACAATGTTGAAAATTTGATATTCTTTAAGAAATATAAAGTTTGGGCAAGTGGACCTTTGGCTACCCTTTACACTTGGAATTGGCTGTATTTGAGGTTGCTGTCATTTATATCCTTGAAAATGCTACTTCTATTATTAGAATTGACTCAAAGGGGTTTTGTCTCAAGAACAAGGATATTGAAAGTTTCTGAGACAGTTTCAGGATACAAAGGCATGGCGAGTAATGCTTTTTTTACGAAACTAATTTGTTGCCCCCCGCAAAGGCACATATTTACATAACCTGTTATGGAAAGCACGGTTCGTTGATCTGAAGGTATTCATCTTCCAGCAACATCTTCCTTAGCAAATGCTCATTAGTTACAAAAGTACAAAGTAATTTGTATGAAACGTTATACCAAATACGTCATTTATTTGTTAGTTAACGCTGTATCTAAACGTGTTTATAAATAGCGAAAGGAAACCAATTCCCCTGATAAGAGTTTGTTGTGTCCAAGCTCTAAGCTGAAGGCATTCATATCTGCCCACCTGTTCCCAGTATGTCACCTTTTCAGAAACTCCTAAAACCAGGTCTCAAAGGATACTCAGGTCAATGTCTTTCTTGTCCTCAACTATTGAAAGCACTCATATAGCTTATCATTCAAGCAAATCATTTCCTTAACAATCTCCGACATGCTTTTCTTTTGTTAATTATTTTAATTCGCTTGTAATAGATCTACGCTTATGTTCCTCATTCCTCACAGCCTATGTAATATGGTTTTCTGTAGTGAATTCAGACACATGCTACTTGGAAACGCATTCTGAATAAAACTGTCGAAGGAAGAGTTAAGGACTTTAAAATCAGGAGCAGCGCCAGTAAGTCGTAATGAGGGAGACTGAGATATAAGGAAATGTTTCTCTTTTTAGAACATTAGATCACCAGAGAAGACAGTGCATCTTTTGATAATGAATATATGACATTGGACTTTCGTTTTCTCTTCTCGTACTTCTTTTAGTGTATTTTTGTTCTCTTTGCAAGAGAGAAACATCACTTTGCAAGAAAGAGGAGCGGCTGAAGCCCCCAAGCCTCCCTAGTGACACCGTCTATGTAAATTCACGCTGATCGCCCCTTCAGAGTTATACTTTATTTTAGCAAGTCTTTCTCTCTAGACCATCTAGCTCCTTAAATACATGTAATTTATTAGAAGATCAAAATGAAGTCATTGTAAAAGTGGAAGAAGTGGACCTTAGCTATGCAACTGGGCTTCTCTAGGAATTTTTCGATGTAAATAAATAATTGGTTTAGCTCTTTCCTGTAAGCTGAAATCTTGTATCTTCCAATGATAAACACTTAATTTCTTTAGAGTGTATGTTTATATACTTTGATGCCTTACTGGCATTGTGCCGAAACTTGCAATGCGATTCCCAGATATCTGCGTTGTGATAACGTTATAAGCAAGCTAATAGATAGTAAATATGGATGGAACTTTGTAATTCTGGAGCTAGGGGGAGAGCCTCATTTCTAATCTTTCTATTTCCTCTATATTTGGGAGCTCCATAACAAAATTTCATATGTACTATCAAAACCCGGCTCCGAACAGCCTTAGAAATGAAAATTTGCTGCAGTAAAATAGTTGTGAGAGCTGTTTACCACTGCTCGAATGTGCATGAGCGCTACTGCAAAAGTGACCCTCGAAAAGAAGTGACTGCATTCACTTGTTTTCTTTGATTATCTTTCCTTAATGCGTCACTAATATTGGGCAAAATGTTACAATGCGAATATTCAATGTTGATCTTTGTATTTCTGGAACTAGGGTTCAGGCTTTGAAGTCCTAAAAACGTTTGCGTTTTGCTTTCCCACAGTCAACAAAGAAAGTTGTATAATCATCATATTGGTTTGGAAGACGCCCAATGGGAGAAATATTGCCGAGACTGGCAACAATGTAAACCTTATGAAAAATATGAATATACTAAACATCGGAACCGATTTTGCTGTACTCATCAATGCTTACGTGTGGCGCAAGATTCCTTTTTCAAAAATAGAAATGATAATTCTTACTTTATATACTGATGACATGTACAAGAAAATGTTTCTTTTACTTATAAAGAGAACTCCAATAAAACAAGTTCAATAAGAGAACAGTGGCTACCACGGTTTCGTTGTAGACCTAAAAAGACTTCCTTTTTCATATCTGCAAGTTAGCAGGAAAATCGTCATCCCAGCTTTCTCAATCACAACACTTGCTCGTGATTTTATGGCAAATAATTCTTTGTTGATCTTACTGAAAATAACCAGCACTGGATGACACCTTCCGAGTTTGAAACGTTAGAGAGTGAAGCCGTATTGAATGGTCGACTACAGTCATGTTAACTGAGCCTTCCTTTGTTTACTAACTCTTGATTAATATAACCAGAGGGTGTACTTTACAAGAATCCCAAAAATGTTTTGCTCTCTGATTCAAAGGCTCTATCAAAGTAGTTTGTTTTAGTCGTCCAGAGAGGCTATAACTACCAATGTCCGTCACTAACATCTCTGACTATTTTTCTTACCTCCTTTCACTAAGATGTAAATGATCTCTTCATATCCCTGTTGTGCTGCCAAATGGAGAGGCCCATTTCCTCTATCGTCAATAGCATATACATCAGCGCTATATGATATCAGTCTTTCCACAACCTTGCTGTGGCCAAAGCAAACACTTAAATGCAAGGCCGTTATATTTTCGGAATCTCTTGCATTGACGTCTAGTCCTACAAGTACACAAACAAAATGAACTAAAATCTACAAGTTTTAAAGTGTTATGGAACCAGCCTCTCTCTTTGAGACTTATAAAACCTGTAAACAAACAAGAGGCAGCGAGAAAAAAATTTGCTTCTTATGTAAAAACACTCTCCTTCAGACATATTTTTGAGGACGAATGTGTACTGCTCTTGCACAACAGCACTCGTAACAATAGATGAATGCCACTAGCTATCATGTGTAGCATCAACTTAACACTAAACAGTACGAGCTTTTTATGGAAGTTAAAGGAACTTGGAGGGAGGTTGTTAAATTAAACCGTCACTTAAATCTAAAAATGACCTCCACAGTAAGTAAGAATTAAAGAAAGTCCCCTCAGATATTAGAATTTAATTAAGAAAGTTATTCAATTGGAAATTCAATATCCTGAATCAAAGAAGAGACATTTTGCTGAATTAAGGAAGTAATTTTTGCAATATTCAGGTAATTATATTTTGTATTATGGACCAGGATTGATTAAGAAAGTACCAGGAGCTTGGAAAATATTTAGATAAAGATATTTTTAACATTGTAAATGACGCTTCCACTTACTTAGAGATACAATTTAATTAAAAAATTTTGCTCGAAAATCAATATCAAAGTAATGACACAAAGTTATAAGCTATTTATTAGTTCTTATAAGCAATTTCATAACCATTAGTTAAACCCACCAAAATATTTGTATTTTTGGCGTTTCACACTTTTTTGTAGTAGATAATGTTTTATTTAGAAGTTAATTATATCTTGATCTTGTAAAGGTACTGATATCAGAATTTTTTTCCTTCCGTTCAGTGTTGGTAACCATGGATCTATAGTTATTGATTTTTGAGCGTACTAAGTTTGACGAACTGGCTAAATCAGGAGGTCTGGGGCAAGATTGATACCAACATTTAGGCAGTACGTTTGAAACGGATATATCTTGGAAATAACTACTAAAACACGTTGTTGTACGCTTTGATATCAAGGTTTTAAATACTTTGAGACTTTTGACGTTCAATTTGAGTGTTGTTATTTTGAAATCATTTGTAATATGTGTGTTTTATTAGTATTGTAAGGTTAGGTGGTCAAGTCAAAAACTTTTGCCAGACGTGAGTTTGATCGTAATGGAATAAAAATTGCTAAGCCTTGTTTAATGTACGCAAGGCAGAAAACCTTACCTCCAAAGCTATTATGAGCTTTAGAATAAATTGCTGTTCCCAAAACCCGAGACATAAAATTATTCATGACAAATATCGGAACCAATAGTGAAGATAAGAAGTCTCAACGATCACAGCTAAGCCACTTAAGAGAAAAGATGTTGATTACTTGTCATAATTTAACATTCTTTGAACAGTAACATATTGTTGTGGTTGTACATGGTTATACTTGTTTTTGCCATTTAGACCTATTTATATATTTGGGACTGTTCTCTATGGTTTCTAGATACAAATTTGTCAAAAAGTTGGGAGTCGAACTATAGGGTCATCAAATTCGATAATTACCCACTAATTAATGCTAATTAGCCCTTAATTAGCATCAATGAGTTCGAAATGTGTTAAAAACTTGATTGAAGATCATTCTACAAAATATTTGTAAAATTCATAACAAACATCGAGTTATAGCCCTTTAAAACTTTCCACCATATATGGTCAACTTTTTTATCAGGGTCACTTGACCAGAACACATACCGTGACGGCCAAAATTTTCTTACCTAAAGTTTGCCAGATAAAAGTTAGGAGAAGTCAAAAAGCTTCAGCAACTTAGAAGAAGCCTATTTAATTTATTAAACTATATTCACAGCCGCGTGCTATGTAGGGTTAAAAGGTGAACACCATAAATAAAACCGTCATCTTGGAGATCTTAGGTAGGAGCCGCGGTTTTATCAGGTACCCTGTTTTCACTGAACTTTCTCCCCCCTGATATTTGTCTTCTAATTTAGCAGGAAATGGTTTAAGCTCGCGCAATTCGACATGTATTCCTAGTTTCATTTCCCTACCAATTCATATACCTTCAATCCTGTCAATAGCGAGTTACACAATGCTGTGGTATCGTAGTATACTAGTAAAACAAAGAGGCTCAAATTTATTAACATAATCTGTAGACGTTGCAAAATCACGAAATGTTTCTTTTAAGATTTTAACATATTGACCGGTAAGGAAAATTTTACAGGGGCCAATATTTGCATAAAATTTTGAAACAAATGAACGTTTAAATAATACGCGCTATGTTGAAATTAACGTTACAAAAATGAAGGGTCAGCATCCAATTAACGTGCATTTAATTAAGTTTTTTTAATTCCAAAAACCTTAATTAATGTTGAATGTTAATTTTGTGTATTAAGGTAATAAGTCACTTTTCCTGAGAACTAGCTCGAGAAGATAAGGAATTCGTATTCGAATTACTTTATTTAACATATGGTATACCGGATCTAAGTATAGTAACATACAATATCGATATGGAAGAACTGAACAAAATTAAGAAGAAAAGAACTTTAAGTCGGAGAATGGTTACAAGAATGCTAAACAAGAGAAAATAAGCACGATGTCAGTGTCAGACGATTAAAGAGCTACAGGCGAAAAAGAACGAAGTAAGAACGTTAGACGACATGGTACTTAGGCTTTCAATTGAACAAGAAGAAGTGGATATTTGCGACAAAGATATTATGGAATCAAGTAAATACTGGGACAAAATAACAGAAGTAGAAATATCTGTAGAGGAAGTTATCGAGAGCCTGAACAAAAATTTGACAAGGACAGGATCTTTAGAAACCATCATATCATCGTTATCGTCAGATGTCAACAATCAAAGTAAGAAAAAAGTTAGGACTAAACTTCCTAAATTAGAACTTAAAAAGTTTAGCAGAAAAATTTACTAGCGGCCGGAATTCTTAAATGGCTTTTCAAATGCCATAAATGAAATAACGATTAAGCCGAGGTGGACAAGTAAAAGTATTTAAGAAGCTTTTTAGAGGAACCGGCCAAAAGCGTCATATGAAGAATACCAATGACGGAAGTAGGCTATGAAACTGTTGTGAAGCACCTTAAAAAACGATACGGCAAACCAAGTGTTATAGAGAGGGCACACGTCAACCAGCCTATAAATTCGAGTCCGAACAAGCAAACAAACAAGCTTCGATCACTTTACAATCAAGTTGAAACTCATTGCCGTGGCCTCAAAGGCATCGGCATAAATAAAACGTCGTATTCGAGTATAGTGATACCAGTCCTTATGGACAATCCAATCAAGTATAATATAATACAATTTGAACGAAAAGATTATCTAGATTGGACTTTAGATGAATCCTTAGAAGCATTGGAAAGAAATCAGAGAAAGCCATGTTTCAATTTTTAAGAAAACAGAAGAACTAGCTGAACCAAATCGAAAATTTGGAAGCGCAACAACAGCAGCTTCACTGTTCACTGGAAAAGAGGCAAGAAAGAAAAGTGTATTTTGCCTCAAGGAGCATTATGTGGAGAATTGTCCAGAGGTCAAGGATAAGGACGAGCGTAAGATCAATTTAAGAAAGTATTCTAAATGTTTCAACTATTTAAACGCTAGGCATAAAGTATTTGAATGTAAGTTTTGTAAGGGCAAAAAATACCCTTTAATTTGAAGTGTAGGTAGCAAAAAGACTTCGAGCAGTCCTAGGGTGTCTTCACTTAATGTTTTCACGGTGCCTATAACCCAAGACGTTTCCAGTCTGGAGCAGGCAGGGAATAGTAGTGACTTGAATGCGAACACAATGTCTTGGGTGGGCAGCACTAGATCAGGGTCGCGCTACAAATAGCACTAGCTACGGTAAGAGAAAAACGGGAGTGTAGTACTTGTGTTATTTGATAGTGGTAGTCAGGGATCATTTATCACTGAAAATACTGTGAGTGAACTGGGGATATCACCAACGAAACAGGAAAGAATAACAGCGAAAGATTTATGGACAAAGCCAGGCAGAAATTGCAGATAGAAATGTTGTTTCTGTTTCGTTAGGTAGAGGAGAAGAAAGTTATGTAACTGTTGAATGCGATGTTGTGCCAGACATTGCCAGTATTGCTAATGAGCATTTAGAGAAGGTAAAATATGAATATGCCGATGTGAAGGACGTTTCGTTTACAGATGCTTGCAGGATCCAAAAGTCGCTGGGAGTCGATGTTTTGATAGGAGCCGATCGTTTATGGAGTTTTTACGAGAGAAAAATCAAGCGAGAATCCGCATGAGCCAGTGAAAGTCAAAACCATATTGGGCTGGACACTATCTGTACGAATCGAAGATACGAAATTGAATTCTTACGATTTTAATGCAAAAGTAAATATTGTTGGTCTTTCAGGGATTCCAATTGATAAACAAAAGGAAACTGTGGCTATGAACTATGGGATCTTGATACTTTAGGTATCAGAATGGGAAATGAAGTTCATAAAGGTGTAATTGATGATACAATGTTCACAGTTGTTCGATAGTCTTTTGGATTACCATTGAAAACAGGTCATTATCCATTACCTTCAAATTATTACAATAGTTTGCATAGATTGAAAAGCCTTGTTTAGAAGCTCAAGAAAACGCCTGAAATTCTTAGCCAGTACAATGCAGTTATTTAAGAACAATGGGAAAATGTATAGGGCAAGGATAACCGTACATATTTAAGATCTAGGGCGGTTCAATCAGGCCTGGTGGGGGGCATTTTACAAACGTATGGTGGGTAGTGTAAAGACATTCTTGAGAAAGGTAGTGGGACAGGCTCGACTCACTTGTGGTGAACTCAGTACAGTGTTGGCCGAGATTGAGACAACCATCAATTCACGTCCTTTAACTTACCAATATGATAACCCAGGAGATGAAGTTTTAACCCATTCCCACCGATTGTATGGGGGTAAACTAAACCCAATATCACAACAGGTATGTACAAGATGAAACTACTGTAAACAAACTATTGGCTAGATTCAATTATCTAACAAAAAAGTTGATTTATTCTTGAAACTGGTGGAGGAGAACGTATTTGACAGATATACGAGAAACATATAAAATCATTAACAAAGGCGCACCACAGATTAACAAAGGAGACATTGTTTTGAGTCAGAAGGAGTAAATCAAGAGAGGAATGTGGAAAATTGGAATCGTGGAACGTCTTATTCAAGTGAAAGATGGACAGGTAAGAGGTGCACAGGTAAGGAGGTCAGTAAAGGTGAATTAGAAATTTGGTAGACCAGTACAGACACTTTATACACTAAAATAAGCTAATATTGAAATATTAAGTGAAAGAGTTTCCAGTTGTGAATGACGCAAGCAAGGAGAATGAAGTAGAGATGAGAGATCATCCGCACCGCGCCAATGCGCTTGATGCACGTTGATGGACCAAAGTTATCCTTGAGTCCATATAAGTCAACAAGGGGGAATGTTGCTTGATTATGTTATTGTTAACATATTGAGTAAGAAAATAATATTTTAGCATGTCCTATGCCGGCAATACACAGACGTGATTGCACTGTTAACGTATTTTCTAATAATGGTTGTTGTTTAATTATTGAAAGCTATCTTTAATTATTTACTGTATAATAATATATGCCAGATAAATTTGATGGAAATGCCAAAGTAAGAGACGGAGATTGTAACAGATTTGACCATAAGAACGAGAGTGTTTTGATCAATATATCAGAGTGCGATAGATCGCCAACGAGGAACGCGGGTGTATTTTGAGTAGTACGTCATTTATCCTGAGAACTAGTGCGAGAAGATAGGGAATTACTTAATCTAACAATGAATAATAACATAGTGCCAAACGTCCCCCCCCCCCCTTTCACATTAAACGCAAAGTAACTCAAAGAAAATTGTTACAGAGTTTAAAAGTTTTTTGCTGTAATTAAGACTGAATAGAATTAAATGCAGAATATAATATGTTTGGCAAAAACTGTGTTCATCAATATCTAAATCATCCATACCTGCTTCAATAGACTTGTCTATTAATTCTGCACTTCCTTCTTGTGCTGAGAAATGAAGGAAACCCCTTGAACGTTTGTTTACGCTGTAGATGTCTGCATCCAGAGACAAAAGTGTTTCTACAGTTTCTGCATTACCACTTAAAGCGGCAAGCAGAAGCGGTGTTATGTCCTCTTTATCTTTACAATCAACATCTGCACCTTAAAAAAAACGAAAGAAATTCTCTTTAAGAGCTCTTGCATCTATACAATTTCATGTAATGGAAAGGTTACAGAATTCCCAGAATGATGGATCTTGCCATCTTCATGTTTTTCATTCCTAGCAAGGTCAGAAGGAGAAGAGCTCGTGTTTTTGTTGCTTGATAACTCTCAGGGAATACAAGTTGTTCAGACTCACTTTATCACTCCACCTGGGAAAATGAAATAACTGACTTTCTACAGTACGCTGATATTAGCCGTGACGTCATTCTTGATCAATGGTCGTTACAAGCATTTTTAAACTTCTGAATTTAATATTTTACGCAACACAATTGTGGCTTCTAGGTCTCATTTTGGATTCCAATTAACATTTCAATTGGTATGTTTCTTAACTTGCGTCCAAAAATGCGCTAAATGATAAAAAATATTCTATACTTTGCTCACCTTCGATGGCTGTTCCAGAGCGAACGTAATATCATTTGTTTCTAACTCAATATAAAATTACTGAAATTAACATGTCCTTTGTCGTGACTACATTTGTACTGCGCTAAACAAAATGTGTTGTTTCTAAACGCATTTGTTGCAATAGATGTTCCTATTCATTTGATTTGCATTCAGTATTACTATCATTTTTGTTATTTTGGTCAATTTGGCATTGTTAAGTAATTGGTTCTGACAATAAGCTAATCAAAGTAAGTGATCATATGATATCCTTTCACAATATCTAGCTAATATATCAAATTCTTCAATAAATAAATATTACGATAGACCACCTGCTTCTTTAATGAGTAGTTTCAATACATCAGTATGTCCTCTTCTTGCACAGGTGTGTAGCGGAGTCCTCTCGTATATATTGGTAACATGAACATCAGCTCCCATCTGCAACAGACGTTTTACTTCTTCCAAATCACCGCCGCTAAAAAACGAAAACCATTAATTTTTGATGAATATAAAAAAAATACCACTTGAACAGGGATAAGAAGGAAATAATTCCGTCTCCATGTTGATCAACACTTTCACATTAATAGAATTTTCATGTTAAGTTACTTTATTGAATCACATCATAAATTGCTAAAAGAAACATTCATTTCAATATAATAATGTCAGGTTAATTTTGAGTTGTTCAAAATTTTCAGCACCTATAGATGCCAAAAGGCATTTAAATATGAAATATGAATATGAAACTTTATGAAGTTTGTAATATTTTTATTGTGTAGTGACCTGAAGAAGTCTGTTAGACGAAACGTTGTCAATAAAGTTTCTATATTTGGCGTTTTACTTTTGATATCACCAGTGGTGACATATTTCCTATTTCTCCAGTGTTCTCTTAAAAACTGAAAAATTCGTTTAGAGTATTAGGAAAAGGTGCTCGCTATTCACCTTGGTGCTCCAGAAGCCGCATTCATTATAACAAAAAAGCGAGTGCTCTATTGACAAAAGGAATGTGTTTACGGCTCAAGCGTTCTTTAGTAACATAAGTTGCAAAAAACGTGTCACGCTTATAAGATTTTTTTTTGTCTACTTGTTACGATCTTCTCTGATCATGCAAGTTACTGGGGACAAGTTTTCTTCCCTTACTTCAAAAAATCGCTGAGGTCAGTGTCTGACAAAATGTCTAGAAAAATAAATTCATTAACTTTCTGCAAATTTCAAGTTTTGTTCAACAATCAAGAAATGCTCTAAAATAAATATTGAAGAAGAACATTTTAATCTAAGTTACTATCTACGCAAAAATTTGAACATGCAAGAGGATGGTATAGTCAAACTGTCATTTGATGATTAGAGTGTTGCATTGCACCGCGAAAATTTAAGTTGTGTAAAATGTGCCTGCAAAAATGCAAAATCACATCGCGAATCTCAACATGTTTACCCCTTTGTTGATTTTGAAATTTTGCATTTGCAATCATCACGATTTTAATGACTATGTTTTGACTAGAAAAATAATTCTTCTTTTATTCAAAATCGAGGCCCTTATGTTCATAACTTACTAACGTTGCATGTTTTTGATCTATTCTATTCTAACATTTTCTTGACAGTTTGCCGTCAGTTAAAGAATATTCACTTAACGTGCAATGTTTTAAAAGACATGTGCCCCATGCTTAAGAAGCAAGATATCAAAGTTGATGCTACCATTGAAAAGATTGTAAAGGCAATTCGATGCAAACCAGGAACAAGGTACTGTCCAATTAAATTCATGTGCACTGATCATAAAAAACCCTGCGTGCTACCACGCCCAGGAATGAAAAAACCTCCAAATGTCACTCAGAAGTATCACCCAAAGGAAAACAATACTACGAAGATGCATCGATGTCACGATCTGTGTCCAAAGGGAAGAAAATTCTGTTGGCCAGAGATGAGATGTGTCCCGGCAAATCGTAGCTGCTCTCTTCATCATGTTCTAAGGATGATGCACAATGGAACTGATAAGAGGTAACACGTATTCCTTATGGCATTTTCAATAACTGAGTATCTAGGATGAAAGGGTGGGAACATATCGGTAAGCCTGTCATTAGGTAGCATAGTGGAATGATGAACAAATGCTGTCATTCCCTGCTGTAGCTCAAGCACCAAATCAAAGCTAAAATGCGTTGGTTATTGACAAGCAAAGAAAAAATTGAAAAGCATATATTTAAGCATAGCACCAATACACAGTTTGATACCCACTTACAATAGGCATATCAAAGCCGTTATGATGTACATTAAGCCCAAAGGTATACAAACAACCCCAGCAACAAGTAATGTGACGGATTAATCGATTTACCAAATCAACAACTCAGGATTAATCCCGTCCTTGTCTCTTCTACAAAAGATCTAGTAGCTTGTGAGGATTGCAAAACCTATAATTATTCCGATCAGGTAATCAAGGTTCTCAATCTTTAATTGGTCGATAATACCTATAAAGGATTTTCTGTCCTTGAGAATTCCACCAATCGAACTTATAGGTAGAGTTATAAATCGTACATGTTATAATGAGAATGGTAAATACTGATGCTCATGATGGCATTGGTAATGATGTGACGACAATAATCATGACGACGAAGGAAATTATGATGATCAATGTGATGGGAACTAATGATGATAGCAATGACTAAGATGATACCACTTCTGCAGATGGCGATGATAATGATAGTGCTGGTGATGGTGATGATGGTGATGGTGGTGATGATGGTGATGATTATGGTGCTAACAAGGATAACGACATTTGTCGATCATGTCGATGGTAATGATGGCATTGATGATAATCAAATTGGGGACCATAAGGATGTTGGTGGTTATTATCGTGGTGACGATAATGATAACGACAAGGATGATGAAAATAACAATCATAACTGTAATAGCCAAGAGGTTTGAAACTGTATATTTTCTATGTACACAGCGTCCTTTATCTTTGTGAAAATGCATCATTGGGAAATTACACTTAAGGGCAAGAAATTTAATCTGACATACAATTTGCGGTTTGCGAATTTTTAACAGAATTGGATGTAGATTAAGCTATTTTTTTAGTATTGTGCATTCCAGGGGAATTTAGTTTTAAGACTTATTATTCTATCTGAGTGCCGATACATGTTTTGGCTCACACATTACTTAAATTGCTTTTGCGGTTTTTATGGCATGAAGCGATAATTTAGTATTTACATGGGAACAGAAATTCAGAAAATGCTTAAAAGCAAAACGGCATCATTCTTTGTAGCTCCTAATTTTCCCAGGGTATCGTTTCCAAATATTTATGACAGGTTCAAAATATTGTCCTTATAATTATAGGCATTGGAGCTCTGTTAATAAGGTTGTTTACGTTGTTTATTGTAACCCTCTATGCACTAGCAGTACATATTATACTTTTACACTCCCGCAAATAAATTGTTTACGTAGACCTGCCAGAAATGGCGTATGTTGTCATGGGAATGAAGCAAACTATTATATTACAATTGGGCGAAATCAACCAAGAGGCCAAAGCATCCACCTGTAAAATTTACCACACGACACATTTATGAACCATTTGGCTAGAACTACCTCAGTGGCTGCTATTCACCTATCTTCAAAACAGCTTTGTTATTCAACGGGGAATAAAATCCCTATCTCATGTGATCTTGCAGGTGTCACATTCTATATTCCCTTCATCACAGCCTGATCTACATTCCACTGTTTTTGACCATGTGAAATATTTTGTTTTTTCCCGTTACGACCATAGCAAAATTTTGAAATACTTCTGTTTCTTAAGAGCATTCGGGTGTGAAGTAGAGTGTAAGCTGTAAAGTAGAATCTCAAAATTGTAACAATTTGCAAACAAGAGTAATTTAGAGAACTGGGAAAGTCGTGTGTGATTTTCATGAAATCCTCTTTCTTGAAGCTGCAAAGCTGATAATAAGTTAAAGTTGTATGCTAATTTTCCCTAAAACCGGATGGCAACGCATAATTTGTACTATATAATCATACCTTCATTCCTCTTCTCTAGGAACGAGTTCTTTGTAAATATTACTTGACTTGTTCATACCAAATGCGCTTGGGTGCGTTGTAGATATTTCTAATGATTCGATGAGGAAGCTGTCAAACGAAGGATAGAATTTCTATTGCTTTGTTATTCCTGTTGTAAGGAAGTGATGTTCGAAATGAGGAAACTGGTCATATGTTAGTTCCGATGATTAACAGTTTAGAAAGTTTCATCGGGAAAATATAACGAGTTGGTGACGTATTTTCTATTTCTCTAGTGTCTTTTCAATATTGACTTTTCAAATCCCTGTCTTCTCCATGATATTTTGTTACTTTCATCTGGTTTCGACAGATAGACGGACCGGATTCCCGTTCCTTAGTCAGGTCACTTGGCGTAGAGAGGCTGATCTTTAAACTGCACAGAAACTGGATATCTATTTCCTGCAGTGGATGACTGGGAGCGAATTTGGCGATTAGAGACATAGAGTATCTTAATATCAGAGGTCACCGAGCTAAATGGTAGTGCACACGCCACGTAACATGTGTCACGGGTTAGAGCGCCCGTATTGACAAATTTATCATTTCTCTGGTATCTTTTCACATTTATTTTCTTCAGACCACATATCAAAATTCTTGTGGAACCTGCAGAATCCTAATCTAGCATCGACTATCCCCCTATACACTTTGCATCAAAGCAACATTATAAGCATTTTATCTGTCTATACTTATTTTATATAGATTCCAGAACTGCTCTGCAAATACTAATTATTGTCCTGTACGAGCTCAATGCGTCGCGAACATGACCTCCTGTCATCCGTGCAGAGCCTTGATGGATGGCGAAAGAAGAAAGTGCAAAGATTCTAACATGAAATGTGGTAATAAGACAGAAAAGGGACAACAGAAAGACTCCGGACCTGATCCTGATTGTCCATTTTCATGCAAAAAGCATGAAAAGTACTGTCCACGCTTCTCATCCTGTGTTCCAAAAGACAAAAAATGTGGTCCTCGCAAACCTATGAACGAAACGGTCCCACCCAAATATAAGCCGTGGTATGGATTTTGCAAAATCATGAACTACATTTGTCCAAGGTATGTATACTTTGATTATCATATTGAAACAAGATAAAATTATTATAAAAGGAAGAAGGTTTCCACGCCGTAGCAATGTAAATTATTAGATACAGTTTTGAACTCACTGTTTTATTTTATCCTTGTTAGTACCTCGATAGGCTGTCGAGTTTACCTTCCACGTAAAAGATGTTCCTCTTGTTACTATTGTTAGCCTTGTTAGCGCATGCCCAGTGTTTTTCAGCGAGCTATTAGCCTTCATAAACTTCCTGGTATGATCTTGAATTCACCCAGATCCTTGATATGATCAGAGAGTCGTGCGTGTGTACTTTAAACGCTTCCATTATTCAGCACAATGAAACCTTAGGTAGTAACTTTGGACGTATAAAACTATGTCGAATGATGAAGTCACGAAGTAAACATGGATTTAGGATTCTGAAAGTGCTTAAGGCTTTCAGGTTGTGTCTAAAGAAATTTCTCTAGACACTTCTGGAAGTAACTAGACGCTTCATACTTTTAGAGAACACTTTTGAACTCGCGTTCACTATTCATTGACTCATTATCTTCAGTTATACAGCTTACCCCTCGACTCCAAAAGTCGGTTCTATTCTACGATAACAGCAAATTGTGTCTTTACAGTGCATGACACAATTTCAACCTGACGATCGGTTGAACCTCACCATTTTCTATCTTTCCTGCTAGCTCTTAGTGTTCTTCTGGCGTTACCTACCTTGCTTGCGTACACTGAACGCAGTATCAGCTTACATCTGTCAACATTAACTGTAATTGTACATAGTGGGTAATAGCAACGTCTAATAGATTTACTTTAGCAGAATGAGGGCTGCACTGTGTGCTCTAGCACACCATAAACTTGTAACGCATTTGCATCTCCCATCAAAATATATTTTACATTTATGAAATGGTGCATTTCATAAACATGCATTGTTTTTATCATTTATCTCAAAACTTTATCTATAAAATGGATTTTATTATCTCTAAGAACATGGGAGGTAAAAAATGTATTGAGAGCTACAAGTTTAAAATTGTAGTTTAATATTAATGTTTTATGAAGTCCTTTCTTTTATAACTTTTATTGAAACATAATGAAACGGCTCCATTGGTATCACAGAAGGAATAAAATATTGTTGCAGGTGGCAATTGTTTGAAACCTATCAAACTCGTTTTCGATAGCTCTTGAAAAAAAAGATTATGTGGTAGAAAAACAGTCCTTGTTACGTCATGTATTAACAGAATTCTATGAGATTATAGCTTGTTAACAGGTAGAAGTACTTATAGTCTGTCAGTTTATTGACTACACACACGGAATAAAAATTTTATCTGATGCTGAGCGGCGATACTGACAGTGTTTGAACAGAGACTCTGTAAAGTGAAATTTGTTTTGAGATTACTATCTTTACCAACTCTACTTTAGAAGAGTAAAATGTTTGTCTTATCAGCCAATTAACTAACAACAATTTTCTAAATCATTTTATCTAAAACTACTCTTCCCCAAATTGTACAACGCTGGTAGATTGCATGGGGTTGTTTATCGGAGTGTCCGACTATTCTAAAACGAGGGAAGTGAAAATGTTCCTAGTGACCTGACAACGTAAGAGCATTATTATCGCAAACTTTGTCCATGGAATCACCCAACTGAGATGACTCATAATTATGCATTACATCAAGTAGCTTGCAATGTAACTTGAACAGGATTACCAGAAACATGGAGCACCATAAAGCAAAAAAAACATACTAAGTAAAGCAAATTTAAAGCAAATCCATAAGAATTTTCCACCCCTATCTACCACCTTTAAAAATGGCGTTTACATTTTGCGGGACATTGCATTTGTGCAAAGTCTGGGATTGCGTTCATACTGACTCTGGAAGTCAAGAGGTGAAAATTGAAAAAGAAAACTTACGTTTCTTGATACGATTGCAAGGGGCACTGGTTTGGAAAGGGAGATCTTGAAAATGCTGTGATGGACCATGACTACTCGAGAAGAGTTGCACAAAGCGTTTTAACAAAAGTCACAAGATGATAATGATGATGATCATGATAATGATGTTGATGATGATGATGATGATGATGATGATGGTGATGATGGTGATGATGAAGGCGGGCAACCTTTTTCAAATGTATAGTAATTTAAGATTTACCTCAGCGTAACTGGTGTTACAAAGAAAGATAGTTATTCATGACACCTTAAAAGTTCCACTCTTGACAATGTGACAAAATGCTAAAAGAACGATGATAATGCTTTCACGTGTACCAGATAGTTTTGCTCTAGTGCTTCCATTGTCCCAGCATTGTGATGTTGCGAGTCTTGGCAGCCTCTAGATTACTCTAAATACAAAACAATTTACCATTACATTCCCCTCAAGTTCTCTACTTTCGGAAATCATTAGGATATCATCATTTATCTATGTATCAACATGATGAGAACGCTAAGGATTAAGTGCTCAAGTGAAGATAGTGCATGAATTGGAATCATAAATTAGAAAAAAGTGAAAGTCAAAATATTTTAGTAACAGCTGCCTTTCACAAGTAAGACTCCCAAAATCGTATTTAGGAGATCCAAACGGCTCCCTTCTGAAAAAGGGTTTTATAGTATTTTATCCTATTCAACGGATTTCATAGTGACGTCTAAGACAGTGCAAGGTAATGGAGAAAAGAAGAAGTCATTGGTTTGTACAAATATATGACTGTGGGAAAACATTACAGTAAATTCGGCCTGCTACGCTCGTGCTGCTATCTTAGAATAAAATAGCTAAAATTGTCTAAACCGCTAGAAAAGGTTAAGTAGCTGCTACCAATTATCAATCTTTTCTTTTTTTTCTAACTTTTCAGGGCAGCGATCGTTTCGAGGAGGGTACATCACATCTGTAACAAGACACAGCCTGACAAGAAGTAAGTGTGATTTTAACTTATCGAAGATACTATATCCGATCAACAACAAAGCTTACTACTCTCTTTTCCCAATGATGATATATTATTGATTTCTTTAGTGTTCTTTTCAATACTCGCTTTTTGCTTAAGAATTGAGCCTTTAAGATGTGAAAGAAAGTAAGGTTGGAAATCTCTAAATATCTTTTTCAGCCACTTTGATTAAGATCTTCGTATTAGTAATATCATAACAAAGATTTTCAGGAAGTTCGTACTGCATATGGTAAACAAAAGGGCACTTAACGGATGACGTCACATTCAAATAAAAATTAAAAGTTAAACAAAATTTGTGTTTATTGCATTTGTTACAAGTTTCAAATAATACAATTAAAAAAGCAAATATGACATCTAAATGTATATGTAACTTGAATACTTCTAGCTACAACCTTATAACTTGTTGCTCGTGTCATCTTCTGTGCGTCATCTTCTGTGCGTCATCTCCCGTGCGTCATCTTCCGTGCGTCATCTTCCATGCGTCATCTTCCGTGCGTTATCTTCCGCGCGTCGTCTTCCGCAGTAATATTCCTGTCTTAAAACTTCAAGCAATGGCCTTAATAACATCAAAATACGACACTTCAAAGTTTGAATCAAATAGTTAAAAGCCTTGTTATTGGAACATGCCTATAATTTTATGAATGGAACAATATTAATGGGTTTTTTTCTTAAGGGCCCTTTGGAAATATTAAACTCGATATTTTGGCTCCACAGGATTTAGTTATTGGCTTATCATTTGCATCTACTTGGAAATTTGTTACCTTTCAAACAACTTGTATGTGACGTCATCACTAGCTACACCATAGCTATTATTAATTGTACTTGTTTTGCTTATTCACAGGCCTCCGTTACCCGCACCAATAGAGGAAGCAGAACCGCAAGAGAACTCTACATTACAAAGAGATCTCACTTACCAGAGTATTAAAGATCTGAAGGAAGTGTTTAGACCAATAAAGATACCGAAATGCATTGCGTTTATTAGCAACGATGGCAAAGCTCACTGGGCACTAAAAACTGGCCACAGGTATCGAATGGTTGAAAGGAAGTTGTCCCTCGACAAGGCCTTTGTGGTTTGTCTTACCAGAGAACCTATGAAACTCGAGTAAGTTTACTTATTATTGATCCTGCTTCCTAGTTTGTTATAAAAATAGATATTTATGTGGTAAAACTCTGAAGATGATTAGTTATCAGTTGTGTATTTCACATTTGCTTCATTCCATTACTTTTCTGCCTAAAATTCAAAATAATGATAAGATTCCTAACATATAGACGACAGTCTCTCTCCTCATTATGCAAAAATCTGTTTTAGGAGGAAACCACATTTATCTGAATGCCACCTATTTAGGATCCCGAGCACTTTAAACAAAAAGGGTTATGCTAGAGTGAAGGAGTGAAAGACTATGTCGAATCACCTACGACTTTTGCTCCTAGAGGTTCCGAGCTTTTTAAATTTTCTCTGTAGCTATAGTGGAGATCCAGGAGTTATTGATCAAGTTGGGACTCTTCGATCATCAGACCAAGGCGCGCAGCATTAGTTAGGCGTGATACATAAGTACACCACCGAACTATGCCTCACCAATTACATGAATAAAATTTCATGCAAAACGTATTCGACATCTTCTGTAGTTGATCTCGGTGAGCCAAGCCTATGAGCACTTGAATGAGGACGTGATCGTTCTCCGTCGGTACCCCCAATTGATAAACCTATTCAAAATTCAAGGAAAAGACTGGTCGATCAGGAACGGAATTATTGTGTTCAACTACCAGGTACAACATGTAGCTTACCCAGTAGTATAAGTAATCGGAAGTATTGTCGACCGTTACATAAAATAGAACAAAGTTTTCATGGTGGAAGTTGATGGTGCGTCTTGGAGTGTTACATACCACAACCCGTACAAAAGACTGGTAGGCTATCATCTACGGTAGTGCATCCAAACCCTTCATGTTTCGCTGAATATGTAACCGGGCATAATACAAGAATTATTTCATACTAAACTGAAAGCATTATTTGAAATGTAACTAAAAACGCAGATACTAGATTTACAGCGATCTTGCTCAGATACATAGTTTAAGGTTTGAGTATTGGGAAATATAAAATGTAGGAACATAAAAAGGGGGTTGGAGTCCAAAATTTAACTTAATTTTCTTTCCACGACTAACTAATTGAAGTCTTTGGTACTTTCTTCTTTAGTAGTGCGTGAAGCAAAAACAATACACGAAAACTATATCAGGAACTGGCTTGTCTGCATCAATGACAGCAACGGAATCGCTTGCCATTAATCAGCGCCTATTTATTAGCAGCAGGTCTATTCATCAGGTTGTCTGAAGTACAATTTAGGATGAGGGAATTGTTATGTTCCTGAATACATTCAGCGGAAGATGAAAAGCATATCAAACAAGAGGTTAACTTTTTGTCTTATCTCTAAGCTCATATCGCGAGACTCTTAGGCAAGTCATTTATACGAACCTTCAACGTGACAAATACGAGGTTTTACACAATGGCTACACATCATGGCAGCGCAGCAATATGGCTGCAAGTACTAATATAACAGCGATTAATTCTGCACTCACATTTTGGAAGTCTTGCAACTGTCACTTGTTTATGATGGTAGTAGGGCGAAAAAATGCAGAGACATTGTAATTGAAGGTCAAATTCGTAGAGATGGAACTTGTAAGACATGATCTTATCTTGCCGAGAATAATCTCAGGCGTCTGAATATCAGAGGTATGTATGCTCACAATTGCTTTGTATCCAAGATGGATCATGCAGAGCCCATCAAACTGAAGCCGGCATAATGCAAATGATATTAAAACGTATTAAAGTAATGATGCTTGTGGTGATGTTTTGAATTTTAGGGCGCTCTGTAGGCCCTATAATCATTTTCTTTCATCCAACATGTGCAAATGTTTCTTGATAAAGTTGTAAATGTTGTAAAGAAAAGGAATGCTACAAATGTTGTAACAGCTGTGTTGCTTCTTATAAAAATCTTAAACAGGTATAGGTGCTTTCTACATACATAACTTACAGGTAAACATATGGAAGGTTGGTGGGGTGTGGCACCGTATCCCCATTAAATTTGGGAAAATCATAATTTTATACAAATACATTCATACAAAAAAGAGCTAACAAAATTTCTAATACATTAACATATTTTGGAAAATAAAAGTCTGACTCTAAACTGCCAAATTTAAATCAATTTGCCAGAATATTTTAGCTGTATTACCAGGCCTAATGCTTTATTGTACTATGAACATTTCAAGTGTTTCTACATTCAATCACCCATTGATGATTACCAGCAAATCAGATGATGTGGAGGCAATGACTTGGTGGCCAAAGTCTATTCTCTTATCACTGTTTCTATTTTTGGGTGCTTTTCCAATCATTTTTGTGCAAAAATTTGCACAACTTTACTTCAGATGTGTCATAAGTGAAATTACACATAGGTACTCATATTGATGAAAGTTCTGTGCAATGCAGGAACAATATCAGAGTCACTTAGCACTCACATGACCATTATTGTTTGAGAAAACCAAGGCTAGTTTATAGATTGGGTTACATTCAAAGATTACTTGTTGCTAGTCAGTCACACAGAAGTATCTGGAATGCAGTGAATTTCTCTTGTCTTGGGCATGTACTTGGCTTTCTAAAACAAAGGCAACACCTTTTAGGATTTCCAGCTCCATTTTGCTGATTTGAATTAGGCAGTGATGGTTTAAATATTTGCCCCCAAATTGTGTCAACAAACCAAAATAGTCCAGTACACCTAGATTCACAAAAGTTAAATGATGTTATTATGTTTATCATGCATGGGAACTTAAATGCAAGTGTTTATTATACAAATTCCAGTTAAGGCAGTAAAGATTGGATTGCTTATAAAGAAAGTAGATATTCAGAATCTCCAAATGTTACTTCAAAATCAGATTTCCCATACCAGCTTAAAATAGTTCATTGACATCTCTTGTTCTTGCTCCTGTATGAGATATAATGGGCTATCCTTGCATATATTCTCATTCTCTATGAGTCATCAGGGAAACCAGAGATTTTCAGACTACACTTGCTCACAATTTTGAGCAACTCTCTATCAGTATAGGTTGCTAAGGTTGCACCATGCTCTACTCAGTATACCAATGTTCAAAATAAATAGCATTCCAGCCTTTGCACTGTGACGTAAGTGTTGCTTATCATCTCTCAACATAGCCAAAAACTAATATTAAATGATTCAACAATGTGTTACAAACAAATTACAAGGTGTTTTTCTACAAATAAGTAAAAAGAAAAGCATGGGGAGACACAGGCTTACATTTATTTTAATTTTAGTTGTGTTAAATCCTAAACATTTAGGGATACATATTCTTACTATATTTATACAGTTCACTATATTAAAATATAGGCAGTCTAAACCACTATAATGTACCAAATATCAGTGTTTCATATGGCAACAGGGAGGTAAAGAAGGTGAATAGAACAGATGCACTTACAAAATACACAGATTATGCAAGATACAGAGTGTATTTTCATAGTGAAAAAAAACCTCCATAACAAGACCAGAAATGTTTACAAGATAAATGTTATACATAACTAACCATATAATAAAGACCCAAGCCTACACTTATTTTTCTTAAATAAGAAACCAGAACTCAATCTCCCCCAAATTTAAGAAACTGGAGGGCTGGATGGGGCTGCTCTAAGACACCTAAAAATCTCTGAAAGTGTTTTAGACAGTTTGATAATGGGTTATTATATGAATAGGCTAACCTAGAACAGAGGGCACCAGAAATGAAGTGTGAATTTACTAACAGTAGTGTGACCCTCTGTGTATTCCAACCCCTTCTATTTGGTACCGGAGAATAAGAAACTGTTAAGAAACTTTGAGGGCTCAAAAGGTCATTATTTTAAGAAACTTCAAGGGCTGGACAGTGAGGTAGTTTCTTATAAAAAATTAAGTGTATTACAAGCCTACACAAACATCTATATCAATGGACTACTTAAAAGGAATTGATTAAAAGGTAAGATCATGTGTTAATTTTACAAATGAGCACTGTGTAGGCTAAGTAAATAACTCTTTGGCTGCCTTTTCCAAGTCGTGTGGAGTTAATCAATTATGTGGCAGAGACAGATTTCGAGCAGTTTAATTACAGGCAACACTAACCAAGTCCCCCCTTTCTGTTTCATTTCTACCATATATTCTGTAATGAAATCCTCAACTTTATTACATTGCAATTAACAATGCCAATGATTAAAAATACCTATGATTGTAAACCATTTATATTTGGAAGGGCAGACTTTTTCTGAAGGCTTTCAAACGCTTAGGGTCCCTTTAGATCTTTACTTGGCTTTTTAATTGCTCTTCCAGGAGTGATACCCAAACTAACAGCTTTCTTACTGAAAATTGTTGCCTACCCACTTGAAAAGAGGGTCCAGTATCCCAAGACATTGACATGGATTTAGGAAAATCGAATGCATATGACGGCTTAAAATGTTGATTCTGGGAGAGATGTGGCAAAATGTCCTACTAAAAGTTACCGGTTTATGATGCTTCTGTTTACTGTCTCTATAAATATAAATTTGTTACTTTGACATTTCTAATGATAATTTCACCACCTGAACTGCTAGAGCAAGTACAGTAAATCATTATAAAGGGGCGGTAACAATTACACTTGGAAGTGCAAGTGTTACTCACTTAAATTACTTAAATTACAAGTCACGTCATAATCACTTACCACCTGGTGTTTGCGGCCGTGAGTCCAACTGAGACTGGCGGATTGTAGATGATGTCATTGGCCGGCTCTGCAATCCTTTTCGCACCTCATACATGGTTTTGATTTGATTCTTGACGACATGCAGGTGATGGGAGTCGCACATCTGCATGACGATGAATAAAAAATTGATTTTGCTCCATGGTGAGGAATCCCTGAACCATCTTGCATATTCGTTAAGAGTCTTATGTACATTGTTCTTGGAAAGATAATGATCAGATTCACTTGTGGCTAGATCGCTTTTGTTTCCTGGTTGGAGTCGTGATCTCGAGTATGTAAAATCCTTAAACTCAAATGGTCGAAGATTAATCAGTGCTGTCTCAAGAACTTCCACTGAGGTACAGCATTCTACAAGAAGCATAATGAAATCCTTCCTAGTTTTATCTCCCAATTTAGGGAACCATTGCTTGGTGTCTGATACCCTTTTCCTCAGGCAGCACGTTTCACATTTCTGACAAGACCCAAGGCGTCCACTCGAACATCGAATCTGCTGATAGTCTGTTAATTTAGTGTTATCTGACGAAATAATAATGTCCTGCATCCCTGAAAACAGGAGCAGCCGCACATCAGGAAATCAAAAGCAGTCAGCTACTGAGGAGAATAATGCCCTCTTGATATATTTGTAAACTCCAGTGGGATACATCGTAAACTCACAACAGAAAGGTAAGTTTGTTGTTCGCGCTCTTGATAACAAAGAGTCAGCGGTTGTAATAGCCATGACAACGGACGCAAACAGCTGATCAAGCTTCAACAATTTATATTCACAGTTTATGACCCTCTTTTCATGAACCCTTGGCAAAAGATAAACCTGACAGAGTACCCCAACAGAGAGGTTTACTGACTGGTATCATTTGGCGGGAACGCTTATTTCCCTACAAATATGAACCACTGCTCTTTTTACAACATGAACAGCTCTCTTTGAAAGGCGTCGTACACAATGATCAGTTGTAAAGGGCTGTCGAGTTCAGTATTCAATCAAAACAAAACCACGACTTCAATGGGGAGGTGCCCATGACAATAAGAAATAGAATTATGAGGTTGATCCTGCGGAGATTTCAAACGCATCCCACTTATGCATGTTGCGTCAGCGAAGTTGGAATTGTTTACAAATTCAAGTGTAAGAGGCGTAGGGACAGTCTGCGTAAAGAGAAACACTACTGACGTAGTAATACCCACTTTAGCTAGGATAGTTTGCACGCAGGCTAGCTCAGGGACAGGGCCGTAGCCAACTGGTAACACTATGTTTATATATTTAGGGATATGTTGACTTTGAGAATAAAGAAAAACATGAAATATTTTAGTTTTAAGACACCAGCAACTTTTCTAGGATAGAAAATTGCATGTGCATTCCCTTGTTCCCTCGTGGCTACGGACCTGTCAGGTACCCGTTCAAGTTGCTCATGTAATTAAATAAGACAGGCCTAGTTTTTAACCCCTTTTTCATTCAGAAAATGACACAGTGCCTATTTTGCTTTAAATGACGGCCAAGCTTTGTACAAGTGGTATCACTAAAAAATATAATTATATAATTTTATATTTATTGGAAATAACATTAAATAATACGAATCACACTATGAAGTACTCAACAATACAATACAACTATATCTTGGTGGAAACCTCTTCTTTTCTATCAAAGGAAACGACAACTCCTTAACAACGTTTTGCTTTAAAATACTAACGAGTTATCTGCAGCTTCAGATTGATGAACTAGGCTTCTTGTTAAATATATTACAAACCCAGGACTATGCCGATAAAACTTGTCATCCAAACCAAAGCTTGGGGGTATTTAAAAATCAAGCATAATATCTGTGCCGTTTCTTTATAAGAAACCTTATAACTTCCTGGGTTTATTTAAATTCTTGCTCACAAGCAGTGAGGTACCCAATTTTAAAACAAGACTTTTCCCTCACATAACACCCTAAAAAGAGTTTTGACGTTGGTCCTTCTGAATGCGTCTTCATGAAAGACTTTGAAGCTGGTTTATTGATTTTCAATTATGGCTCATCATATTCACATTATCCCCAGTTATATTTGCGTCTGGCGTCAATGAAATAGTCAGAAGAATCAACATCGAGATCCAAATCAACGTGGATGGATTCAAATAGTAAATTTAAAATTTGCTGATGACATAGTATAGTTTGATTGTATTGAGAAAAACTTGAATTTGACTGGAGACAGAGAAAAAGAGACTTCTGATGTGACATACTGAACAAGAGGATAAAATAGATTATACCCTTTATTATTACATCGCTGGTAACAGACTTTTTCGTTAAGTATCTGGGTTTTAATTCATGTCACCATTTTTTCCTAAAAAAGCGATACCCTATTACAGGCCGTAAGATATACCTACAATATGCACATAAAATCTCTCTTTAGGGTTAGGGTTAGGGTTATGGTTAGTGTTAGGGTTAGGGTTAGGGATAGGGTTAGGGATAGGGTTAGGGTTAGGGTTAAGGACGTTATTAGTCATTCGACGTGAATTTAATCGTAGATCAACTGAACAGACCTGCTAAACTGGGTAGAAATGAACTCGTTGCAAATAACGTAATGAGTCGACATGTGAGGGAAAAGGCACCTTAGTTTTAACCTATCATCCTTCGCTCAGAAAGTGGGTTTACGATATCTAGCGAAAACATTACATTCTAGCTATTGACGAGGAACACCGTAGAGTCTTCCCAAGGGGGCCAAAATTAAATATTAGGAATGTTAAGGAACTGAAAGACACTCTAGTTCCGGCTAAGCTCCCGAAAGTTATTGGTAGCAGCAATTTTTCTTGTAGTCGGTGTGCCGGACGTCAGAACTCCCAAGTATGTGAGGCTGTTACGAAAGTAAAGCCTTCACTGTATATAGTAACAATCACATATACAACATACGATGTGGAATGCTTGGTTGCAGCTCAAAAGTGTAGTGTACATTTTACAATGTTCTATGTAGTCTCAATCAATACTCAAGAAACACAGCCACTGCTTCCCGAGTTTGGTTTAACAATTATAAATCACACTTTGGGAGTTTCAAAAAAGCCAATTTGTCAACGTAGGCAAGCGATAGTTATGCAAGCCTCTTTGCTTAAGCAGTTTATCGGGGAAAGACCATATGGGTATTTCGGACTAGACATTCAAATTAGGATATCAAAATTCAATATTGCCGCGGAGGAAAAAACTCTTAGGGACAAAGAAGTATTTTGGCAATAGAAACTCTCTACACTTGTCCCAATGGATCTTGATTAATGAGACATCCCTCTTCATGTTTAATGACCCTATTCTGACAGTTAGTACCGTTGATTATAGGTTCTGCGTTAGGGGCCTTTATTGATCAATTTAAGCATAATTGTGGTCCGCTCCTCATGGGTCTTTATTTACCCCAACTCTTTGCGACGCTTCTGATAGATATCTCAGCAGCATACTCAAAGGGAGTCGAAGATCAATGTCAGATTAGGGCCCAAGTCGACTTGCAATATGATGGTTGGGGCTTGACTGTCATCTTTTGGTTCCTTATGGGCCCTTCCTACGCTCCAAGTTGTGGTTTTAATTTGTTTTAGCTTTTACCTGAATTTGCAAAAGAGGCTCTTATTTGCCGAATCGAAAAACAAATACAGGGATTAGACATTCTCTATACAAATATATATGAATGTAATTCTCAAATAATGGAGCAATACCTCTATTCTTGCAATTCTAGGGAGCTGAGAGTATTTGAATCCACGAGCTTATAATGGGTGTGTGTCATAAGGTGGTAAGAAGACGGCAGAGAAGTTGAATGGCAACGAAGAAATGGGAGAGGCGACTGAACACAAATACTGTAAAAACACCTGTTTCAACGAGTGGTGAAAATTGCTTACAACGAGAAATGGCACCAGCAAAAGTTTTGACAAAAGAATTACAAAGGGATGGAAACAATTTGCAAAAATGGCATCTTTTCAAAGGCAAAAGAGATACTGCAATGTTTAAAAAAATCAAAGGAGAGGGCATGGTACTATGCTCCCTGAACAGCGTGGACCTATAATGGAACGTTGTGAACAGATTGGTATACTGACAATGTGGCTTTGTTTGTATAACTACCCAATCAAGCACTGAACCGTATCATTTAGGCAGTTGGATGTCTTACCTTGGTCACAGTAAGATTCCTAGAAAGAACTTTGTACTTTCGGGTATTACTATTTTTTATGAGGTTACTCACAACAAGGCTTTAATGCCACAAAAAAAGCATAGAAAAGACAGGTTAATCAAGTGAAAGATTAGGCTAAAAGAAACCTGTTACTGAGAATCTTGAACCAATTAGGGTTGTATGCATTAGTGAAGCAGGAGGAAGAAAGAGAATTCTAGAGAGAGGCAGTGTCAGGAAAGAAACTCATGGCATAAGTGGAAGTCCTCCACTTAGGTACCTCAGCAGCAAATGGATGAAGCTTCATGAAGTAACGAGTAGTACATTACAAAGACTTTAACCCTTTGACACTCAGATTAATTTTTCAGGTTTTGAAAAATATGTATGTCATTGTCAATTTTTCTATGCTGCTCTTAGTTTTCCAGCAAAACCTATATATAACTACATATCATTATGTAGATTATAAAATTTTCTTTCTATTGATATAGGTTTGAGGTCAAAATAATCAAACTAGTTACCATGGCAACCACTCAAATCTGGGTATAAGTTTTGTGAAGAGTAAAATGTACAGAGAATTGTGATAATTTTAGTTTTCTCCTTTCGATTTTGTAAACGTGAACCCTAGCTATGGAATGGGTTTTCTGCCATTTGGAAATAATCTGGTTAACGTTATATCAAAGAGATTCAATAGCCTTACTCATGTAAAGAGGATTTTCTTGAGGTTCTTATAGCAGGATTTGAATGATCTCCTGGTCTTAGTTTGAAGTATAGCGAAACTGCTCTTTATATCCTGGTATAATTACGTTGCTTTGGTATTTTAGGTTTTGGTTACCTCCAGTAGCTATAAGTGCCTCTGCTTAATAAAGGCTGCACTTAATTCTATGACAACATCTGAACATTTGTTAAAATGTAGATTTTTCGCATATGAGATTTTCTTGTGCACAACTGTTGGAAGACAATTGACAAACAATTAAGGAAACTGTAATACTTCACAGCTATTTGACAGCATGTTTGTTATGATAAATCTGCATTTTCTGTCTAACGATGATGTCAGTAATATGGCAAATTATATCACGACGAGGAGATTGGCTTCAGAAAATGACAGCTAGATTCAAGGTATAGGCTGCTAAGTTTCAAACGCAATAATGTGTGTTAATTATGATTTAATTATAATTATATAATTTGCAGGCCATTTGTTTAGTTCCAATTTTTTCTGCCCTTGTAAATTGTGATGTAAACTATGTGAAACCAGAGACATGCTTCTGATGGAGCGTTCCTTATCTAAAGGTTGCAAACCGACATAATGCCGAGAAACTAAGATACGAAAGGGTCGGGAGGTTAAACTAGCAACACAAAAACATCACAATTACCTCATTTGCCCAGAATTTTGAATGTTCCTTTATAGATCAATGTTGTCAAAGGGGCATGGCAATCTCTCAATCAAAGACTCCTGATAAGCATTGGGCCCGATTTTGAAGCTGCTTAAAACAAACAGTAAACTACCACCAAAAAGGCTAACTAATTAATAATGTAAACTGGGGCATTTGAGAGCAAAGCCCCAACCTCAACCACCGTGTAAGACGGCCTCTTACTAAACGTTGAAAGAATTCGTTACCAAAGGGCCGAGAAGCGAAAGTAGACCTCCTCGGTGCAATACTGCTAATAACACCTGTTATATCATTCCCTGGATCAAACGTAGCGCGTCGATTTTCCAATAGAAG
>JAAAKM020006971.1:36499451-36520468 GCA_010016025.2 Alatinidae sp. Z8VKAUB7J3
ATTAGAACAGATGAAATAAGCTCCATAAAGTATTTCCCACAAGCCGCTGCAAATATTTCGTCATAACTGGAGTTATCACGTAGGATTTAGAAAATATTGATGACAGATTAGACTACTTAACTAGTTTATTTGGTCAACAGAATATTTTATGGTGCCAACTGAAACGTGTAGAGGGCTTTAAGAAAACAGAGTACTAAAGTGATGACGTCACAAAACTCTTATTTGCGAGGAATCGCTATTATAACTACATCCCAGTGTTAACCCTGCCACCAAATGTCCGTCTACAAAATATCGCGCTCAAATCCCATATAAGTTGCGAGAAACGGCTGTTTTAGTGTGAGAAAGGCCTTAACAAAACTCTGTTAATTTTACTCAGTTCATAAAATTATCAGCTGGTTCATTAAACAAGGTTTTCATGGATATGATTGAAGTTTGAAAGGGCATATCTCAACGATTGCTTAAGGTACGGTTCTTAAATTTGGACAGGCTATCTATTCATACAAGAAGAATGTAATGAATCCAAAATATCATCAAATTTCTGATATTCATTAAATCGTGACGCCACACTTTAGTACTCAATATTGTCCCGAATGTGCCGTTGCTACCACATAACTATGGCCGTTCTGCCTTCAGAATTATCAGTGTACTAAGCCAATCAACGATAACGCGGATAATTCCAATAAACTTAAGGTTCCTTTGGCACAAAATTTGTATGTAGACCACAAAAACAAGCTGCACTTCGTAACTCAAAGAGGAATATGTACACAATAGCTTTTACATTTAGGTTTATTTCTACATCTGAATATTTCTCCAACGTTTCTGAAAATATGCAAGGAACAGCAACATGTACATCACCTACTGAAGTGACAAAAATACAACAACAAAATTCATATCTATTAAAATACATTTCACTCAATATCATCATCTAAGATTGACCATGATCAATTTGGATTTAGTATCAGTAAACTATTTAAACTCGCAACGTAGCGCTCATTTTATCGTTACTGTCAACAATTAGACCTTATGTGGAAGTTAACAGCAATCGTTACGAATAGTGTTACATTTTCGGAAGTAGGGACTCATCGTAGACAACGACTGATAGAAAGTAGCAATTAACGGAAAGTAGATATCAATACCGAGTTGAGATAAATTCAATACACCGAGTGATGTAAGGCAAACGCGCACAAACCTTTGATATGTACATGAAATTGTCCTAAGTGCAATGAATTCGAAGGAGAGAAGAGAGTTCGTCAATAGGGTGAACGAGATCAGTGCAGAAGCTCATCTGTTAATTCATCCAGGTGAGACAGAGACGAAGCTCACAACAAAGGAATCTCTACTAGAAGAGCAAATCTTTATTGGCGAAAATCACTTCGGGAATGTCGCTTGCTTCCGCTACTTTAGCCATATCACAATTTAAGGTGACGATAGCAAAGAAATAAAACGACGCATTGCACTTGCCAAAAGGGTTATGCAACAGCCAGAAGCACCACCGCCGCTCTGTCCACAATTTGTGAAGGTGACGCAATGAAGTAAACAGACTAAACCCAGTGTTTTGATCTAACTAGCTTTACTGCTTGTAGCGTACGGTAGTGAATGCCACACCACCATCAAAAGAGATTGCAACCGTATCGACAGCTTTGAAGTATGGTGCTTATGAGGGATGTTGCGCGTTAACTCGAAAAAGAAAAGAACGAAGGCGAGTGAACTGTATAAAGATAGTAAAATGTAGTAAAAGAAGACCCTTGACATCTTTGGACTGTAAAATCATAAGTAATTTCGCCATATTGGTAGACGCAACAGTATCCATATTGACATCCTGACTGGAAAGGTGTTTGGATCATTAAGGCGCCTAAAGACTTGATACTGTGGTTATATTCATAAGCGTAATAAGGCGACATAAGCTAAAAGGCAGAAGAGCAATCGGCAAGAGCGGATGATGATAGCTCGCCAACCATCCAACATCTGGGATCCTTCCATTAGTGAGAAGATGAGGAAAGAGAAGAAAAGGGATCCGAAGAAAAACACCATAAGGAGAGATAAGCATTTATAGAAAGTAGTAGTATGAATAAAAAGTTGCAGTAAATAAAAGCAGTGGACAATAAAAAGTATCAATTAGTAGAGCCTGTTTACTATTGTGAAGAGCGATAAATTCCGACAAAGCCGTTAATAGGATCTACCACGGCGTTCTTTACTACGTAGTAAAGAACGCCATGGGATCTACTAATAAAAAGCAGTGATCCGTTTATTAGAAGTACGTTTAGATCGGCTAACAACAGCGATTAGTAGACAGCACAATGTTTAGTTAACCGTAAGAGACCATAGTCTCTGGTGCTCCTTTTCTTTACTGATAGAACGAAAACTAGGGACCTCTTGCATCTGAAGGCGACTGGCAAACTCTTTTCCATATACTCTTTAACGCAATGAGCTCCAGATACTTTTAAGGATTCAAGTTAATTTTATAGTATGGATACTTCATACCAAAATTTGAATAAAATTTGTGCGTTTTACACGGGGCATTATTTATATAAATAGTATAAATATAATAAAAACTTTGATGGCTGGGCTTTCTATTTGCAGGAGAAAATGGAAATGAGAGTGAGTGGGCAGGGGAAATGTTGGCAGCGAAACACTGCAATTTGGAATCGTTACTTTCAAACAAGTCGGATTTATAACTGAGCGAAAATATTAGACCATCAAACCAGATGTGGCCATACGGTCTAAGAGTCGGATTCACCAGCTTTATTTCATTTTGGGTTTTACATTCATTCCCAAATGTATAACTTTGCATAGTTTAGGCAATTTTAGAACATTTATGCTGTCGAAGCGATATGGGCCGGGGTTGTGTGCCTTATTTAGCTGTTTATTTGGGGTTGTTACAACGTCGGGCCTACTCTGATCAGGGGTCTTTAGTTAAGAGACTGCCTTATTTACCTGGCTACCCACCGCTTATTAGAAGGCTGCACTGAGAGAGTGCCGTATCTGGCTTTCAGAGTAGGGCTTCTTCTCATACGTGGTGACATTAGGGGGTTTAAAGTTGACGGCTTTTACCTGCCTCTTGTAAGTGTGTTTGTAGCAACAAGACACGCCACTTTAACTTGTTTCGTTCTTATGAAATTGCTTCTATTCTAAACTGGACTAGATTAACACCACAAATCTTTATTCCTTCATTCATGGATAATCATTGTAACCAGTGTCCGGGGGAAAACTTTCACGAATCAAACCTGTCGTTAAATGCGAAATTAACCTTGTAGTCGCAAAAATCCCACTGAAGGCAACGTCCAGATAACATTATCGCTGTTTACTGTAGATCTTCTGAAGATGGACGGTGCCAAACCAGCCGAAGATTTACCGAAGAGGGGACAGGTGAATGAAACTGACTCGGATTATATCAAGTTGGCAAAGAGTGGCGGCCATGCTGGTAAGTTGCGGCAGAGTCGAACTAATTAAACCGCTTACTTGGGATAGTATAACAACACCGTTGCCCTGTAACCTTCAGTTAAACGACTTTGTTTTATGTGATCGAAAGTGTGTGATAATTCAATTCATTAAGATTTTAATACTGCTGCAACTGTTGGTTTTGGATGATATATAAACATGTTAATTTTGATTAAAATCTGATTAGCTAATTTATAAGGAGGTATCCTCTAAGCAAAGATAATAAAGTAGTGGCCGGGACGACACGTTAAAGTAGATATCGCATGGAGGTGAGTACTAAATTTCGATTCTAATGCAGTCATTCCTTACATTTCGTTAACTTTAAACCACAAATACTAACATAAACAAACATCGCACGAGAGCACACAATCGGGTAATGATAATTTGCATAGAGCTTGCACTTTACGTCTTAATGGTAGCTATATTGAAACAGCTTTTTGGCATACTTAATAAACTTACTGTAGAACTCCAAAAGTGATGCACCGTTTGTAACCAATAACCAATACTATATTTCTGTTAAATGTTAAACACTTCAAAACACTGTTACTACGATGCACTTGTCACGCATCTCGCTTCTCTTGTGTGTAAATTGCCATTTAGATTTGCTTAAAATGGAGTACACGACCTTGCCAGTTGGGCAGGTCGCTAATGGCGTAACTACCAAGTGCAAGATCAAAGAAGGAGACACGGACTATATCAAATTGGCTAAAAGTGGTGGACACGCAGGTAACTAAATCTAAATGCAATATAAATTGAATAAAGATGGGTGGTAGTGGGCTCCTATAATATTCTTGTGACGTGTGTTCTTGTATTTCACAGCTACCCCGAGAAATTAGGCATCTATATTATTGCTGCTTCATCTGGCGTTACCTACATTCGTCAGAAATCTGAACCATTAAGACAAGTAGTAGTTGATCCGTCAAGGTCTCTTAAAGCCATTAAACCAAGTAGAAGACTATCAGTCAAGGTCTCTAAAAGTCCTTAAGTGAAGAAACAGTTTGACTGCCGAGGCCCCTCAAGCCTTTTGGCGAAGTAATAGTTCGCCGTCAGCACTGTTACAACCATTAGGCTAAACAGCAGTTCTCCCATCAAGATCTCTAAAGGCATTTAGCGAAGTAATGGTTTGTCCATCATATCACTAAAGATTTATTGCGAAGCAATAGTTTGTCCACCAAGGCCTTTAAAATAACGACGTCAAGTGATAGTTTGTGAATCAAGGTTACTGAAATTATTAGGCCGAGAAAACCTCTGTCCGTGTAAGCCTTTAAACCCCTGTGAAGAACTTATAATTTCACGTCCATAAAATTCTTTAGGAAAAGCAATAGTTTAGCCATTAAAGGGCTCTAAAACCATTGAGCAAAGTAATAGTCTATTAAGGCCCTTAAATTCCTTAAGGCAGAGAAAAGTAATGACTACGAATCTTCTACAAAACTGTACTCGACCTCGAGCTCGCTGAAGGCTTTCATGACGGAAACGGGGTGCAGTAAGCCAACAATGAGCTGATTTACGCCACTATAAACCACACACACACATACACACACACACACACACACACATACATACACATCCCATACAGTCTATTACTAAGCAAAATAAAAGTACGCACACACATTTGCATAAACACACCAGTATGTAGAAAGAACAGAACGTTTACAAATGCTTTACCTCATGTTGTAAAAGATTGTTCTTAACCAACTATTTTAATCCTATCGTCCATTATTTTAACTTCTTCTTAAAATTAATCCAGGTCCGTGTATAGTGTGAGCTTCATTTTTTCGTAATCGTAGCCAAGAATTTTGCTTACCCTGATAAAGACATCGAACAGCAGTTGCAAATAAAGCTAAAGCATTGGCTCCGGAGTGCTTAATACCGAATTAAAACAAGATGTTACAACAAATAATACTTCTATGCAACGTTGAAATTAATGTTTGGGTCTGGTATCAAACGGTGCAGGGTTTTCTCAATTATTATAATCATCTGAAGGTTGCTGCATAAAGAATAAAGATGTACGCAGAGATGAAATAACCCTAAATGATTTCGTTTCGTACAACTTCAGTTATGCTTTAAAGAATCTACTGATTTCAAATATTTATATATCAAGTGTACTATAGTGCAGTACCGAAGTCGGCGAGGAGTTGCCCCTTTATCTTCAGTTTTGTACAGGAAGAGAGAAAGATCTTATGACCGTATTACCAGGCACGAAATGCTCTTTTGTTTCGCGTGTTCACTTGATACCGTCACGGCAGTTAAGAACTTTATTGTGCACACAAAATGCGTTTTTAGTACCTGTTTTGAAGGAAATTTGGCGTTACCTGTTATCAGATGCCGACAGTCCTCCGAACGGAAAGGTGCGGCTTGTACTAATATTGCACCCTACAACAGTATGACACGCGCAACGGCAGTTTGACACTGGTAACTAGATTCCTGAAGCATTTGGAAATGGTAAGATGACATCACCTTACTTCTGTATATAGGGGCAGTGAAAGAGTAGCCGAACACATTTTTCGTCTACGAAGTTAAGCTGAAAGAACACTGTAAAATCCAATAGCACTGGCACCATATCAGGGTACCTATGTCTTGAGGGGCATTCATCAATACGGCACTGCACACCAACTGACGTTGGCACGTAGCACCCAAGATCTTGGCGATTATTTATTTGATAGAATAACTTTGGTTCCAACTTTACTTACTCGTCAGACCTTTTGCGAATGGATGCGAAAAACGCTGCGCCAGCGGCCAAGAAAACCGGAAAAGCCAAAGTGCCCGAGCATGTGAGACCAAAATCAGCAAGAGGTGGAAATCCAGGTAAAAGCGCATTTCCATAAGGTAAGAGAGGGTCAGCTCTGCTAAGACGAATAGCCAGGTTTCCCGTTATTTGATGCCAATGAAGCTGTGATATCTACATTGTTCTAGACTGCGCTATTCAGTAACTTTGCAACCCCTCCTTGTTACCGGAATTGGACATTTTACGGTTGCAGCACTGCACATTAAGTGATGACCACACCTGACAGCATACTCTCATCGTATCACTGCTAGCAAAATCTTACTTATTCATCAACACTGCACCAAGTAATCGAAAACCCTGCACCATCTGGCAAAAACAACCTGGAAGGCCTAATGGCGGATTATGGATGATAGAAATTAGCAGAGGAGAACAACCGGTTATAAAGCGCCTTGCAGTCGGGTATGTGGGGCTCAGCATTACTTGGCAAAGTGGAAGGATACACACGACATATGCAAGTAGATAACAACACAGTTCTCACGGCCACGCTGAAGGGTGTTACATTTTTTATTTTCGTTGCCATTTTCTGGTCGTCGTGCGCTTGGAGGGGTCAAGGAGGTGGAGATGCACTCCAAATCATGACACTTCACGGCACATATCATTATCATTGTTTTTAAACGTGTTAAAATAATTTCCTTCCAACTTTACTTACTTGTCAGACCTTTTGAAAATGGATTCCAAAAACCCCGCGCCAGCTGTGAAGAAAACTGGAAAAGGCAAAGTGCCAGATAACGGGAGACCCAAATCAGCACGAGGCGGCAATCCAGGTAAAAATGCGCATTTCGATCACACAAACACAAAGTAATACGCTCACAAAGCCAAAATTGCTCCATCGCAACAAATTCACCCTGCCATTCATTTTAAAGTAAAACGTTGTGAGTAACTACATTTCGTAATATATTTTATACACGCAATGGTGAGGTGTGGGCCTTTCACTTGTCAAAGAAACAAGGTTTATCTTATTTATTAGAAAACAATCCAGTGTCGCGTACCACTGTCTTAGCACTCCCTTACTACACACCAAGAAAACATACAAGACAGCTACGCAATAAAACAGTCGTACCAAATTATATATAAGGGACGCCCTGTTCAATATAGCTATTAGATAATATTTTGACAAGATTTCACCAACTTGGTTGATTTATCATAAGGGATCATTTGTAATTGACGTCAACCAGTTTGACGGGTTTTGGAACCCGTTCCTCCTTCTCAATCATTATCAACTTTCAGAAGCCTTCCCCGTTTGTTGACATAAACTTCGGTAGGCAGCTACTCTACACTTCATACTACTTCTCTATTAGGGTCTATCAATATTTGGAGGCAGTTGATGTTACACATAAAAAGACTAAAACAGTTTCTTTCAACGGCTGATTAAACAAGCTATTTAATCCTAGATAAACTGTTGGAAATCTTTCTGAAATCAATAAATTTCAATTGCTTAATTTTGTGTCGGTTTCTTTAAAGCAATAGACGGCATGAATCGTAAAAAGCTGTTTGAACAAGCTATTTAATCCAACTGTTGGAACTTGTCTCTTTCTTAAACCAATAAATTTCAATTGCACTATTTTGTGTCGGTAGAGCAGTTGACGGCATGAATCGTAAAAAAACGTCTTACGTAAGTACGGAATACCCTGTGAAATTATTGCAGTGATCTCAATCGTGTACAAGAATCGAAGAAGATTTGTGCAACGTGAAGTTGAAGGGACCAAAGGCTTTACAACCACAAGTGGTATACCTCAGGGTAACACACTTGGACCGAAACTGTTCTTGATTGTAAGTGAAACATCTATTCAGATCAAAAGGTTAACATACTTATATTACTCTTATGCGCCTTCAAATCAGAACAGTGGCAGTAGACCGCACGCCCATCTTCATAATATAACCAAAGTTAGGAACACAGATTAATGTAAATGCAAATCAATGTCCTAACGTAGTGTAGGAATGCTTGACTGCGGTGGGATGAGATGAAAAGGCTAAACTGATAGAAAAGAATGCTTCGATTTGCTACAAATTGGTATCCGAGAAATCATAATCAGTCATCAAGAAACGCTCTTCAGTAACTCAAAGGCAATTCACCACATACGTATCACAGTAAAGAATATGATTTCCAGTTATGTCAACTTTTGCAGAGGCCCCAACCCTTAACTTTTTGTCAACTTCATCTCTTACTGGTTGACGTCCATCGAAAGTGATTCCTAACTTTAGAATGCGGTAGCGACTACTTTGGTATTAAGAAATTACACCAAACCATCACACCCTTACAAGATAATTTATTGACTTATGCTAACTAGAACATGAAGACTGAAGCCTTACACTACTAGAGGTAGTTAGAGGTTCACTGAACGGAGAGCCTAAGGAAAGCTGGCTTTTTAGATTAGGTAAGACCAATTAAACGCAGAACACACTGTTCTTATTGTAAAGATCAGTTGCTGGTACCTTAGTATGTCAGCATAACGGGGCCCCATTTAAGCAGTTTTCATAAGCGTCGTACGCTACACGGGCTCATGACATGCAGGGGCTAACAGCATCCCTCTGTCTGCATCGTTTCTGGTTCGGTAAGCGTACCTAGAGGTAACTGGTCAAAGGATCATTGGCATTACCTGTTGTGAAATCTGCAATTACGCAGAATGCTATAGTGAGTACAAAAGTTGAGATATGCCTACGTTTTGTTTCAGACTTCACGAGTGATCACACACACGACAGTCTCAAGTCCACCTGCCGTCAACTATCTCCACACATAGTTACCTCTTCAAAAGCAGCTGCTTAAATTTTTAAAAAATGCTTTGAATTTTACCGCTGTCAAGCCCATGTTTGAAAGAAACACACTGCTTTGTCTATGCCGAGCTCACGGTAATAGCCTTGGACCATAAAGCTGTAACAAAGCTGTAAAATTGGTTGACGAATTTCTTTCATACTTCATTACAGGACCTTATATATTGTTGGGAGCGCAATTAGAAGTGAGTCGAGAAGTGTCTATGTAGTTAGTGAACCTATAGTGAAATGTGATGGTCTTTGAATCTGCGTCCATGGTCATTAGCTTGTTCTTAGCGACTTCTAACCATAACCACAACCGTATAACTATTTTCTCGCTCAGTCCGTACAGATTGATGTGAATAGTGTCAAATTAATATTTGATCAAAATGAATCCGTTACACAAAGGAGTTTCTGTCCGCAAGTTTTTCACCCCAAATTTACCCTTTTCATAAAATCGACAGTAGTTGCGAACAAGAGTATACTTAATGGGAGTTCTTTAAATGAAAACAAGGAACAAAAGCTTGTTATGTTCTTGCTGGCACATGTCGCTAAGCCCTTTCATTGAAGATCCCACCTTCCGCAATGATGCGATTTTATCACAGATTGTCAAGTCTAATCCTTAAATCAGATCAGCAATGGTCATAACATGATGGTAACTAGTCACAACACTTATCCTGAAATCTCGTCTCTTTCCCACAAAATGTGAACAAGTAATGATAAAGCTGGGGCTTATTGCTGATAATTTCACATATTGTATCCACACTTTTACGAGGGAAGTCGAATGTTCAACAGCAGCCAGACACTGACTCAAATTAAGCTTCGATGTTTGGCAGTTGTTTGGGACAGTTTACGCACAACGCAGGCTAGATTAAGTTTAACTCGTTTGGAATATTGATGGGGCCTGATATTTTTAAAACACTACACCAGACGTTTTTAGCCAATGAGGGTAACCTACGGCCCTACAAATGTGGCAAGTGGCAATTCAGTAAGTGGAATTTTTAAGACATCGGGCTGTTCTCACGAAACCTTCGTATCATGGAATTTCATAATAATGTACTTGATTGCAAATGCTGTCAACGATCTCTTATTGATACATGGTAGATATGTTAATGCTACGTTTCTTAAACATTAGACAATTCAATCAAATTGTAATCAACAATTATTAACAACAAGAAAATATCTCGACTAAGTAGCAGCTAAATATTGAAGTCGAATTTTTTACACCGTGTAAAACACAGCTAAAAATAACTTTGTCTTTAGTAGAAAAAGGGTTGTGATGCGATTTCCCCCGTGATGTTTTCCCGACCTTACTTTACCTCAAGATACAAACTGGTGGACATAGTTTGCACGTTTTACAAGCAATCGGCTAAAAATCTCACTAGAGTAAGTATTCTAATTGTCCTAAATTTGGATTAGACGTAAAAAAGATTTCTTTGGAGGAAATTTCTTTGAGCTCTGTGCGGAGACTTTCAACTAATTTGGGTACTACTTTATGTATCAATACGTCTACTACATCTCCTCAAGTTACTCTACACTTCACCATAAAATTGTGATCCCATCAATTGTCAAATCCTTTGGAAAAACAAAGCAAGTAATGTTCGTGCTAAAACAATTCCTTTGCCCTGAGCAATCAAACGGGTATTGCGATGCAGTAAACGCCTTGTCTTGCACAATGAAAATGTTCTTCAGAACAGTTCAATTATTGTTCTTTCTATTGTCCCTCGACGAACTCCGTGCTTCAGGAGACTTTTAAAAAGTCACTTCCAAAGCTAGGGATGCAGTGAAGATGTTACTGTGTGCACATTGGTAAGAGTTTACAGTTTAAAAAGTAAGTTTTAATTGCAAAATACTAACAAGTGCCTTAATTAAGTGTAAAGAGGTCGGTCTCAAATAGTGAGTAGCAAGCGACGTGAAAAAATGCAATGTAAATAAATGTGAAAGTTTGAAGTGGAAATAGGATACAAATAAATTACAGGAGATTAAAGGAGGAGAAAACATGGAAGCTAGGATATGATTGACGTACTTCTTACAGTGCACAGCAGGAGAACGTAATTGTCATTTTCTGAGTTGATTGTGTGAGAGGTGTGGAGTAATGGTTGTGCGCATCTTTTAATGCAAGATAACTTATCAAATGGCATGCACCGTGGGCATAAAAATGCTTTTACTTACTGTAGTAAAATACCTAGTTTGAAAACGATGTCAAGCAAATGTTCAGACAACAATTAAAATTAAAATTAGCAACAAACTGACTCCCAACATTGCCGGAAAAACATAAAGATCTAAACTACTGCTTCTCCTGAAAACACAAAGTGGGCAAAGTCAGAGAAGAAAACGTAACAACGGCATGCTACGTAAAGTAACAATGTAGGTTAAGGGATACTATGATATAGTGATACATACAGTCACGTGGGCTGGGCCCGCCCAAAAGGCAACACCAGGCTACGTTTGCCCCATCAGAAAAACTATATTGGCATTAACAGATAGATCACTTTATCATTTCAATTTACTTGACAAGAAAGACGAGAAGTCTCTCAAAAGTTTAAAATGCCATCAACGTCTTTTTTAAGCATACTGCCAAACTGACTTTTCTACCAGTGGACTTTCCAGATTTAACTCTATTGCTCTCAAACCGAGAACTGAGGTCCCAGTGACCTAAACTAATACATTACATCGATCTTTAGCTTCAGATGGCGCACGTCTTACGACACGTAAATGCATATTTACTTCCTACCCCATTAGCTTCATCCTTTTTAAGCACCCAGAATCGATGCGCATGTCTTAACGAGACCCTCATAATCGATGACCCCCGAAACTGGTCGTCCGAAACTGTTACGGCTACAGCAATCGTATAGACTTGAAAAGGTCACTAGAAAAATAGAAAAGCATGTCACCACCGGGGATCGAACCCGTGACTCACGCTTTCGCGGCGTGCGCTCTACCAACTGAGCTAGGTGACCTCCAATGTTAACATACTCTATTTCTCTAGTCTCCACATTAGCTCCCAATCATCCATCGGTGGACATCGACATCCAGCTCAACGCAATTGGAGACCAGCCTCTCTGCGCCATGTGACTTGGTCAAGGAGGAACTACCCTCCGGCCCGTCATCAATCCAAAGTTAGAAAGTATCTTCGAGAAGAGAGGATTTTGAAATGTTAGTTTTGAAATTTGGACTTTAATATGTTAGTATATTTCTCTAGTGTTCTTTTCAAAACTAACATTTCAAAAGCCTCTCTTCTCGAAGATATAATCATATAGAGTGCAGCAAAGAAAGCTTTTAGCAAAGATTTTACAAGAAAGGAGAAGATCAAAACACGCAAGAATATTTTGTTCCAAACCGACGTTAAGATGACGGTCAAAATTTGCCTTGCAGCCATGCGCTTACGAAAAGTCATCTTCTCGCGTCAATAGGTATTGTTTATTTATTATTCAAAGACAATTAAATCTGTTATTTCAATGGGCAGACAGAGACTATAGATTTATGTTTTCATAAATCTATGACAGAGACGTATCTTTTTAAAGACAAAGCTCTCAATTAAACTCTTTGTGTACTCTGCTGTGTGATGGTGACATGATGAAAGTTGGTCACGTCATCCATGTTCTCTTGGCTCTCTAGGGATGATCTTGATTCGGCAGCAGCAAAGGTGGTAATACGCTCCCCCCACACACACCCCCGCCAACATTTCGGTAAAGTTATATAAGTGTGCATGTATCTAATTTTCTTTTGCTGCTGAAAAGGGATGATAGATTCTTACTTAATTCACCCTTTTGCCCTCTGACGCATCCTTTCCTTTTTACTCTGGCTCGTCTCTACTCTACTCTACTCTACTCTACTCTACTCTACTCTACTCTACTCTACTATACTCCACTCTACTCTACTCTACTCTACTCCACTCTACTCTACTCTGCTCTACTCTACTCTACTCTACTCTACTCTACTCCACTCTACTCTCCTCTACTATACTCTCCTCTACTCTACCATATTATACGATCCTATATATACTATACTACTTGACTCCAGCTCATCTCTTATAAAATTCTGTAAGTGTGGTCTTGTGGAAATCCTTCCATAAATTTGTAAACGTAAGCCTCAGGTCAGGGCCGCATCAAGTGGGCTCGGATTCCCACACCTTATTGTTCATGGAATCATTGCCATGCCTTGTTGTACTCTCACAGGCTTGCCCTTTAGGAATCCTTTCCTTCCCCTCCCCAATAATTCTACTCTTGGTGGATCACTATAGTGCTGGCTTTTGCCCTACAAATAGTGTGAGTATTCTATTTTATGTACTAGTGTATGCAGTCAACATTTCGTTTCCGGCAAACTATTGTGTTGGTTGCCGTTTCAGCTTTAAAAACCTATTTTTAAGAGTAGAAATCCAATTACGTGTATTCTGTGTTTCCTTTTTAATAAACGAAGTTTTTATGGTGTCATGAAGACCTATATTTTAAATTACTTTACTTAAATATGTTATTTAAACTCCGAAATAGCCGTCGGAAATTATGTTTTCTGCTAAACCATCAACTATACTATCATCAAAGAAATATTCTGACATGTTTCGTAGCGCCAAGGGTGGGGGGTAGGGGTGGTGGGCAATGCTTCAACTTGTTGACAAAAGTGTACCCATAAATACATATATATAGCCTAATACCTTGCTGCTGCCATAAATACATTGAGGCATGATAATCTCTCGTCTGTATAGTGGATGGTGCCCTCTGTTGAGAAGTTCTACTATTGGCTTTGCTCCCCCCCCCTACCCCCTTTATTTGAGCATGCTTCTGCGCCTGTCTGTTTACCTATGCAGAAATATTTGCAAGAACAGATCCTGACATGACACCAAGGGCTAGTACTCTGTGCAGGTATTTACATTGTAAACATTTTGTCCAGTCTTCCATACTAGCTATTGAATCATCAACCACATTTTGGCCGCTTGGACTTAGCGACTGGGGTAGGGGTGGAGGGCAGCGGCTTACATAGGTTTACAGTCATATCATGTCAGTGACTGCAAGTACTACATATCTTATAAGTACTATATATCTTATAAGTACTGTAAAGTACTATAAATCTTATAAGTACTATGTATCTTATAAGTATATACTATATATCTTATAAGTAAATCCAGCTGTTCTGCGGATCTTGCTCTCCTAAGTAATACTCGCTGAGACAGCACGGGTCTGGGTTATTAAGTTATGACTGCTCTCTGGTTAACTAGCTGCCTCCTCGATAAACATACCCTTGGTATCATCTGCCTGTTTAAAGCGGAAATGCGAAGAGTATCATGTCACCGTACTTAGCGTTAACTCTGTTTATTACTTAACAAATACTAAAATGTATACACATAAATTAAAAAATACCACTGGCATATCAAAGCTCACCTTCTTGACTTGTTGAGGGACACATTTGCTCCTGTTTTGCAAGTCCTGACCTTCTCTTAAAAATTTCAACGTGTGAGTTTTCGTTATAATCCAAAGGATCGTTAGAAAAAACCGGCTCAACTTCCAGGCTGGTTCTTGATGAACTCTGAGAAGAACTATGAACTCGTTTCCCCTTTTTATTAAACGTGAAAATTCCCTTGATCTCGTTTAAGGCCGTATGACTCCTTGAAAGCCCTGCTGTCAGCATCGTGGCAGCTTTAGTACTGTAAGATATCCTTATTATAAACGATATTGTAACTTAGTAAATCAAACATTAATCTCTGCTAACTTCCTTGAGCGCATGAGAAGAAAATCTCTTTGTACGCTGGGAGGCATCAATAACATGCCAAATGAATCTTGTATACACTCGCTGTCAACGCTTTCATGAAGTTGCACTGATGAAAACAACTCAAAAGAATAATACTGCTCTTAAACTAATAGGAGGACCTGTCTTTTAACAATCCTCGCGGTAAATGAAGACTTATCTTTTATCTGAAGCTAATCAAGCATTGCACTTCTATTGGAGTTCAACTTTGCTAGAAATCATCAAACTAACAAAGTGCTCTAATGGGAATTCATAAAGGACCTTACGTCAGATCCGATCGATTTTTTTTTTCTGGGAGATGCTTTTGCAAGATCTTGCCATTTGGCTTACGCTATGCGTCATGAAAACGTGGGAAGTTTACAAGAACGCCATTTGTTGACAAATCGGCCAACGTGTTTATGTTGCATCACAACTGAATCAACATTTCTTGTTTTCTGATATGATATCAGCACTAGTCAGCGATATTTAGAAGGAGGTGTAAACATAAGGAAGAGAGGAGATATGTAATGACTGAGGAAGACTTGTAAACAATCAAGAGTTTTATTCCCCTGGCACTCATACATAATCTTTGATTACACATAAGTTTCGAAAGAACTTTGCATATGCCAAGAGAATTCAAAACGTCCGAGTCGATTTGGTATCGCACCCGTTTGTTGGGAAGGCTTAACGTAGGCCCTAATTGCCCGACAGTAGAAATGTAAAACGGTCAAAATTGCCCGGCAAAGGGGGTCCCCACAGCAATTCGCATAGACAAGGGTAACATTCATGACGAACAAACTTACAAGTCCCGAACCGGGTTTTAACGGTAGTAAACTTAGACCTCTTGAAACCGGACACCATCGGTTTTTCTTATCAAATTTTATACCTGTAAACGTTGAAAGATGGCTGCTACATGTGCGAAATCGTCGATCCGCACGAACATTCTCTTAGTAAACTGGCGCCATCATAGAAACATATAAATCATGCTTCCGGATAAATTTAGCAGACTCAAAATGAACAGCAACAATAGACGATGCGACACAGTCTTATCGCACGCTAATATATCGATTCTCCAAAAAGGTATATCTGTGGTTAAATGAACTTTTGTATGCGGTACCCTGTGTATGAATGTGCTTGAGATCGGCATCAAGCCTGCTAAGGCTTACCCTGACCAACATGCGGTCATATAGGAGACGGCCTCAGTTTTGTTGTGGCAACGACATAGTACAGTATTTAGTAAGAGTTGCTAAAAACATTTCTACATGATTGTGATGTCTCAGTGCACGAGGCTTGCCGCTCTTGGTATCACGATAAGAAAAAACGAATTCTTCACTACATATCACAATGTAGTATGTCACTGCTTCTGAACACTTTTCACAGATTTCAAAACTAGGCTACAACATTGCGTTCATAAGACCATTGGGGTCTGGGAACTAATTACATCACGCAACACTGACGTAACTGCTCCTAATTACAGCTTGTGTCCGAAGTACATGTAATTAAATCTGCTTGGACACAACAAAGGTGGCAGGCATAACACATGATTAATGAAAGATAGTGGATAGATGAAGCTGCTGCTATTACTACTATTTACTACTACTACTACTACTTTTACTACTACTACTACTACTACTACTACTACTACTACTTTTACTACTATTACTACTATTTACTACTACTACTACTACTTTTACTACTACTACTACTACTTTTACTACTATTACTACTATTTACTACTACTACTACTACTTTTACTACTATTACTACTATTTACTACTACTACTACTACTACTACTACTACTACTACTACTACTACTACTACTACTACTACTACTGTTGCTGCTTCTCCTTCTCCTTCTTTTGGTACTCTGCTTATTACAATCAATTAAAACATGTCCAAAAGTCATCCGTTTTTCTTCACACACCAAGATTACAAGCCTCGATTAAATACAATGTGGCACTGAGTATTAACAAAGAGACGTTAGCCAGATAACCAGACAATAGAGTCGCTTTTAGACATAATATTATGCACAACTGAAGACATATAGGAAGCCAGTATATTGTCTCTATATCTCCCCTACAGTTTTTTACAGCATCAACAGTCTAATGATAGAATATCATCTCCGAAGATTTACCCTACGGCTACATCTACGTTTTGGGACTGTTAAAGAATTCTGGGTAGAAGCGCTATGTTTAATCTTTAATCAGGGAACGAGAAAAGAATATCGCTGTCGGACATCTTACTACCCATTTTTTTATATAAGCGGCTTAATTTTCGGGGTTAGAGCTAAGGTTGCTAAAGGTATGATACACTTTCAGGGCTAACGTTGCTTAACAGGTTGCTAAGGTTATTTTTTCTCTGTGATACTGAATCATATTAATATATACATTATATAGTTTTTCTTCTGCCTACTACAGTAAATAGTTTGTTATATTTTTGTTTCAAATCAAAAAAGAATTCTTTTGTCGTTATTTTTAAGAAAATTTGTAATTTTGTTCTCTGAAAAAAAGTTGCTTACTAATTGTCAGGGCTGAGGGTTGCTAAGCAAGTTGGTTAAATTTTGGCTAATTTAAGTGGGCTGAAGCCTTAGCAACTGGGTTGCTTATATAAAAATAAATGTGTATTAACATACCATGAACGAACACTGCACGTAACCGGATGATCATAGGGAACCAATCTTTATCATATAAATAGCAATAACTCTTTGAGAAAAGGTTGCATGTTAAAGCCTTTAAAATCAGCGTCGAGGCCTTGCGATCACCTATATTGCGATATGAAGCTTTATAACATCATGTTAAAAAGAACACTAGAGGAATTGAGAATGTGTCACCATCGGGGTAACTATTTTCTACTTTCAATGGGCCGGATGGCAGTCCTTCCCTTGTTAAGTTACATGGCGTAAACAGGCTGGTCTCCAATTGCGTTGAGCTGGATGTTGATGTCCACCGGTGGATGATTGAGACTAGAGAAATAGAATACGTTAATATCGGAGGGTCACCCAGTTCAGTTGGTAGAGCACACGTCCCGAAAGCGTAGGTAATGGATTCGATCTCCGGTGGTGACACATTTTCTATTTCTCAGGTGTTTTTGCAGAATTAACTTTTCAAATCCTTTCCTCGCGACGAAACAACATTTTAGTCCAGCTATGTTATTAAAACAGCCGTGGGCCTACCTACCTCCCCCTCTGTGCCTGGTTAAATCTAAAAGCCCATGCCAGGAAGAGTTATGAATGCTTAACGTAACCACTAGGCTAGACACCAAGTTCTGAAGAAATACTTTGTTAAGGAAGCCCGATACTTAATACCCACAATTCCGTTCACCGTTGTCATGGCTGCTACAACATTGAAACTACTCGTACTGCATTTTCTTAAAGGCTAAAGACTTATCTCGCCAAAGGTACAAGAGTTTGTAGTAAAACGTTCTAGGGTATGTCTGTTCAAATAATAAAATAACCGGGGAAGCATATTAGATTCCTTAAAAATGCCTTACTTCTCAGCCTTGTCAATATATTTTCCTCTCTGTTTGCGGGCTCAAAAAGTAGCGAAAGTACTGTACACAGATACCAAAAAAATAATCCGTAACAAGTGGGTGCCGGCAAAAAATCAAATGATGGCGCGACAATTTTGAATTTTGGGAATAAAACCAACAACATTGTGTTGGTAGACATGTATATGAAAGAACGCATTCTAGACAATTTTTTCACGAATTAATAGAGATTGCCGATAAATTTTTCGCGGCCTTTGAGAGGTAATAAACGGTTGCTTTAAAACATTTCATGCCAAAATTATCAGATCTTGTTAGCCGGTATTTTGAATGGTTAGGTTTGGTTGAAGTGTCTAATGCCTCCATATAGGATCCAAAATGTATCAATATGTATTTACCTTTCTTTTGGCAGGTACTTACGATGGTCCGAAACATAGGCGCAACGGACAAAAAATATTGGGGGCTGTGGATTATTTTCCCGAAAAAATACTCCTTTGCCCGAAAATTATTGGGACATGATTTGACGGTTCTACAGACGGTTGAATTGAAGGGGGATAGGGTAAACTACCGGCACTTTGAATTGGAAAAATTTTCCTTGATACTACGGCAATGAAAGAAAATTTGCCTTTTACCCGAAAAAATGTAACATTTTAACAAACTGGGGGGGGTTGCAACCCCCTAAGCCCCTTTGGCCGTGCGCCCATGGTCTGAAACGGCAACTTCGGATATCAAGAAGGTCAATAATTAAACATGCCCCCTCCTCCAGCTGTGACGGTTCTCAATAACGGTTCTGACTTTAAGAACAATTACCAATGAACAAAAATTTGAGTACTTTTATCCCTGTACTAGGACATAACGTCTGAGTATAGTTAGCTAAAGTTAGGATACAAGGATGAATAATGCTACACGAATATACGTAGACACCTATGCAGCCATAGGTGCAACGGATGAAAAACTTGGGGGGGGGGGGCTGTGGATTATATTCCCGAAAAAAATACCTTTGCATGAAAATTATTGGGACATGAATAGACTAAAAGCACTTCCGGGAATGCCGACCCTAATTCAGAGGGAGACTTAAAATTATTCCATTTTTAATTCTAATTAAGGAATTATAGAAGGGCCTGAAAAAAATTTTTGCCTCAAAAAATACAACATTTTAACAAACTGGGGGGCTGTTATTCGAATTAAGTTAAATACATAAGAGTAAAGGAAACTCCGTATATTTCTTCGAGTTCAGTTGCGGCAGTTTTAACTTGCAAATCAAAGACATTGCTTCAATTTTTAACCCAGTATAAAAGTATATCAGAGAAGATCTCAATGAGCTGTATCCCTCGTACACCACGATGTTTCCACAACACGATTCTTATCTATACCTCCATTAGCTTTCTTTACCATCGATGCGTTTTGGTACGCGTGCAGTTGAGCAAATGTTGCCTTCTATCACCCTTATCACTATATTTTTATGCCGCAGAATATTTTGTCTCTATAACATTAAGAATGCTTTAAGCCCAGTACAAACGGACTCGACTTTCAACTAGACTTCACACAACTTTTTACAACATTGTTTAGCTAAGTCGAGCCAAGTCGAGCCACGTCGAGCATTGGGTGTACAAACGGGCTCGATTTTTGCCTCGACTTTTCACAAGATTTTAAAGTTCTTCCCTGGACTTCACGTTCTTTTGTTATCTGGCGAGAAAATGCATTTTTGCATCGGATTACTCAGCATGCGTAGAGCCGGCTTTTTTCTGAAATTTAATACCTTGTCGAACCGGCTAAACGACAATTTGAGCCGGCTTTAGCCGGAGCCGGGCGGTTATTTCGACCCCTGATCATCAACATATCTTCTGTACAAGAAAGGCAAAAAGCAGCTGAGCAATTCTCCATCCACTTGCGTTCAAGATAAGCCAAGAATATATTGGCAAATAAAGGGCCGACAGGGGACCCCATCGCAACGCCATCTATCTTTTCCTAAAGGATATTATTAAATAAAAAATGATTCTCTTTAGTAACAATGTTAAGTAGATGTGAAAACTGATGACGTGAAAACCATGGAAAAGTTGACTAGGAGAAAAAACGTGATCTATGATGAAAGTAAGGGTTTCATTAAGAGGTACATTAGTAAAAAGTGATTTAATATCAAACGCAGCCATAACAACTTGTTTAGAATTCAAATTAAGGTTACGTAAATCGAAAATAAAGGAAGCAGTATCGTATATAACGAAATCGCTGAAAGAAGAGGGAGTAAGAACGGACTCAAGGTACTGCAGCGTTATATGTATGTATGCCAAAGCGGATAAAATAGGTCTTAAGGTGGCATTAGGTTTGTGGACATTCAGAAGGCTATACAAAATACCTGGCCGTGAGCCAACGGGACGAAGCTTTTTGTACAGTTCATCAATTAAGACTCCAATGTCTTTAAGTTTTGATAAAAAATACTACAGCTTGTTCTCCCTGCGAATAATTAGTTGAATCGGAAAAGATTCCTGGTACTACAAAATTTGTAGATAATATTTAATAACGCAATCATTAGTGAAATGCCATTTACCGGTTTCGTTGCACCCTCATCAGAATGGCTCGTGCTAAGAACGAGTTGTTCAAAACATCCAAGCATCATTTATGATCACTCGCAAACAAAGAAAGGGATGGAAGCAAAAATTAGTCGACAGCTGATTGGACAATCGTAAAGACCTACTAACAATTTGGAGGCACCAAAATTGTGAGAACAATTTCAGAGGAAACACAAACTCCTTTTGTCGGCAAAGTAGAGAATGCCGGGTTTTGATCAAAACTGCTTCTAAAATTTTTAGATGGAAACATTATTTACACGTTAGTTGAATGGGACCC